>CM050327.1:37897404-38230653 GCA_027475135.1 Bactrocera correcta
TCGATATAAAATGAAAGATTTTTCGATTATTAAGTTAAAATAATAAATATAAAAATTTGTATCAATATTGCCATGTGTTAGTAATAACTCAACGACTTTTTGTGAATTGATGCTCCTTCTGTTTTCATCTTAACTTTTATATTGGCAAGTTAGCGGATTATTACCAGACGTAAACTTCTCCTCTTGTTTTTTTGCATTGTTTGCATTATTTATACCTACATACATATGTTCACACACAATCATATGTACGCAAGTGTTCAGCTTTGTTATTTACATTTTATGCTTGTGCCAATCGCTTAAGCAATGTAGCTTCGAAAAGTCAAGTTGCAAGTAGCTACTCCTCCTAAGTATACATATATGAAATTATGCTTTCTGTCATACCGTTATAGTATACAAAATTGCTTATAAATCAAGCATCATCGTGGATAATTAAGCTGCTCTGGTGAAATTTACATAAAACAAAATACTGATATTTTTATTATCCCCGCTAAATACGCGCTTGAGGGATAGGTATGTGTATCTTTGTTTGCGTATTGGTATCACTAATCGATGAAGTTAATTGAATATTCTCAAAGCATATTTCCATTATGAGTATTTTCATTTGCGCTCTGTTAATCCAATATAGATTTCTCAGTTTCACTCAACTGCTTAGCTAATGAGATTCAAATTTATTGCAAGTAAGCTAAAGTTAAAGTTAAAGTTGAGCTAGTTAAAAGCGAAACTTTTTCCATCAGTCGAAATTAATTAAGGACTAATTCAAGGAGCGCTGAACCAAAATTAATATTGTAAGAAGTAAGTAAATGAAATATCTACGCAAGACCAGTGAAAGTACTTCGTTATTGTTTGAAATTGTAGGGTGAATTTAGGCGCAGAGTATTCTCGCCACTGACAATAATGCAGGCATTTATGCACGTGAAAATTTAAAAAATATGTTATGATATTTTGAGGCGAGAATTTTCGATATAAAATGAGAGATTTTTCTGATTATTAAGTTAAAATAATAAATATAAAAATTTTTATCAATATTGCCATGTGTTAATAACAACGTAACGACTTTTTGTGAATTGATGCTCCTTCTGTTTTCATCTTAACTTTTATATTGACAAGTTAGCGGATTATTACCAGACATAAATTTCTCCTCCTGTTTATTGTATTTTTTGCATTATTTATACCTACATACATATGTTCACACACAATCATATGTACGCAAGTGTTCAGCTTTGTTATTTACATTTTATGCTTGTGCCAATCGCTTAAGCAATGTAGCTTCGAAAAGTCAAGTTGCATGAATTGAGTAGCTACTCCTCTTTCTTATATATGAAATTATGCTTTCTGTCATACCGTTATAGTGCACAAAATTGCTTATAAATCAAGCATCAACATGGATAATTAAGCTCCTCTGGTGAAATTTTTATAAAACAAAATACTGATATTTTTATTATCCTCGCTAAATACGCGCTTGTGGGATAGGTATGTGTATCTTTATTAGCATATTGATGCTACTAATCGATGAAGTTAATTGAATATTCTCAAAGCATATTTTCATTATGAGTATTTTAATTTGCGCTCTGTTAATCCAATATAGATTTCTCAGTTCCACTCAACTGCTTTGCTAATGAGATTCAAATTTATTGCAAGTAAGCGTGAATGAAGCAGGCCGGAAGCAAAATACAACAACGCTCAGGCTGTACATATAATTTTAATATTCCTAAAGCTTAATATTTAATGCACCAAATTCCTTATTCGCTCACCAATTTCACTTAGTTCCCTTTCCTCACGGTGTAAGTTACGCAAATTTGTTCTCACTCACAATTTGCCGAATAACTTTCCTTTTCTTGCCTGTTTAAATGTATTTGCATTTCAAAAACTTGCATATTTTAACTGAGTTACTTATTTAGGATTAATCAATTATACAAAAGCACTCTGCTTATTCGCTCACATCAAATTGTTGATGAGAAGTTTGAACATTCACTTTATTTATTCTGTTTATGATGGAAGATACATAGGAAGCTTAATTATCGATTATAGACATTTTTATCCTTCATCTATATTACTAAATTAGGCTTATAGCCGAAAAAAGTTGTTTCTAAACAGAAGTTGTAGTACAGTAGTAGTCGGAAATTTTTAATAATATAATGAAACCTATTCAAAAAGAAACATAAAACAACAAAATTGAAATTAGTTATCAGTTATTTTATAGTAGCAGATGTAAAAAAGCTGGTTTAAATCGTTTAGTATTGTTTTTTATTGCATTTTCTGAGAAAACTTACCATATCACTTAAAATAATATATATTTTTTTATATTATCAGAAAAATACAAACAATATTTTAACAAAAATAAAGCTCACCGACTGTAAAAAAATATGCTGATATTTTGACGTGAGTGTTTTCCATTAAAAATTAGATATTTTCCGAATAATAAGGGTTTATATATACTTAGAAGACCGAAGAAAAGCGAATTCTCCAGAATGTTTTCTGAGAAAACTTTTAAGTTAATTAATCCAAAAATTAGTACATATATTTTAGTATCTTGTACTCGTACCTTAAGACTTAGTAATAGTAAAAATATTGATTTGTAAAGGAACTACAGCCGATCACCGGGAGCTCCTCTCAGAAAAGACGTTATGTGGTGACCACTATATGTATCTCTGAACTGGGTCCTTTGAAATAAAAAAAAAAATTGATTTCATTTAAGTAATATTAAATCTAGTAATTAATCGAAGGTAAAGGGATATAAAAATGACGGTTTCTCTAAAAAAAAAAATCGATTTTTCATCAAAATTTCGACCTGAAATTGCTATAAAAAATATTTATCGGCTAGAAAAAATTTTCGATTAATTACTAAAAAATATGTTTAAGCAGTTCGTGCTTAAATTTGAGACTTATCGGCTTAATCCTTTTTGGGTAATATTGGTCGCCGACTTTGAAAACACCATTTTGAGAAAGACGTGTTTAAAGGTTGTCCTGTACTTCCAATAACTCTGTAACGCCTTTTAAAATATGCGTGCAACTTCGAAAATATTCAAGGGAAGGATGGGAAATTTTCTGAGTGTATTCTTATATGTACATTAAGAAAATATAATAACAAAAAAAAATTATAATAAAAAATATCGATTTTTTGAAACTTCTAATTGTATGTAACCGCTTAAGTGAAAATAATTATAAGTTTTGTTTTTTATTTTTCTTATAAATTTCAAATTTATGAGATCAAATTGTCAACTAGAAAGTTCCAGATCTTTTCCTTACCTACAACTTTGCCATTTAACTGCTTTCCATAGGAGCCGTTGTTATGCCGGAAATCGACATAAACTGTTTTAAAGCTTTAAAAATTCAACCACTCCATTATGTCCTTTTTAATTATTGTTGTTTTAACTTTCTTTTTCAATGGCTTTAATCCTGTTATGATTTTTTCACAATTTGCTATTTTCAAAAGTTTCTGCACTGACCTATAAGTTACTTAGTAAAAATAAAAAAATAATAATTGAGTGAAAAAGTGGTAAAAACGGCTTTAAATCATTTTATGAAATTTTTCTTTATTGTGTTGGGTTTCTTTATTCTGTAGTAATTTTTAATTCGTAAGTAAAATATTTTGTTGCGAAAGAAAATTTTGATTTTTTGTTATTTGATATAACTTTTGTATAAACAAAGCAAATAAATCCGGAACCACTCTGAAAATCCGACATTATTACAAAAAATTAAGCACTATACAAAATAGGTCTGCTTGGCTTTTTCATAAAAAAAAAAATGGTTTAAAAATTATACATCAAATAGGCTATATTCAAAAGTACACCATGACGTATGAGCAATGCAGAATCCGTTCCAACGACAGTCAAGTCTAAGTGACCGGAACGGATTTTTATCCAGCCAAGGACTGTGAATTCGGCACCATGCCTCGAAATTACTTCAGGAATATTTTTTGTCGCTACAACAATAACAGCAATACAGAATATATGAATCATTGGTATGAAGTTTAATTGCGTATAACTTTTAAACAAACGATTTCATAGAAAAAATCAATATGACTTTATTGTAGAACGTTAAATTTTGAATAGGAATGTACTTTTTTCAAAGCTGTAGGGTTAGTGATTTTATACAAAATATCAAAAAATATCAAACAAGTTGAAAAAAAACATGATTTTGGCAAAGTTTCAAATGACAAGAAATATCTCTTTTAGTTTGGATAATGGTTTGTAGGACAAAAACTGAAACTTCAAGGGGACTTCTTCGAAAAAAAACTAGTGAAATAGCGCATACCCTAATATATATGTATACATAATATTCCTTTGCCTTTCCCTAGAAGAAATAAAACTTCTGCGTAATATTTATGGACATTTACGCATAGGCATCAGTACACACCTTCTAAGAATGGCAAACTGTACACTGCACTGTATAGCTCAGTGTGTTAAAGAAGAGCATCATTGAGTTGCGCATCACCACTGCAGAAAACGAAAGTATTCAGTGCCAGCTGAACCAAAGGAATATCTACAAGAAGTAAAAAGAAGTCAGTTGACGAAAGCAACTGTGCTGGAATTATTGATTTCACTTAGCAGCGTTTGCTTTTCCAACTTTTATATTACATTCTCCTGTAGCCATAATCCTATCCCTTATTTATTATTTTCGAAGTTTGTATTTTTTAAAGGAGTTTCAACATAAGCGCTAACCGGACGTTTTTTATGTAGTAGTTTACAATCATACCAACTCATAAATCGGCTTACACTAATCCACTTACTTACACTTTAATACCTTCTTATCTTAGCCAACATACATTTTTACTCCAAATTTCGTAGCATTACTCATAGCAATTTTACGTATTAATTCCTCATATCACGTAACAGCGTTTGTATGTGTGTATATGTTGCTAGTGTTCTACTTATTTCGCATTCTACAGGAGTCACTCAAATCCAACTCACATCCTTGTGTAGGTTTTCAACATTTCAACAAGTTCGTGTTAATCTGTGGTTGTCTGTTGTTTTCAATATCATCTGTGAACTTTTCCTAACCTCCAATATAAATAGAAAATTTATTGAGTAATCCCACCCAACATTTCCTCTCCATTAAATCACTGATGTGGTGAAAGACATATACAAAGCTGTGAAGTTGTAAACACTTTAAGCTTTGGGAATTTCAAATGAGTGCCACATACATATGTATGCGTGTGTGTTTTTCAACTTGTTAATGCTTATGTATGAAAGTTTTTCTAAATAATATTATATATTCACATATTTTTCAATTTTGATTGCTGTTTATTGCCTGCAATCTCACTTTCCTCATTTGTCTATCATTTCGATCACAAAACGCGTTAGTCATATATTTACTGCAGAGGCGGTCTACTAAATTTTCGGCGAGAATGGAAAATGTGTTAAGATGATAAAGTTTAAGAAATAGTGATAAATGTCTGAGTATTTTTTACATTCCACTGAACAAAATGAAAATCCATCAAAATAAAACAGATTTGATAAAAGTTATTTTTATGTTACTCCGGTTAGGTTAGGTTTGATGGTTGATTTAGAGAGATCGTACTTTAACTGTTGTATGCATGTAGTTCTTTGTGAAGCCGTAGAAAAGAAAAGCGCTGAGTAGCCAATATAAATTTGCATAGCCGCTTAATAATTTAATTTCCTGCGCTTCCGCTGAGGTCTGACACTCATACCAGTCTTATCACAGTGAGATGCGATGCTATTAATAGCTAAAATATTACTCAAAAAGAAATTAAAATTATTTTAGTGCTATCGGTCACGATTTTTATTCTGTGGATGACTCATCAAATCAATGTTTTGAGTTGTGTAAAAATGAGGGTGTTTCAATCGATGTTGCTCCATCTTCGGTGGCTGGTTTTCCTCGTTTTTTGAAAAACAACTACCAAACAAATGATTGTGTACCACTCAGAATTCTGCGTTGTTCTAGTGGTATGGCTGCGGCATGCCCGGATTTTCCAAAAAAAGGCAACCATTCGTTTGAAAGAGCTTCGTGCGCAAACAACTTTTGCTGTACTCGGCTCCTCTTGAAACAGCCATACAGTCACCTGCTGTTTATTTCCAGGCTCATCCAGGTAAATTCACGATTCATCACCGATCACGATATCATAGTTGTGTTCCGAAGCACGGCTATCGAATTTTTTTTAACATTTCTCTCATCCACTCGACACAAGCCTTTTTTGAGCACTTGACAAATTGTGTGGAATCCAACGCGAAAAAATTTAGTTACAGTCAAATGTTCATGCAAAATTGAAAGTATGCTAGTCTCATTAATGCCTTTAGTTGTCTAAATCTTACTATAAGTCACATGATGATCTTGCAATATCAATTTGCTCACAGCAATAATATTTTCCGGTATAAAAATTAGTTTTCGACAAACTTCACGAAATTCGTCTTGGACTGTTCTACGACTTCGTTTGAATTTACCATACCATCGTTAAACTCTGGTCATAAATGGAGCCTAGTTGTCAATTTGTGAAATGCAAATCTCGAATTAAGTTCCTCGGCGCACTGTTTCTGAGTTAATCCACCTCGAAAGCTGTAAAAAGCAATAGTGGAGGAATATTTGCGATTTAATTCCATTTTTTGAGCGAAATGAATATTTTAAGTTACTGTAAACAACACAAATAGCGCTCGTATGTCAAAACGTTCTGACTCTGTCATCAAATGTGTTAAACCTTACGATAAAGTCAACTCGTAACTTTATCGTAAGGTTACCAGCATGCACCAATACGAGTACTACATATATACTTCATATATTATAATATTTCTTCGAAGTTGTATTTCTATAAATATCTGTATATACCATATAATGGAAAACTTAAAACTTGTTTCTTCATGCGTACTTTGAATTAATCAATCATCATTGAGCCATGTACATCCTATCAAAGTGATGAATTTTGCTCTTTGTTGCTTTCCTTCTGCACGTGGGCGTAATACCCCAACATATAAATTGCGAATGAGAGAAAAAACTACATTAGTGTGTGATGAGGCAATCGAGATACCCAATTGTAAATATATTTGTTAGTGTTTTTTTATTTTTTTGCTAGTTTTATTTACATTTGAATCTACTTTAATGTGAAATTTTAAATTTTTTAAATAAGTGCATGAAAAATTTGTCTACGCCACTAAAGGATATGCCTGCGGGAATATTCCATCAATAAAAGTTCTATTTATGGTTATTCAGGGAACATTAAGGAACATTATTAATAACGGGTGATTTTTTAAGAGCTTGATAACTTTTTTAAAAAAAAAAACGCATAAAATTTGCAAAATCTCATCGGTTCTTTATTTGAAACGTTAGATTGGTTCATGACATTTACTTTTTGAAGATAATTTCATTTAAATGTTGACCGCGGCTGCGTCTTAGGTGGTCCATTCGGAAAGTCCAATTTTGGGCAACTTTTTCGAGCATTTCGGCCGGAATAGCCCGAATTTCTTCGGAAATGTTGTCTTCCAAAGCTGGAATAGTTGCTGGCTTATTTCTGTAGACTTTAGACTTGACGTAGCCCCACAAAAAATAGTCTAAAGGCGTTAAATCGCATGATCTTGGTGGCCAACTTACGGGTCCATTTCTTGAGATGAATTGTTGTCCGAAGTTTTCCCTCAAAATGGCCATAGAATCGCGAGCTGTGTGGCATGTAGCGCCATCTTGTTGAAACCACATGTCAACCAAGTTCAGTTCTTCCATTTTTGGCAACAAAAAGTTTGTTAGCATCGAACGATAGCGATCGCCATTCACCGTAACGTTGCGTCCAACAGCATCTTTGAAAAAATACGGTCCAATGATTCCACCAGCGTACAAACCACACCAAACAGTGCATTTTTCGGGATGCATGGGCAGTTCTTGAACGGCTTCTGGTTGCTCTTCACCCCAAATGCGGCAATTTTGCTTATTTACGTAGCCATTCAACCAGAAATGAGCCTCATCGCTCATCGGACACGGACGCGAAACACATTTCGAACCGAACACTGATTTTGGTAATAAAATTCAATGATTTGCAAGCGTTGCTCGTTAGTAAGTCTATTCATGATGAAATGTCAAAGCATACTGAGCATCTTTCTCTTTGACACCATGTCTGACATCCCACGTGATCTGTCAAATACTACTGCATGAAAATCCTAACCTCAAAAAAATCACCCGTTAAGTAACCATTAGGGAGTATATAGCTAGTTAGCAAACATTTTTGAATTTGACAATTAAAATCTCTGTTTGATATAAATTCTGTATTAAAAACAAATTTATAAAAAAAAAGAATTCTAATAAAAAGTTATAAAAAAACTTATTTATAAAAAATGTATTATAAAAAAAATTATAAAAAATTCATGCAAGAAAAATTATAAAATACTTTTCCAAAATTAGCACCATGCGCATAATTCAAGGAATTAATGCTAAAAATAAACTAAATTCTCTCTCGCTATGCAAAACAAAAAAATGGAATACAATTTCTTGTGGTATTGCCAGACACATTAAAACCCACTCGCCTACTTTCACTCAATCTACAACATTGTATTTGTTTTCTTGTCATTAGCAGCATGGTATTCGCCTTTGTCAGTAATTACCACGATTTGTATGTGCGGTAAAAATAAAAGATATTGTCGAAAATTTAGCTTTAGCTTTGATTTGGAAATGTGCTAATTTATCATTAATTTCAAGTAATGCTTTGACGCCGAAGTAATTTGCCAAATTCAGAACATTATTGTGGTTAGACCGCAAACGCACCTACATACATACCATATATACATATGTTTGCGAAGATGTCGTACAGCTTGCAATCACATTATTATTTTGTAGAATTGAGATATGCATGGTGTATATGCTTAGATTGAACGATCATTAAGTAGTAATGATGAAATATCTAATTAAAGGAATCTTTATAGAGGGATTCTCCCTTTGGCAGGATAACTCCTTACAGGAGCATCTAATGTGAAAACTATTTGCTTTAGTTAAAACCTTAACTTAAAACTTGGACGAAGGAAAAACAACTAAAAATTCGATTTTTGGCAGACATTTTAACTCAAAAATTAAAATTTCAGTGAAAATTTGGCGAAATTTTTTTCCAAAAATTGTAACCGACAATAATTCTTCGTCCAAGTCATTGAGAATTGTATCTCAAAAACCTGTGTAAAATTTCATGAAGAACGGTTGAGTAGATCTCGAGAAATCTTGCCAACCGACTTCAAAAACAAAGTTTCGAGAAAAACGTATTTAAAGACTCAAGTTCTCAAGACTGTATCCTCGAAACAGTTACTCGGATTAACTTGAAAATTTAGGATAATGTTATAGAGGTGTTGCAGAATTTAATAAAACAATAAAAAAGTCGATTATTTGAAGCCCGTAAACCTATATAACGCCTTAAAAACTAGAATACAACCTTGAAGTGCTTGCGCCTATATGTAGGCAATGCATTATTTAGCAATAAGAAATTGTGTTATATTTTTGGAGATGAGTTGATTAGCAAAATATTTTATATATTTTAAAAATATTTATATTTATTATGGACAATCCTAAGAGTTGAATATATGAATTTATCTTCAGTTCATTAAAAGTTAGTTATTAATATCTCTTTTAAATGTTAATTTTTCGCTCATCTGTAAAAATTCTATTCCAATTTATACTTAAATTTTCAACCCTTATTTTCAGCTATCATTCCAAATGCTTAGAGGCAGCGTCATTTTTCAACCTCTTATCCACCCACGCACGTTTGGTGAGTACAAAGTTTTAAATGATGTCAATTTTTTAGTAAATTCGCTCTTGTTTAAGTTTGGGTGCCTACTAAGCCTCAAATCAGTCGCGAGCGTGCGATTTATATGATATAATTTTTTATATAAACACATATACATACAGGCACATACCATAATGCGTCAAAATATTCAAGGACATGCACTTTGTTACGCACACATCAAAGTCGTGATTTTGTCTGTAATTTAATTACTTCGAGCATACTTCTTACTAAGTAGAATATGTACATGAGTAAAGTGAGTGACAGGTAAATGCTTGCAGCACTTAAGAAAACAATATCAAGTATCACAATGTCTCAGTATTACATGATGGGTGGATAGGTTTCAAAATAACTGCTAATTTTTTATTGGGCCAAACTTTACGCGTAAAATTTTACTATTTTTGAATCAAGCTTGTGAAACAGAATTTGGCGGCTAAAATCTTTACAATGTGTAATTTGCCATTAATGTTTTATTGCTGATTTCTACAAGGTATGTTCCAACGTAAACAGGACTTTAAAAAAAGGGGTTTTCGGCGAAATCAATTTATTTTATTCAAAATAGTCTCCTTCTGCTTCCATACAGCTTTTTGCACGGCCCAAAAGCATGTCGAACGAGTGTTTTAGCTCGTTGGCCGGTGCAAGCCTTTTGAATGGCCTCTACGTCTGCAAACGCTTTACTTTCGTGGTCAAATGCATTTTTACGAAAAGGAAGAAATCCCACGGTGCCATTTCATATGAATACGGGGAGTGGTTAATGGTTAAAATGTGATTTTTTGTCAAATAATCGTCTTTCGAATGTTGGATTCTGAGCAATTTTTGGTTGTCAGCCAATTTGTGCGGAACAAACCGTGCACTCACCTTTCGTAAGCCCAAATGTTCGGTCAAAATGCGATAAGTCGATGTTATGGAGATGTTCAATTCCATTTCCATGAATTTCGATGATAATTTCGGCTGATGTTTGATGAATTCACGCACAGTTTTGATAGAATTTCCGGTGATCACATATTTTGATTGGCCTACCTGTTGATCGTCATTTATGTCCTCACGTCTACTTTGAAAATGTTGAAACCACTCGTGTACTCTGCTGCGGGATAGGCAATCATCGCCGTAAGCTTGTTTCATCAATTGAAATGTTTCGGTAAAAGCTTTACCAATTTTAAAACAAAACAAGAGCCAACATTCTCTTTGTTCGAAGCTAATTTTCGCACCGATAACACAAACACATTGACACTTAAAACACAATAACTTCGCTCCCAATCAATGAAATGTCATGAAATTCTCACTGAACAATCGATAAATATGGCACAAGTCGACATATTATTGGCACCACCAGGGCGCGCTAGATTCAAAAACTGTTTACTTTGAAAAGCACCTACAAGGTTAAATTATTGGTAAAATAACGTTAAAATTACTTTTTGTATGTGTATGCTTTGACTAATAATTGGGAATTTATCATTTCTAATTTTGAGCGCTGAAATTTTGATCGATGAACTTCTTGCAAATTTTGGATGCTTCAACCTTTTTGTAAAAATAATCTTAAAGGCCACACCTTGGGTGACAGCCTTAAAAACTACTCTATAAATGTTTTGAAATTTGTAGGCTATATTTATACATATATTGAGACATAAAAGTATCCGGAAGTTGTAATTGATTTCCATGGGTAAATGATATTTCTAAAAAATGTATTTTGCTGAGTTTTGTGGGACTGTTCTTAATTACTATGCCAAATATGCGCGCGATCTGTCAAATTATATATTTCTAAGCAAATTTCGTGTGCGGAGTCCTTGGGAATGTCGGAAAAGGCTTACCGTGATTCAGTTTTATCAAAAATACAAGCGTACGAGTGGTACAAAGCCTTCAAAGACGGTCGAGGGATCGTTGAAGACTTGTCATTCTGGACGACCTTTCACCTCCTTAACTGATGAAAATGTTAAAGAAAAGTTAAGGAAACGTGCTTGAAAATCGTCAAGCAATTGTTAGAGAGATGATAAGATGGCTCGACATCTCTCGCCAGTCCATTTGAGTGATTTTTGATTAATATTGAAGAAAACGCGTTCTTGAACGACTAGTCCCAATATTTCAAATTGCGCTCTAAAATTCATAACTGAAATCAAAGAATTTATGGTAATCTTTGACAACAGTTTTTCAGAGGCATAAATTTTGATCGTGGTTAGGCTTTTGATATAAAAAAGCATTCATAACAAGAAAAAACGTTAACTTCGGTTGCACCGAAGCTTAATACCCTTCACAGGTGCATTTCTGCTAGTAACTATGTGTCCAGTTTGTAAGGAAGCTATATGCTATAGTAACCCGTTCTGAACAAGTTTTTTAGAGATTATATTGTTACCTTAAAAAATAATCTATACCAAATTTCGTGAATATATCTTGTCAAATGTGAAAGTTGTCCATACAAGAACTTGATTCCGATCGTTCTGTTTGTATGGCAGCTATATGTTATAGTTAAGCGATCTGAACAATTTCTTCGGTGATTACATTGTTGCCTTAGAAAATAATCTATACCAAATTTGGTGAAGATGCATTGTCAAATGCGAAAGTTTTCCATATGAGAACTTGATTCCGATCGTTCAGTTTATGTGGCAGCTATATGTTAAAATGGTTCGATATCGGCCGTTCCGACAAATGAGCAGCTTCTTGAAGAGAAAATGACGTTTGCAAAATTTCAAAAGGATATCTTAAAAACTGAGGGATTAGTTCGTTTATATACTGACAGACGGACAGACAGACGGACATGGCTAAATCGACTCAGCTCAACATACTGATCATTTATTTATATACTTTATAGGGTCTCCGACGCTTCCTTCTGGGTGTACAAACAACATATACCCTGTTCAAGGTATAAAAATTCAATAAAAAAACAGATATCAAAAAATTAGCAAATTAAACTAAAAATTCAATGAAGTTGCAAAATTCTGGAAAATTATTCATTGTTCAAAAAAATTTCATACAAGTAATTAAAATGTTCGTTAAAGAGAAGTATATATGTACCAAAATAAAGTTAATTGGCAGATTTTCGACTAATGTGACCTATTTTCTATTTCGCAGTGGAGTTTTGTAAATTTACTAATTGAATTTTAATTTATAGCGCGTGCGTAAAAGTAGTGGTTTTTGAAATATTCTTGAAATGTTTGTGCTAACCAAATACTTGTATGTGGCAAAAATACTAAATTAATTGTGCTGCCTCTTAGTATGTATCACCCTACCTCCGCCAACTTTTTCAATGACGAGTATGATGCAAGTCATGCCATTCTGCGTGCGTGTAGACAACAGCAAGTGACTATCTTCGTATTGCCCTCGAGACAGACACTTTTGCGTCAGAAACACAGCGTGATGGCAACGCCATAAGCCACTTGAAGGGACAATCTCGCTTAAATATGACTGAATTGGTAGTGCACTCAATTACTTGGCTGGCCCTTGAGTGTGCGCGTGCGTTTGTAGGTGCAAATAAAGTGCCACAACTGGCTTTGTAATATTATAAATGAAATTTGCTCACGCAGCGTTTAACTGAATTTTATTAATTGGTTGGATGACTTAACAGTTTCTTTCCATTCTTTTTTGTCTTTTTTTTTCTATGTATGTGTATACCCCAGTTTTGTTCCTAGTATTTGTCTGCTTTTGAAATTGTTCCAAATGCCTGTTTGCTGTGCACTTGTGGGTACTTACTTAACTAGTTTGACTTTCCTTTCTGACTCAAGTGTCTTCTGCGGGCGTTATTAATTGTAAATAATGGCTTTAGCTGCTTTCTTAATTATTTCATTCGCAGTTGTTTTTTATAGATCGAAGCGACATTTATGAATGGATTGCAAGGAGATATTTTTTAATGTTTTTATTGTTTTTGTATAGCATGTCCATCATTTGATTAGGTAAATACGCGTGTAAAAGTGTTTGGCACGCAATTTGTGTGCAATTTCTAGACTATTTGGCAGGTTTAATTGCTCTTAGCAAAGTGGTTGTTTGCATGTTTATCACTTTCTCTTTTCATTTCAATTTCTTTTTGGAATACGAGTATGGAAAGAAAAAAATATAAAAAAGTTGCACAGTTTACTAAAATAGCCGGCAGTTTTTGCTACAAATATGAACATCGAGGATTCATGTACCCTCAAATATTGATTACTCATAAATATTCCTTTTTTGAGGTCCTTTTAATGTTTATATTTAGAGCTTAATAGTTTGGTTCAACCAATCGTTGTTTGTAGCACCCGAAACCAATCGAGATAGATTTAGTGTTAGGTAAATATATGAACTAAAATCCGGGTAACTGTCTGTCCGTCCGGCTTTGTAAGCGATAACTTGAGTCAAAAGTTAGATATCCAGTGCGCTCGTGCGACTTCTTCAATCTTCTGCTGAGGTAAATAATTCGATCTGCAGAGCTGAATAGAGTAGATACAATATTCTATAAGAGTGTACAGCGCTCGCGTATACTGATTATATTGATTTTCGCCGTTAGTTCTGCTTTCTCCAGACTGGATAAGGAAACGAAGCAAATGAGTCTGGTAGTGAACGAGGGCAAAACAAAATGTCTCCTGTCATTAAACAAACAGTCGCTGCACTCGCGACTGGGAATCACGTTACTGTTGACAGTTATAACTTCGAAGTCGTAGATAATTTCGCTTATCTTGGAACCAGCATTAACACCAACAACAACGTCAACGGCGCCACCTGGGAGCGCTAGATTCAAAAAGTCCTATTTACTTTGGACAGCACCTTGTACCATTCATCGAAGGAGCGTTTTGTGTTTAAAGAAATTTGTTTATTGCGGTAACACACACCCGGAATATGGGGCTAACAGACTGAGAAGATTGCAGGAAATGTCTAGAGCGGGGCACTAGGAAAGCAGTGGACCATCTCTAGTCTACCAGATTAACTTAACCTAACCTTTTTTATTTTTTTACCATAACGGTTCGTTGAGAATAAAAAATTTGTTTAAAAATCATTTCGATTTTTTTTTTTAATTATTCACTGGAATTCTACGTTAAATTTTCTTTGAATTTTATATTTTTTTTTAGTTTTCACTTTTACTTTTTGCATAATAATTACCACCAAAAAAGACACAAGGTAAATAGTTGTTTATTCCATGAGGAAATTTTGTATAAATTTTGAGGAAAGTTGGAAGTATTTTTAAAATTTTTCCCACACCAAACATTGAACAGATTTAAAATTAATTAGCGAACACTGCAAATTGTGTGGTGTTGTTGTTGCAATTGCATTTTATTGATATAAGCATTCATATTTTATAAAAAGTTGGCAGATATATACAATTCAGTTAAATTTTTCATAAAAATCTTTTTGATTTACTTCAAAACATAAATTGTAAATTTTACAATTACACACACAGACAAAAAATCATCAATGGCACACACAATTGTGTGAATGTGTTTGTGTGCGCCATTATTATTTTTTGTGTTTTAACATAAATATATTACTTTGAAATGTTTTCTTCATTTATCCAAACTTAAGCTTTAAATAAGACTTACGCAAATATACAAAAAAGGAACAATACTTCTTATACAACGCCTAAACCTAATAAGACCACAGAGCCTAGATTGAGCTCATACTCGTAATCTTAAAACATTAAACATCTTCGCGCTCTGAGAATAAATGTAAATCATTTTTTACACATAATGCTTGCAATACTTATCGAAAAGTTAATATTATGAATAAAAATTGAAAATTAATTCGGTTTCTGTTGTTGTCAGCAAAAACAAATCTCGGGAAATATGCACTCAGGTCTTTTTTATTTATTGTATTTTTATTTAATTTAATTTTATATTTTTTTATTTTTACTGCGTTAATCATTTATTTATATTAGATTCCATAGTTGTCGTCATTGGCAGCACAAAAAATTGAAATAAATACATTTTCTATACGAAATACAAAATATGAGATTTTGTAAGTAAATAAACTGAATCGTAAATATTTTATTAACAAATGTTGTTGTTGCTGTTATATTTATTATTACTTTTTAATAGCTAATGTACACCCATTCTGATTTGTTTTCATTGAATTCACTGAAGTTTTTGTTTCCGTGAGTTGTTCTTAAATTTCTGGTTGTTGTTGTTGTTGTTGTTGTGGGTGTACTTATCTTTATGCGTTGAAAAAATTTTCGTTATTTTGGATAAGGTCGACTAATTCAGTATATTTTCGATTTCTTCCTTAGTTGGCCCTCGTTTCATTATTCGTTTTGCTTGTTTCGTGAATGCGAAAAAGCTCGCATATAATTTTTTTTTTCAAATTGTCGTCGTGTTTACAAAATCGTACGGTGTGCTGTAAAATACAAATGCATTAGTTTTATTTACTTTAATTTAAAATATATTTAAGTTTAAATATTTGTTTTAAATTCCACATAAATTTTGTTGCATACAATGAAAATACTGTGTTACATACAATTACTATATACTAAAGATTATATTACTTTGTGCTACTCAAAAATGCACTACTTGAGCCGGAAGCATTGTTTTGGGTAAAAAACTACTTGTTACCTGGCTTGTGAGAAGCAAATTCTAACAAATATAATGAGGATGGTATATATTTCAACAACTCTTTAGAAATGCTCGCAACAAATTATTGGGTCCAGGAAATTCCTGCTACAAAGCATTTCGTTTTTTATATTGATTCTTATTTTTTGATTAATAAAACAATTATTACTTGTCAAATTTCTAAGCATAACTTCTTGTCTTCCTTTTACTAAAATCATAACTCCTTCCAAATTCATACAATTAAATATGATACTATCAAACTATTAAATATGAGACTATCACCGAGGCTAGTAGAAATTTTATTTATGAGACTCTTTGCCAGTAAATTATATGGCTTTACAGTATTATCAGATTGATAAGTGCGCCGGAAGTGATACGCAGAATTCTGAAAAGTATGTCGGGGAGCTATATTAAAATTATTATTTTTTATTATTTTTTAAGAAAGTGCTTTAGACTTTGCTACGAGCTTTGATGCACCTCCTCTAAAACAAATAATTTTATGCTATTTGTTTTCGCGTCATAATACTCGTATTTAGTTACCAACAAGCTTATACCATGTTCCCACCAAAAATTTGAAGTGATTAGATTGCATTTAATCTATGCAAAAATCTAAACTGTCAATACTGCCGTTAGGGATGTTTTTGAGTAGCCGATCGACTTCACTTATTTACTAGATTTGCTTTCAGGTGTTACACGAGTTTACGGGACTCAAAATATAGAATTTTTTTATTGTCTTATTAAATTCTACAATATCTCTAGAATATTGTTCTAAGCTTTCAAGTTGATCCGGGTAATAGTTGCGGAGATAAAGCTTTGAAAACTTGTGCGGTCGAGGCTAGCTAGGCTAAGTCGGTTGACTAGCTAGTCGTTTGGCAAGAGTTCTCGAGAACTACTTAATCGATCTTCATGAAATTTTACACAGGTCTTCGTGGTACAATTCTTAAAGACTTGGAAAAAGGATTTTTATTACCACTATTTGAAAACAAAAATTCGCGAAATTTTAATTTTTTTTTTTTGTAAAAATGTTTGCCAAAAATCCAATTTTCAGTTTTTTCTAGTTCTAAGTTAAGATATTACCTAAAACACGTATTTTGTTACTTTAGATGATTCATGATGGGCGCATTTGTTTTCCGAGAGGTCACCGGAAATGGCGTCGCAATTCCCAAGTATAAAATATTTTTTTCCAAAAAATTCATAATTTCTTGCTTAATAGTGTACGTTTGTAACAATAAACAGTTCTAATACAATATATCATTTCTTATATGAAAAAAAGTAATTTTGAAAAAAGGCTGTTTTTTACGGAGTAAACCCATTTAATCTCTTAATTTTTTACTTTTTACCTTATTTCTTTGCCAGTGTTAATACAAAATATGAAAAACAGCTGACGCAAAATTGGAGTCGCACAGGGAGATTTGGAGTAGATTTGCTTTTAATCGGTTCGGTAACGAAATTAACAAGTGTAACTTTTTATGGTAAAACTAGCATTCAGCAGATTAGTGAGATAATCTATTCAGCAGCTTCTTCTTCATATTCTGATTAAGTGTCGGTCGAAATATGGTATTAGATCCGAGTTATTAGGTTAGATATATGTGACCTGGTTTACGAAAAGGGGGCTTAGGTGTCAAAAAATCAATGTTTTTTTTTTTTTTTTTTTTTTTGACACCTAATCCCCCTTTTCGACCATCGACCAGGTCACATATATAAATTAATAGTAAAATCCTTCAGTGAATTCGTCTTCATTTATTTTAGAAAGGGTTAAGCGAAAGAAATACTAGAATTATTACTTAAAGGCTTTTAAGAATTTGAAGAAGCCTTCTTTAGACAATTGAGTTTCATTTATATATATTTCAGCAAAAAAAAAACCACAATTTATGTCGAATAAATAACTGAAGGTATTAATTCTTCAAGTTTTAGTAATGAAATTTTGATTTGAGAAATTCATATTTCCCTAGGACAAACTGGTTTTATACGTGATTTATACAGTATTTTTCAATAAGGCACTACAAAAGTAGACCGATAGGGATAGCAAACGACCCCTTATTTTTTCCGCTCTTTTGATATTTTTCTTCAGTAAGGTTTTCCATTTCATCATGAAAAGATACACGATCCAACAACGAGTCGAAATTATTAAAATTTACTACCGAAATTTGAACTCAATGGCCTCAACTTTATGATAAATCCAAATTCAAAGTGTTATAGTGATGCGACCACTCTCGATAAGAATTCCACATTATAAATGAATTTCATGTCAAACTGTATGCTGGAAAGTGAAAACTCACAAGGCAGGCGAGAACGCTAGTCGCAATGAACACAATTTTGTAGCCTCTTTAAAAATTTTGATGAAATAAAGACAGTGAGTTTCTTATAACCAAACACTTGTTGGTATATTTTCTCTATAAATACATACATAGTATACAAATACAAATGTATGAAATAACAAAGAAGAATAGCCAACTAAGTATACATACTATAATTTAAACAAATAATTATTTATAATGCTTATACTACCAACACACTACTACATATTTATGCGTAAAAACTAAGGAAATACTACCAATATGCAGGCATTAATGATCAATACTATAAATTTCGACTAATTGCGAATTTTGTGTCGTGCAATAGATGGCGCGCTACACAGCAACTAAGAACTGTCATGCATGGAAAACATATTTACAAATGTCAAATGTTGTCTTACCAATTTCTATAACAATGTACGAGTAATTGCATTTGTATTTCATTAACAATTTGTTTGGCTTAAAGGCTGGCTGTTGGTGGTTAGAACATAGAATTGGAGTAAATGTAGTAAATACGAGATAAGTATAGAGATTACTGCTTCACTTCAGATCAGTGAAGAGATTTTTATGCTACATATAGTATACCATATTTATGTAGTATGTTATGATATTTTGCGTGGTTTTTACTTTTGTTGATGAGATTTCAATTTTATTTTATTTTATTTTTTTTGCGAAAATGATGTTACTTTTCAAAGTTTGTTAAAGGTTTGATAAACAGCCGTTAAATTTCGTTTTGATAAATATTTCTATTTGTTCATTTTTCGTTGTCGATGTTATGCAAAGTTATTAGTAAATTTCCTTTTACAAAATTTCATCGCCTTCAGCTGTTATGAAAATGATTAGAGAGATACATATTAAGACAATTTATTTCGGATTAATATAAATGTAAAGAAAATTATAAATATATACAAGAGAATAATGAATATTCGAGATTTGTTTGTTGGATGTGATAGATTTCGATGATTGAGAGGTTGTTGACTGAAATGATTGGTAGTTTAATGTCATCATTTACGGCGTTAAATTTGTTTTAAATGTGATTTTAAAGAAAACATTGAGTGTGTAACATTTTAGACTTTAATGATAAGCAACTCGGACTGACGTATAGAAAGATTTTGCGCATTTTACTTCGGAATTTTAAATTGAAAGCGTACAAAATAGTGCTTGTGCAAGAACTAAAGCTCTTCGACCTGCCCAAACGACATGGCTTTGTTCTTATGTATGGCTTATGTAAAGACGCAAAATTGACGCTTTCGGGACGAAGAGCAATCTGAAGAGATTCAAGAGCCATTTCACCCACGGTTTGAAGTGGATGTCCATATTTCTTCAAAAATGATGCCGGTGCGAAGGTTACCGTCAATGGCGACAGTTACCGCGCCATGATAACCGACGACTATTTGATGCTTGAAATTGAAGGCTCGTGATCTCGGCGACGTTTGGTTACAACAAGATGGCGCCACTTTCCACACATTACATCAATCAATGAATTTATTGTGAGAACACTTTGGTGAGCAGATAGTTTCATGTTTTAGGCCGGTCGTTTGACCACTAAGATCGTGTGATATCACACCGTTAGACTTTTTCCTGTGGGGATATGTAAAGTCTAAAACCTATGCAAGCAATCCGGTTGGATTCAGGCCTTGAAGCAAAACGGTTAACAGTCGAAATGTTCGAACCAGTCACCGAAAATTGGTTCAACGGATGAACCATCTGAGATGTAGCCACGACCAACATTTGCAAGAGATAAAATTTTAAGTTTCTGCGTTTTTTCTTTAAAATCACCCTTTACATACTCAATAATTTGTGGTGTTTTCATGATGATCTCGTATAATTAGTTAGAGTATAAAATTGGTTAATCAAAATGTGTTAGGAATGAGTTATTTATTAGAAAGAGAATATATTAAATTGTAAATATATGTATGTTTGTATACATCTAAATGAAAAGTTATGCCTTAGTGTCAAAAAATGTGAGTTCGTACAAATATTGAAATGCCAAAACTCAAAGGTGAGTGTGTTATGAGTGCTAAATTCGAGACCTATAAATTTCAAACTTTTTATCAAAATTTATGTGCTTCGTGTATATGAATTCTTAAGACTAACTTTGTGTTGTGTTAACTGCTATGTGTTGTTAAAAATCTAACTGTGCTGCTTTAAAATTTTCTGTGTTGTGTGTGTGCTTTGAAAATATGGGACACATGAGATTTTGTGGTATGCCTTAGGGATGGGTATGTAAACAACAATTTCATATCACAATACAGAACAAAGGGAGAAAAAATCCACTTTATTCAATCAAATACAAATATTGTGCAATAATTGGTAAATACGTAAATAAGTAAATAAGGAGTAAAACTTGTAACTAACTGTAAATGCAACAAATACTTACGGGTCAATGGTCTAGCTGGATGTCTGGACCACAAGTAACGATTCTTCACCGGCGACAAGAACGAGTCGCGTGCAATGGGGCTGGAACCCCTTGGCACGGAGAGGGCGCGTGGCACGGAGAGAGCACGGAGGGGCACCAAATCATCGACATCCCACCAGAAGGGATCGCGTGTGAATGCTGAGATGGGCGCATAAGGATTGGGGTTCAACAAGTCCCTGAAGCGATTGCGTGGATGGAAGATGGGAAGTCCTGTTTTTTGTTTGTGGTTTTTTATTTGTTTATGTTGTTGTTGTTTTATGATTTTATGTTCATGTTTGTTAATGATTTCCATACAGTGTTGTATGGAAGGTTTTTTGTTTTTTTTTTTTTTTTATTTGATTTTATTTGGTTTATGTTGTTGTAGTGACAGCGTGATGTTTGCAGTAAGAAGAGTAGAAAGAAAATTTTGTGGTTTTTTAAACTATAACAATAATTAGCGTCGCGTCGTTATGATTTGTTTGTTTTTCATTTTTGGAAAAAACACAGGAAAAAAAGAGAAAAAACAATGTTTTAGAACAAAAACTAATATATCGTGAATGGAGGAAATGCACATTTCATATTTTCCATGTGCTTGCTTACACATACGTATGTATATGTATATATGTACATATGTACATACATATTTTCTTTATTGTTTGAGCTTCAGGAAAATATATGTAATTTTTTAGGCCAGCGTGTTGGAATGACGGTTTCTGGAAACTTGCCGCTGCTGGGACCCGACACAAATTCATTGATTTTTTCTTTTTTTGCGCTGCGTACAACAAACATATTCACTACAAAAGCAACTAAGAACATTGACTAAGAGCTAGAATTGCTGTTGAAACATACAAATACAAATAAAAATTGCGCTTGGCTAAGTTCTTGATTTTTTCGAGGAAATATGTAGGGGAATGCATGCTTGGACATTTTAGGAAATGTAATAAAAGTTAAAATGTTGAAACAATTTTTAACAGAATTTTGAAAGAAAACAAAAAGTACTGCATGCTTCAGAAAATAACCAAAAATAAAAAGAATATATTTAAGCAGTGAAAAAACGATAAAATAGGTTGGCAAAATAATAAATAAAATTTTTTAAATGAAAAATAAAAATAAGAAATCTTTTAGTCGTGTTCTGCACCGAAGCTATACTATATTACCCTTCCAAGGTATAACGTGGAAAGATATTTATCTTGATTTTGATCGGTCAGTTTAGTGATCCAAACTGAGTAAAATTTTCGGAAATAGTAATAATATTTGAGATAATAATCTATGCCAAATTTCACGAAGATATAAACAAGTTTACCAAACATGTACAGGGTTGTCAATAGGGACGCTACAAAAGTAGACCGCTAGGCACAGCAAACGACGTCATATTTTTTTCCGTTCTTTCGCCTTCAGTAAAGTTTGCCATTTCATCATGGAAAGATATACCATCAAACAAGGAATCGAATTTATTAAAATGTACTACCGAAATTTGGAGTCAGTGGGCTCAAATTCAAGAGCGCTATGTCATTTTATAGTCGTCATAATCGCCCTGTCAGATCAACAATTGAGCGTCTAGTGGAAAAGTTTTAATCCGCAGACTCAGAACAAAATGAGCGTGGAAGTGAGCTAAAGAAGTATTCGTAGTGTCAATAATATTATTGCCGCTAGCGCATCAATTGAGGAAGATCCAAATCTGTCTCTCACACGTCGTTCTCAAGCATATCTATGACGTCGTTTTGCGAAAAGATCTTGGCCTCCATCCTTTCAAGATCAAACTGATGCAAAAACTTGAAAATTATCCCGATTTTCATCGAAAAATTATCTTCAGCGATGAGGCTCATTTCTGGCTGAACAACTTCGTCAATAACTAAAATATGCAGTCAGGCAGCGATTCACACATACTCCATTGGGTCGTACTTCTTCCGCTACCGCTTAATGATAATTGAATATTTTTAGCCCGAATGTTATGTGATTCCAAGTGGATGGTGTCACAAGTCACGAAGCGAATGTTACAATCGATTTATTGAAAACCAAGTTTGACGAACGAGTTATCCTATGAAATGGCCTAGTCAAGTGACCGCCTCGGTTGTGCGATTTGACGCCGCCTTGGTGAGAAAAAGACGGGCGCAAAAATTCTGGTCGATATCTCTAAAACTGTGGAACCAGTGTATACTAACAGACAGACGGACATAGCTATATTAAGTCAGCATGTCATGCTCATTATTTATATTATTATGTATAGGCCTTAATACATATAAAAACGTTTTTTTAACACATTTAATTTTAATTAAAGAAAATTCAAAAATAAATTGCCAGTCCACATAATTAAATGAAATGTATATTAAAACCTCGAACACCTAATACTATTAAAATTTTTAAGCAAAAAGAAAAAAAAAATTATAAAAAAGTAAAACAATAAAGCAAAAACCAGAAATAAATAATAAAACAATTCAAGCGGCGACCCAAGTGTTTTGGATAAAATAATAAAAAAAAAACGAAAAGTAAAATGTCAATTAAATGTGAATATTAAAAGATAATCACAATAATTGAAGACAAAAAATGTATAACCATTTCGTGCGTCATTTGCATAATGAAAAAGGTGAAAGGTCACTTTGCCTTGAGGACATCGAAAGCGTTGCAGGAGGGCATTGTTCGGAAGGCACGAGTTCAATTTGATTACTCTGATGCTATTGGCGCAAAGCACAAAAAATATAAATTTCATAAACTCAATTCCACAAATTAATACATTTTTTTTTTCATTATACTGCCATAACAATTGCCAATTAATACTCAGAAGGTATAAAAATCATAATTTCACGATATTTTCATGCGCACTAAATTTCGGGCTGCCAATTATTCAATTCAATTACTTTAAATGCCGGAAGCGAGGGAAATATTTTAATTCAAAAAAAGCAAAAAATAAAATTACAACAGCAATAACGGCAACAATATAACCGAATAGAACAAAAGAAGGAATTTTGTTTTGCAACTCATTTGCACAACTCGCCACCCTGCTGTCGCCGCACACCCACTGTAATAGGCACCTAGTAGTGCCTTGCTTATAGTATGCTAGGAAAGGATTTAAGGAGAGAGAGAGTGAGTGTGAGGAGCGTAACTATTGGGAGATGGCGACTACAGCTTAGGTGGCGCGGTGAGTGCTCTTTAAGCGCAATCATTTGCTCGTACCATTAGCATCATAGGAGACTTCATTGGGGCGTGGTCCCCAGCGGCCAGCCTTAACGGGAGTGGGACTTGGTGAGCCGGCACGCTCAAAAGTTCTATCAGCTAACTTACTATCAAAGAGTTCGTCCAATGGTTCCAACGAGCTGGCACGGAACAATGGCCTGGGTGCCAAGCTGCGTGCACGATCGATCAAGGCTGGTGCCAAGCTGCGTGCGCGTTCGAAAGCAGATGGTGCGCGCGACACGCTTGGTGCGCGGCTCCAGTAGGTTGGTGGTGGCACGTAGGGTTCACTGCCGGCACGAATCCAACGGCCTGGACGTGGTGATGGTGATCGGCGCGCTGTAAAGAGAGAGAGGTAGCTTAAAATAGGTATGTTAGGAGAGCGACAAAAATAACATATATTCGTTAGCAACTTTTTTGGATAAAATTAATTATATTTTGTTTTAAAAGGCATAAACATGAAGTGGAGTGTAGCTCCTAACTGAACTCAAACTGCTTAATATTATACAATTTGAGACTGTATTACCAAAGCGCTCCTTATTGTTGTTGTACTAAAATCGCGTTCATGTTCCATATGTGTTTCGAAAGACCGTAAAAGCTTAGTTGTGAAGTCACTCTTCCGATTTTCCATGACCATTATTTTATAATAGCTTTGCCTACTTTAAGGAGTTCTTTTATTTATCTCTCGGCTTCCGAAAACAGTATTTTGTGGAATAGGTGTCTGTTTTACGACATCTTACTGGCTAATTGGCTGACAGATCGCAAACAGAGATCCGTGCCCACGACAGTCGACTTCTCTATTAAGTCAAAGAGTGTCAACTTGTCTGAATTCTTCCGCTACAACCACAACAAATCTCTCTTCCATGTAAAAAGTTTATGGAATCTCTTAATGAAATTTAGAATTTTACTAAATTTATTTCACTAACTCAAAAGGCTGTTCAATCCTGACTATCAATTTCTCTGTTGTTATGTCAGATTTGTGCCTGAGAATGACAAGTTCTTTAAAGGGCTCTTCTAACTTCACTATTTGTTTGCTCGATAATAAAATGTTCCTCCATATTTTGACTGAAGTACAAACTTGAGTGACACTCTTAATCGGTGGGATCATAGCGACATCTACTGAGAGGTCGTTCCACAGGAATACAAAGTTCACCATATCACTACTCGATATTAAACATTAGAGCTTCTAATTATTACGATTCTTCTGCAGTACCGGAGAAGCATATTTAGGCATGCGATACTCTTCTACGGCAAGACTTTTATCTTAAATAAGAAACTTAGCAGGCAGTCTTACTAAACCAGCAAACAGCTCCGGTCATATTCTCTACAAAATTACAAAGATTAGATGAAGCGGGGTCTTAGAAGGGAAATACCAAAAGTTTGGTTTTTGTGGAACTTGGAGTGGACTGTAACTGAAATTGAGCTACACAAGTTGATTATATGCTTACTGTATAGTTTGTATTTGTTGCCTTGTATGCGAAGAATATAGATATGTAGTAAACCACCCGTAAGCGGTGCCTCCGTCAAAAAGAAGAATAAGATAAACCAAAAACTCGTTCTTTTTTATCAATCCAGGTCATATTTGATCGGACGTCAGCAAGCAAGAGTTTTAAATAGATTAATTATATATAATCTCACAAGTCAACTAAATAATTCTAAGTGGAAATTTATTTTTTATTTACTCAGTCCGGGTCAAATTTGATCATGAAAGCAATCATTGCAAATGTAACTAATTATAAATCAGTCGAGATAAAATTCGATCAGACGTTAGCAAGCAAGAGCTTCAAATAGACTCTTCTTCTTAATTGGCGCAGACAGGACGATTGTAGCCGAGTTAGTCTTTCTTCTTTTCGTTTCGTGGCGCCAATTGGATATTCCAAGCGAATCCAGGTCCTTCTTCACTTGGTCCTTCCTACGGAGTGGAGGTCTTCCTCTTCCTCTGCTTCCAAATAGACTAATAATATAAAATCTCACAAGTCAGCAAAATAATTCTAGGTGAAAATTTAGTACGGGTCAAATTTGATCATGTAAGCAATAATTACAAACGGACTAATTATAAATTTCACCAGACAATAAAATACTTATACTTGAATATTTCTTTTTTGTTATCAATCCGGGTCATATTTGATCACATGTTAGCAAGCAAGAGTCCGGGTCAAATTTGATCATAGAAGCAATCATTGCAAATGTACTAATTATAAATTTCACCAGACAATAAAATACTTCTACGTGAATATTTGTCTACTATGTATAATCAGTCGGAGTCAAATTTGATCAGATGTACTCCAAGGAAGCCAAGATTAATGCTGATCTCACAAGCCAAGAAAAATACTTTTGGAGTACTTATTTGTACTGAAACTAACATCAATTTACTACAGTCTCAAGGATAAGTATGTTTGTGCTACATCAACACCAACAACAGCAACTTCCTTACATCGAATTTATATGAAAATTTCCATAAAATTTATGCAATTCCCTGGTTATTTGTTTATACGTATTTCGAAAGTACTTACACTTGTATTTTCACAGAGATGCATTCTACGCCAAATGGAATATGAAGCAAAATATGTTTCATTCTTCATTTCTCATTACCTGCCTGACGAAGCTCTAGTGTTTATTCAATGCAAATCATGCAAGCTCTCATATTGGTAGGAAAACAGTGAAAGTTTTAATATATGCACATGAATTATGACTGCATGTGCTTCAAGTCATCAAAAACAATATGTTGATGGATAAGATATATATATGTATGTACATACTCGCACATATATATGTACATATATGGTATGTAAATATGCTACTATTGTAAACTGTTGACCGAGACTCTCTCTATATCGTAATTTATGTAGTGCGCATTGCCAGTTGATGCAAACGCAGCAACTCTTTTGAGTGTGATGTCTGTCACCACTCATGAAGATAGATTGTTCATGCCTCATTCCTAAAATGTATTATTCGGAGGAATAGAAATAGCGCTGACTACATTAAAGCTGTAATCTCACTGCTTTCAGAATTCCACAACCAACTTTAAATATCTTATTAAATACATACTAGAATGACTAAGAAAAACCTTTTAATCCTACCTTCCTATCCGAGTAAGATGGAATTAGTTTTATTCGCAAGGCACACAAAATTTCGGCTGCTATTATTCACGTAATAGAGAGTCCTTACATACCAGCTGCTGTTTAGATATAGTACTAATCCCCAGGTATAAAAACGAAATGTAAAATGAATATTAAAGCAAAATAAAGATAATATTTACATTCGTTTCCTTCTGTAATAGTAAGGATACTTATGTAAAGAAGCCTAAAATGTTTTACGAAGGCTTTATATGATGGAACACGTTAAGGATTTAAGAACGTAAACCATTTATATATCGATCCCAGGTATCATCTGTCAACATTACTGCGAAAGGTGCTTTCACGGGCAGGAATGTTGGTATCAGAGATAATTTTTTGGACATTAATAAAAACTCAAACATTGTTCTTCCATTATATTGGTCACTCAGTTCACGAACTAATTGGTATTTCTTTTTCTCAGCACTGATATTTGAGAATATGAGGGTAATTCGTAGTTCAATGGACGCTACTGTCATTAAATCTTTATAAAATTAAATTTCACAAGTTAGAAAACCGGTTCCGAATGCAGCTTTTTTGAGGTATTCTGATTCAGTATGACAGTAAAATAGCGTTATTGGCTTAAAATTGGTTAGAAATAGAACTTCTAATTTCATATTACATCGAACTGCTTCTTAAGAAAAACATGGTGATAACGCAGGATGTGCTTCTTAGGCTAAATAAAATAAACATCTCTGAAGTAATAGATAAACCCTTGAGAGTCCCATATCCATGCGGTTGTCATAAAGACATGGAGGAGGAATAAGCTGAACTTTTGAGTAGTACTCTTTAGCAATAAACTGTTTGATGAGAATGGCATGACCAGTTATAAGTAAAACAGGACGATCTCTTGTATTTTCACCCACGCAAGGAAGCGAAGATTAATTCTAATCTTACGAGTTAAATCGAAACCCAAGCAATCAAAATTTCCAAATAGACTAATTATATACATATATAATTATAGGTGAAAATAAATTTGGTTTTTTTTTCACTCCGGGTCAAATTTGATAATGTAAGAAATCTTCCAAACGGACTAAGCCTCACTATAAAATACTTCCACGTAAATATTTACTTATATTTATTAGTCCGGATCAAATTTGATCAGATGTATTCCAAGGAAGCGAAGATTAATTCTGATCTTACGAGTTAAATCGAAACACAAACAATCAAAAGTTCCAAATAGACTAATTATATATAATCACACAAGTCAACAAAATAATTATAGGCGAAGATTTATTTTGTTTTTTGTCAGTACGGGTCAAATTTGATCATGCCAGCAATCATTCCAAACGGACTAGTCACCAGGTCACTAGTCTCACCAGACAATAAAAAACTTCCTTGTAAATATTTATTTGTGTATATTTTATCAGTCCGGGTCAAATTTGATCAGTTGTATTCCAAGGAAGACAAGGGTTTTCAACAAATTAATTCTGCTCTCACAAGTTAAATCAAAACACAAACAATCATTGCTATTGCCCGCAGTGTTCGCGACACGTATGTAATACACTGCTGTTATATGTGACCAACCTACTCTTTTACTTTAATAAGCTCAACTGCTATACTCTCTTGTTGTCCTACTCTCATTCCGTTTATAACTGCTGCTCATTATCTTAATAAATAGTCGGATTGTTTACTATACATTTATAAGTACTTACCACAACTTCAAAATACACAATTCTACAAAAGGGTCGAAACTAGTGCACCTACATTCCATACTCAAAACCGTTACTTATTCAACAAATAAAAATTAACTGACAATCACAAAGATTGTACACACGAAACAATACACAAAAGGAAAAACTTTACATTTTTGGTTGAGCAAAACAAAAAAAAAAAGAAAATGCTTGTGCACCAAAATTCTGACATTACACATAACGGACCAAAAGTACAAAGTGCAATGAGTCGAATTGTCAACTCAATTGAATGTGTCAGAATTCTGACAATTTTTTGTGGAGCGAATAAAATATATTTACATTTCACTTTTCGCGAAAGAAAAAAATCAGTGCTTTGCACAATTGAACGGTCAGTGGGTGAGAGAGCGTGTGCGCTTGACTTTTGTGTTTCCAAAAATGGAGTAAGAAGCTGCCAATTGTTGCACGAAAGAGGGCGGATGGTCACGCTGTCAAACAAGCCGCTTAATCAAGAATGGAATTGAGATATTCAATTTGTGTGTGTATGAAAATTACAAAAGGGAGGGAAGTGGCTTTACATAGATAATCAGCAGTTTTGCTGCGCTTTTTCTTGCTGTTTTATGTTTACAATTTTTTTTTGGTTTTTGTATTACTTTACAAATTTCAACAATTCACAACAAAGTACAAAAACACATTAAACAATTTTTTATCAACTCAGTTGTGCAACATTAAAAAAATTACATTTTGTTCATACTTTAATATGCTTTTTCGTTAAATATTTCATTTTCTGTGGTTTTTGTGTTAATTTTTTTTTTTTAATAATAATACTTGTATATAATTCGCTTGAGTTGTTCTCATTTTATTCTTGGGATTAGAATTATATTCGCAGTATTTACAGGCGAATGCACAATGCATGATTTTGTGTATTGGTTTGCACGTTAATTTCGATTTATTTACATTAAATAAGTTGATTTAGTTGAGTTAAGGAATGTACAAGGAGGACGTAGTACGATTTACGAAACGAAATCATACAGCATTACAGACAGATAGATATAGTACAGCAAATGAAAAGTAAGTCTAATAAACGATAAATGATGAATGAGCAAAATTAACAAATAAAATACGAAACAAAAAAATATTTAAAATAAATTAAATTAGTAAATAATGAAGTAAAAAAAAAATTATATAGAAAAAAATTAAATTAGTAAATAATGAAGTAACGAAAAATTTATAAAAAATATATGTATGAAATGATATGAATTAAAAGTATTTTGTTGCTGGAAAAAATCAACCCACTACAAGTGAAGTGAAGTTCAAAATCCAAAATCCGTGTCACTTGATGGTGAGGATAAAGAAAACAAAAGTTGTTGATTACTTTTTTTTTGTTAAATAAATGATTTATTTAGACTTGCATTATATGATTTTTCTGTTTTGTTTTGTTTAATGTTAGCATAATTCTTAGATATGTATTTCTTAATTTGTGATTGTTTTTTGTTTTTGTATTATTTTTTAAATAATAACGATTTTTTCTTCTATTATCTTTTGGCTTTGTATATGATTGTTGCTATTTCAATAGCACTTCTAGGCTTTGAGAGATTATCAAGAAGCTGCCACTCTTCGCTCCCAATGCGCTAATAAAATCCAACCAATCAGCGCCCGGCATTTCTCTTTTGTGACTTTTGTGAACGCTCTCAGTACTAATAAAGTATAAAGTGGCGCTCATAGCAAATCTATCAATAAGCATTTCGAGTGCCTAGTTTTACCCGTAACTTCGCCCTATTTCTGATTTTTATTTTGCTAATTTCCTTATTGTTATCCACTATTATTTCTATTTTAAGTTTTGAAAAAAACCCTGTATTTCACTTCAATATTTTAGTTTTTTCTTCAAATGTCTGCAAAAGTTCTTTCAAAACCAATTTAGTTTAAGCGTTGCCCTCCATAATACCTAAAGCTTTATTGCTAACGCTTTATAAGTACAGTAATATACTGAAAGCTTTACTGTTCTGCTTCTCTACAGCACGCTTCTTTTAACTGTTTATTCCACTTTATAATCTGATTAACTTTTCTTTAGTGATTGCTCTGTACAATGCAATCTCGCTCTCCCTTAGCAACCGTGCTACTATTTCTTTTAATTTTTTAAAAGCTCCTCTCAGCAATATCTCAGTTCCTGCTCTTCACTCTTTGAAGCTTATTTAATGCGCTACTTAGTTAAAATAGTATTTATTTAGTAAATATAATGAATTTATGATATGTGGCGTTTGGACTTCAATTGAAATTTAAAAAGAGAAATTTCATTAAAACTTTTGTTAAAATTGTATTATTGTAAAAGAAAATAAATATATTTATTAATTTTTTTCAATTATAAATATTTTTATATATTTATTTTTTTATATTTATAGTAAAAAAAATATATATTTTATTTATATAACTTCTTTATACTAGGTTTATTTATTTTTAATTTCGAAAAAACTCAAAACAATTTCAAAAAAAAAAAAATATAAGTTATATTTAAAAATAAATATTGTTATTTATATAAAAAAAAATACATTATTGTTTTATTTTTTTTTATTATATTTTATAAAAAAAATTTTAAAATTTTTTAATTAATTTTTTTTTTGAAAAATATTATTTCTTTTGTTTTATATATTATATATACTCTTTGTATCAGTTTAATTATATCTTTAAAAAAATATTTTCAAAAAAACATATTTATATAAAAAAATTTGAATTTTTTTTTTATAAAAAAACAAAATATTTTTACATAAAAATATTAAATATTTTTATAAATATTATTTGTTTATTTTTTTCATAAAAAAATGAAATTTAAGAAAATATCTTTTTTAAGTTTTTTTTTAATTTAGAAAAAAAAAACTATTTTAAGTAAAGCCTACTGAAAATAATTAAATTCTTTATCTGCAATATTTTTATTAATAAAATATTCCGTATATCGAAAAGCCTGCACTTTTCTTGCCACATTTCAATTGAAGTCCATAACATTCACAATTAATTTATTATATATTATTGCGTTTAGTTGTTGTTAAATGATTAATAAATATATTTCATTAAAATATATTAAATAAAAACTATTTTGGTTTGGGTTTTTTGGTTTTATTTTAATTTTAATGAAGCTTTTAAATCAGTTTTTTCTCTCATCCTACTTCATCGTTATCAACTAAATATAAGATATGTAAGTAAGTAAGTTTTTGTTTGGTTCAGTATTTATTCTTTAAATTTAAAGTAAACATATGTTTTATGACGTTAAATACAATGAAACATTTAACGAATTTCTGCTTGTTTGCTTTGCATTTCTCTTTAAACTCATTTAGTCGCTTTGATCTTAGCTCTTTTTTGCTTGCGCTACTTCACTCAGACTAATGTTTGTATGTAAGTTTGTGTATACAATTAGTCATTTCGCTATTTATTCAGAGATATGTGTATATATGTATGTGTAATTTCAATTTAAACATTTACAGACAAAAAAGTTGTAATGCCAAGACTACGTTAATTTAAAAATTCATTTAAAATTTAACTGTATTGTTGTAAGCGCTAGCGTATTTGTCTGTTCAGTACAGAACTTTTGTGCAGCTGTGTAGATTTGCTAGCGAAAATTGGCTATTTGCTCAAATGTTTCGTGCTGCAAATATAACAATTAAAATATAGAAAAAAACATACATATTTCATGAAAATATTAGCAAAAATAGTTCGCTTACGGCAAAAATTACAAAAACATTAAATATATATTGTATATACCATGTGAGACGCCAATTAGTTAATAGTAGTAGTAGTAGTATTACATATATGTATTGGTGTTTGCATAACTCATTGCCTGGTGTGCGCTCACTCGACTACTTTCACTTACATACATACATAAATAAATAGTAATAATTTTCCTCTTAAAATTTTGCCATATTTTCATACATACATATCTCCAATAAATTTGCCAATTCTTTCAATTTTTCACAATTTTCGCTGAGTGAGCAGTACTAATATGTTTATGGTATAGTTTCTGGTATATGTAGCTGTTATTGTGCTTAATTGAATTTGAAAAAATTCTTTCCGGTGTAGAGGATATGCGAATGCATTTGTTGTAATTCTTCATTTTTTCACTTTTTACGCTATTTGCTTCGTGTTTACAATATTTGCAATTATCTACATATAATTCGTTAAATATCTATATCAAATTGTTTGCTTCGTTTGAATTTTTTCTTATAAATTTTGTTCGTTTTACTTATTTTTTTTTTGATACTTGTAAATATTGTTGTTGTGTATTTTGTTACGCTTTGTTGTTGTTTAATTTTTAGTAGAGTATATATATTTTCTGGTTGTTGTTGATTTGTTGTAACTTAAAATTTACAGTTCCTTACCCTTGTTGAGTTCTTGGAGCAGCTTATCTTCTGGCTCGTATTCCAAAGGCACCAAAGCGTTTGGTGTGTATGGCTTGTCCTTCAAGTAGAGACCGTAACGAGATGGGTATCTGCAATGAAGGAGGGGGATTTTGTTTTTTGAAAAATCGTGAAATAATTTCCAGGAATTGAATAAAGTGTACAAGTGAAATAGATAAGCAGATTTACTTTATGGTAAAACGAGCGCAAAGAAACGGAGAAAAGCAAGTTTTATATAACATAAACTCGTTTAGCAATACAAGTACGATAAAGCGTGTAGTTTTAATACGCTTTATTGTATTTTTGAGAAAATGATATGCTAAGAAAATTTTGAGAATTGAGTATGCTCTACTGTGAGAGTTGAGTGAGCGAACTATTTGCATAATTTTCAAATGAAATTCTAAAATTTACCGCGTTTATAAAGTTTAAATTAATAATGCTTTTTCCTTCTTGGAAGTTTACAACTTTTGATGCGTCATATTATTATTTCTTAATATATAGTATACATATATTTTCAACCCGACGACTCACCTGCGTTCGATTTCTTGCATGCGCTTCAAATGATCATTCCAAGCCCTCTCTGCGTCGTAGTTGGCTGGAACTAGAATAAAAGTAGAAGACAAATTAATATTGAAATACAGTTTTTGTAATAAAATATAAAAATAAATTTAAAAAATAAATAAATTTGGCTTACAGTGAAAAGAGTAAAGCATTTAGACGCGAAATCTCATTAGCAAATAAAATCCATGGCAATACATACAACGATAAGCAAGAGAGCATAGGTGAAATTGCAGAAGCATTTTAAAGCATGTGTCCAAGCAGAAGCGGTTTGAAAGAATGGCAAGAGATAATTTAAAGCAATATATTAGTTAAAATTTTTCTTATTGCATATAATATTTTAAAAACTAGTTTTTTAATAACGTGATGAAAAATTATCATAAATTAATACAAAATTAATGGAAAGTAACATGATACAAATTATATAAAAATAAATTATTATAAAAAATTTATTAACCTTAAATAAAAAAGTTGTATAAATTAATATCTATATGGTATATATTATAAATAAATATGTGTTGTTTAGTTGGACGATTTTTTATTACCAAAAACTAAATAGCAAAAAAAAAACTAATTAAAAATTTTTAAAAATATTTAATTAATAATTTATAATAAAATTAATAAATAAAAAAATAATATTAAAAAACAATATATTAATGAAAATATTAATATTTAAGTAAAAATATTAATATAATTAATAATAAAAAAATTATTAATTAATAAAATTAATCAAACTAAATTAATAACTTATAATAATATAATATTTTATATTAATTAATATAAAATTAATAATGTAAAAAATACTAAAAACTAAATTAAATTATTAAAAATATACCAGCAATACTTTATTATAATTAAGTAAAAATTTTAATTAATTTATAAAAATTAATAAACTAATTTAAAATTTTAAAATAAAAGAAAAAAAATAAAATAAAAAAAATTAATTTATAAAATTAATAAATTAATCTAAAAATATTTTATATGAAAGTATTAACAAAAAAATTAATAATGCAAAAAAAAATAAAATAAAAATAAAAAAACATATTAAAAAATAAATAAAAACTAATATTAAAATTAATAAACTAATTTTAAATTTAATATATTAATTTAATATAAATCATACATATTAAAAAAAGAATTTAATATAAAAACTAAATAAAGGGGCTTAGGTGTCAAAAAATCAATTTTTTTTATTTTTTTTTTTCAATTTTTTTTTTATTTTTTTATTTTTTTTTGGACACCTAAGCCCTCTTCGTAGACCAGGTCACATATATTTATTTTAATTAAAAATTAACAAAAAATTTAATAATACAAAAAACACTAAAAAAATAAATTAAAAAAAATAATAATTTATAAAATTGATAAACTAAATTTATAATTTAATATTAGAAGATTTAAAAAATACATTATATATTAACAAAAAAATTATTAATAAAATTATTAAATGAACTAAAAATAATTTTTGAAATATAAACCAAATGCAATAAGTCCTACTTATTTTCTAAATATTATTATATATGTATATGTAATATAAAAATAATAACTCTATAAGCAATTTTATAATTTTAATTTTTTTTATTTCATTATTATTATTTTTAAGGGAAAGTGATAAAATAAAGAGCAATTTTTAAGATGGCGAGATGGCACAAGAAGAAATTATTTGGAGTTAATTCATTTAACTTTTTTATTATTACTATAATTATTATTTTTTTTTCTTTTTAAGACCAAAAATTTCATTTACTTTAATAAATAACTCAGAAATAAATATTTTGTACTTTTCACATTCAGATTTTCTTATTTGAAACTAAAAAATTTATTTAAAAAGTGTTTCGAACTTTTTGTACTTAAAATTGTATTTAAAAATATTTCGAACTTTTTATAGTGTACGTCCTTCAAATAATATTTCTATATTAAGATACAACGAAATGGAATAATGAATGAAATGATACCATGAATACATTAATTTTGCGCACAAAAACCGGATGAAGAACGATACGCATGTACGGTATGCTACGATTTATTTATGTAAACATGCGCGTAAACAAGTGTGTAAAAAAGCGCGAAAATGCTATGGCGGTGAATGCATGAAAATGAATATACAAACACAAGTGTAGGTGTGTACGTGAAAATAACTGGCAATCGCATTGCACACAAGTAACTTCAGCCATTCGTCATTTCTAAAAATTATTTAATTAAAAAACCAAATTGCTTGTAAAAAAATCCAGAAATTGCACAAGTCACTCTTATTTCAATGCCAATATTAATAAGGAATATTAATAAGGGAAGAGAATATATATTTTTCTTTTTTTTTTAATTAACCGCAACGAAATAATTCAACATGAGAAATTATTTTTGCAAAATAAAATGGATAATAATTTAAGAAATTCAATACTTGAAATATGAAAAAAATACCTGTTTACAGAGCAAATTTACAGCTGAGTAACTCAAAGCACTTTCGTTGCAGAAACATGGTGCAGCATGTCTAAGGTCTGTACCTATACGTGTTTGGACGCGTCTACACCGAGTAGAGTATTGTAAAAGTAGAGCATGCGAAAATGCCAAATAACACAGTACAGTTACGTATAAAACACAGTTGTATTGGCACTGAGTACCTTTGTAATCTCTTTAATGATCTAACATATGCGCTTTCTCCAAAAATTCTTCTACAAATTTATACATACATATGTATATCGTGAGTTTATGGTGTCAAAAAACTAGCAGTTGTAATAAAAGACTAGCTAACTAACATTGCATTTAACATTTTATTAAGAACAATAACACAATTAACGCATAAACATTGAAAACTGTTGAACTGTTAAACTCAAATTGGATTTCTATCTTTCCTTTTATTTGAATACTTAAATTCATTCAACAAATTGTACAATAAATAGTTTAAAATTATATGAGTACTATAAATATCTGTAATTATTTATTTTTGATGTTTTTTTATATTTTTTTTTTATAACTTATCAACTTTTTTTTCTTCATTTTTTGAGACTTTTAACTCGCAGTTTGCATCGTTTAAAACAGTTATTTAAATATATTCTGCTCTAAAAACCGATCATAACATTTATACAGGCTCTATGTAATGTTTGTGTATTGTTTATGTTTTTGAGAAAGATAGAGAGAAAAAAGACAATTTTGCATTACTTTTGAGTACTAAAAATTGTATGGAATTGGTTTGAGAAAATGTATTATTTATTGTGACTTATTATTTCGCTGTGAAAGGTTTATAAATTCCAATAACAAATTCGTATAATTTACTAAGGTGCTGCCTTGATTAGCAACCCATTGTCAGATGTTTAATAGCCTACTCTCTTCTCAAAGAATCTACATGCTGGATTATATATAAAATTATACCTCGTTAAATATGCTGTAATGTTTTATACGCTCTAACTATTTATTATGCCAGTTTATGTTATTTATACCAGTTGTTTGTTCGATTCGCTACTGTAAATGTTGGCAATACTATTAGGTCAGGTTAAACTGGTAAGCTATTAAACCTCGCTTAGGCCAGTTGTGGTTCTTAGCGACAAAATAATTTATACCAGTTGTTCGTTCGATTCGCTACGCTCGAAAAAATTGAAAAATACGAAACTCTCAAATATTTAAAATTCAACGTTTTCTTAAGGAAATATGTCATATTTTACGAAAAGTCTTGAACTTAATTTGTTTTTGGAAACACAATAAATCCAAAAGTTTACTCCTGTAATGCGCAACTTTTTTATCTGACTTGTGCATACTATGCAAATTTAACCTTAGTACCGAATTGTCATACAGCCAATAACGTTTATACTTCTCCTATTACCTTAAGCCATCAATTCCAACCATACCTTAAGCATACGTAAATATGTATGCAAACTCTTATTCTGGTATAATTCGCTTTCTTAAAGTGATGCGACAAAAGGTTCAGACATATAATTTTAATCATAACATGTTATCCTAAGTATACATATAGACGTAAATATTATATGTCTCTCTCTTATGCGCATAAATATGTACAGGAAAAGCCTCCACATATTGGCAATCAAAGCAAACACCCACAAACGCTGCCGGTTATTTGATAACATAACTGAAGGCGAATTGCCAAAATGCCAAGAAAGCCGAAGACATGTTATCTACATATACATACATATACTATTTATATATGTATGAATATGTTTGGATTGGAAAAATAAGTATTTTTACGCATACAACTTATTGAAGATATACACGCATATGCACGAAGTATACAATCATATTAGTAGGAAATGGAAGCCTACCATAGCTTTCAACATAGCTGCTATTTTTCGCTATATTGTTGTTGTATTTGTTGTAGCAAAGCCAAATGTTTATTGAATTTTTGAACTGTTTTTCTACAAAGCTATCTATATATTGGCTTGAAAGTCTGCACTCTGCAGGAAGACAACAATTGAGGAACATTTTATATTTAGGTGTGCGTTGGAAGACTTCACAATGCCAGCAGACCCGAAAAAAAATAAATGTTGAGCAATTTTTTGTGGCACATACATATGTTTTATATTATATATGTATATACATATCGTATAATATATATTATGATATTCGTATATGTACATATATGTATAGTAAATAAAATAAATGTGAGAATAATTTGCAGCACATCAATGGTTGAGCAATATTCACATTGTGAGTCTCACATATCAACACATATACGTATGCAAAGTCGTAGGCGTATTTGTTTACTGCTCATACCGTTATACGCTAAAAACATTAAACTGACGTAATTTGCCAACGGGCTATTTTTATAAAAATTAAATAATGTTTGTGCAAGTTAATACCTGCTGACACGACGCAGCAGCGTCTATAACACAGAGACGACACATATTATTTACTTATTTTTGAATGCTAATTTAAAGTGAAAATTACAAATCTGCACATACTTAGTTTTCAATTTTATTTTTGAATCAAATTTTTTTAGATTTTAGAAAAATTTTATTTTATTTTTGAATATTTTTTTAAGATGTTTTTTTATTTTATTTTATTTTTATTTTATATTTATTTTATTTTATTTTATTTTATTTTATTTTATTTTATTTTATTTTATTTTTATTTTATTTTATTTTGTTATTTAATTTTTTTTCAACTTAATTTGTAGGTGACACTGAAATTGCTGTGGTGGCCAAGTGGACGAATCTTGCCAATTCGCAACACCTCTGAGGTGTTGCAAATATTTCTTGTATGACGCATGCAATGTATCATTAAAATTGACCAAGGTTTCTGCAGTGAACGATGAATCGACAAGCGCGACCACAGTAAGAGCAACATGTATGTATGTGAGCAATTTGCATAAGAATCACAATCACAAATGAAACGAAAATGCAATGAATTTGTATATGTAATTGTTAAAACATGGCATAAATATGTATTTGCGTTTTAATTGCGCAATGTTGCAATGAGCATTAACACGTTGACGGCTATGAATTCGCTGCTGTACAAGTTCAAGTTGCCAATGATGCATGATGAGATGGCATTTAATTGAATAATAATTAATAAAATATAATTTATTGAAATAAGCCAAAATTGTAGACAATAATTTTGGAAATGAAAAAAATACTTCAATTTTTTAGGGATGTGCCAACAATTCTATTTATTAATATATTAATAATTTTGAATTTGTTTAATATTAATAAAATATTTAAGCAATGAAAATGCAAAAAAATTTGAATTAACAAAAAAGTCGACTTTTATCGATAAATTTCTTTTCAAATCAGCATATCAGTATTTTCAAAACTATTTCAGTACTGAAAATATGGTACTTGAGCAGAACTTCAACTAAAACGCGTTTATAAAATTTTTTTAACAAAAAATCTACAAAAAAGTCGACCTTTATCGATAATTAGTTTTTTTTTTTAAGTAGTATAACAGTATTTTAAAATGTGTAAGCTTTGAACTAACTGCATTTATTAAAAATTTAGAAAATGCAAATATATAAAAAAATCGATTTTTATCGATAATTTTTAACAACATAACAAGATTTTCAAAAATATTTGTGCAATCAATATGGCACTTAATTTGGTATATAACATGTATATATAATCGAAAATCGACTTTTATCGATAAATTTGCTTTTCAAATCGATATATCCATATTTTTTAAATTGAATTGTCACTTGAATTGAAAATGATTATATTAAAATTACTACTATTTTTGATCAGAATATAAATTGATCGAACAATTAAATTTAATGTCGAACTTCGAAGGTAAATATTTCGATTTTGGAGGCTTACTCTGAAAAATTATTCTTTCAACTAAGATTCCAACCTTCGAAAAAATTGGTTTGGTATGACCCAAATTGACAACCAATGACCAATTAAGATTTACATTTGCTTATTTAACTTTAATAAATCGAATTTTTTGCCAGCACATCCCTCTGGACTATATTTATAAATATTTTGTATTAAACAAGGTAAACAAAGCTATTGGAAATTTTCGCCAACACTTACTTGTTCTGCTGTAGTGATGATCATAGATGGCACGTGGCGAGTAGCCATAGGTGTCTCTGCTCACTGGCAAGTATCTGTAGCCATGCGACTGCACACGCTCGTTGGCAGTGGCGGGTTCATCGAAGATGCTCCTGTATGTGGCTGGCGAGTCCAAGTACGAGCTGTATGGACGGCTGACGCGTGGAGTCTCATGAGCACGGATATCTTCGGATCCTATAAACGAAAAATTTAAAATTAATCTTTTGCTAAACTTAATTTAAAGTAGTACGTTTAAGATTCTTATAATTAGATTTAAATTGAAATTCTTTCGTATTTGTTCGTAATAATTTTCGAAATGTAAATATTTTGAATATTTGAAAATTATTCGATAAACTAAGTTCTACCTATTAAAAATGCAAAGTTCAGCAAATTAAAGTGATTTTTTATATTCAAGATTTTTTACTATATATCAGAAATTATTATTCATAACCCTCATAAGCAGGTCAAGACCAAATATGTTTATCCAAACTCATTTCATCCATGTTTGTATTACTCAAAAGATTTAACTTTATTACATTGACGCATATTTGTGAACTCAGAAAATCGCACAAAAACAAATAATAATCCAAAATAAGCACGTAGAGACCCATTATTTTCTAGCGTAAATCTCTTATATTTACACAAATGAAATTGACATTCTCAGCTGTTTCGATGCGTCTGCTAAATATCTACATATAAATTGCTTTGTAACGCATTGCCATTACACGTTATTTTTGCGCTTGCTGAAGTTGCATTTTGCATTGCAAGTGTTCGTCTGTGTCTAAAATGCTTTCGAAATAATTTTCGGATTTCGAAATTAGTTTTTAAAAGTTTTTCAAATTATTTTGTTGCTATTTAAATTACACGTATTCGTCTATGTCTAAAGTGCTTTCGAAATCATTTTCGAAATTCGAAGTTGGATTTTTCGAAATTAGTTTTTAATAGTTTTTCAAATTATTTTGTTGCATTTTGCATTGCAAGTATTTGTCTGCAACTAAAGTGCTTTCGAAATCATTTTCGAATTTGGATTTTTCGAAATTAGTTTTTAAAAGTTTTTCAAATTATTTTGTTGCTATTTAAATTACACGTATTCGTCTATGTCTAAAGTGCTTTCGAAATCATTTTCAAAATTCGAAGTTGGATTTTTCGAAATTAGTTTTTTAAAGTTTTTCTAATTATTTAATGTCGTAAAATAAAGCACGCATATTCCTAAAACATTTGGTCACCAAAATATTAACAATAAATTAGTTTAAATACTAAAATAGCTGACGATTTATCCAGCGCCCGCAGTAACATTTGCAACAACAGCAAAATACATTGTTGTGGTTTTATTGCATATTTCAACTCACTGTTTATTCGCTAGCTTTTTTCGTTTTCAATTTTTGGCTTTTCGCCAAATTCACACTGCGAAAACACATAAATCGCCACGCATATCTGCGCAGCTTCAACGAAGCATTAGTTTTTGTCTGCTTTCGAAGATTTTTCTTTCAATTTACCTATTTCTGTGTATTTTAGCGAATTTCAGTTTTATAAAATTCTTTTATTTTTTAACGAAATATTATTTTATGACTTTGCATAGTGAAAATATATACTTTTCGATACGAAAATAAGCAATGTGTTGGCAGGCTAGCTGGCTGGGGTGATTTGTCGTTTCGAAAATAGCGCACCGTTTCGTTGATTTTAGTTAAGATTTCACTCGAAATTTGTGTATGTGCGTGTGTTTTTGTGAGCGTGCGTAAAACAAAATTTTATTATACAAATTAAAAATATTTAGTGCTTCGAAAAGCATACCAATCGCTTTATAGTATATGAAGATGTTATTTCTGAGTGTACAGATCAAATGTTCTGTGTCTGTATACAAAGTGTGAACTCGACATCATTTATATATAGTAGATTTTATAAATATATTTAAATATATATATAGAAAAGCGAAAAGGTGTCACTTGAGCATAAGTTTTTCAGTTTTTTTCTCATATTTTGAGATGCTGATATTTTGGAGTGGGCACCTTGAAAATAATCCATAGAATGCTTTTTAGGTGTGTATAATGTTATGTAAGTATATAGTATATATATGTATGTATTTATATTGCAGTCTGAATTTCTGGCTTATAATTAATTTTAATTAATATTGCACCTTATAAATATGAAGTTCTCCAAGTATCGCATAAATAAACTAAAATATAGTTTCCCTGATTTTAATGCAAACCAATACCTACATATTTCATTAAATAATACACATAGAGATATTTTCGAATATTTGATTGTTTTGTTTTTCCAAAATAACTATAAAAACAATAACCTAACAGTTTGTAATATATAATCCACCAGTAAATTTTGGTAAACTTCGTTTTATAACACAAAAAAAAAGTTTTTTTTTTCATGAAATAGAAACCCTATTTTAGGTATTATGATGAACACATGTTGTCAAATCGTTTATCAAGAATTTTGGTTAAACTTTATCAATATACTATAGTGAAATCAATACAGTAGATTATTGTTGAATCTCTCGCATGATCTCAAACACGAGTCATGATGTTCACTGATGATGGAAACCACTGAGAAAAGTGCGATCACTTTTCTACGAATATAACCGTTTGAAATGTCGTCTAGTTACAGTTCATCAGTACATAGATAAATTTTAGATCCCTAAAAACTATACGTTCCTACCGAAATCAACAAACAATTTATTTTCTAAACTTTGAAACTTGAAGCATAATTTTCTTATAAAATATGCACGTTTTTGTATATACCGTCACCAAAAATGCAAAATACCGTCATCAAAAAAATCAATATTGATTTTTTTATTGCTTACGATTCACTACATCATATTACATACATGTAGCATAAAATTTTCAGCTGTCGCTGTCAGATATAACCAGTATATAACTAGTGTATAACTAGTATACGAGTATTATAACGAGTTCGTAACAGGTAAGTAACGGGTATATAACCATTTTATAACCAAAATTCAAAATTTATTTCAGTATGAGTGGTTCCAATTACTATTGTTTTTTCTTGGACTTTTAACTTAAGAAAAATGATGTTACGTTATTTTGTATTTTATGTGACGATATGGATGTAGTTCGTGGTCAGTCCAAATCATAAGCGATGTCTATTTTCATATAAGACTCAAGTTCCTCGATATGTTTTTCTCACCATTACCAGAACTTCGTTTCAAACTCAAATCGATTTTCATGATATCAGAGATACGTTAGACTGTTTTGGAAAAATTTTCACATATTATATCTATACTTTTGAAACTGTTTTTATACCAAAAAAATTTACTGTATAATCATCTAGTAGTCATATAAAATAGTCTTATCTTAAAATAGTAGAACGTTAATATTGACAAATGTTTAAAAATCTTTTTTCTCCATATTTTAATTTTTTTCGTTTTTAAATTTTTCTTGACTTATTTTCTTTCCTTTTTTCGTAAAACTTTTCCTTTTTTATAAAACTTTTAAAAACCCTTCAAGGATCTGATGTAAGATTGCCAGAATTTCGCCTTCTTGCTGGGGGTCTCATTGCGACCAATCATTTCCAAATGGCTTTTAAACATTTTGATCGATTTGCTGTTGCTTGTTTCGAAACAAGAAATTTATATAGTTTTAATTTTACTGAGGTTCGATGTCAAATATCTCGTTCGCTGCAATAAAGTAGAGCAAAAGGCAAAAGAAAAATAAATAAATGGCATTCAACAAATAATGTGTAGTTTATGAACGAGTTTAGACACTATTTCTTTAAATTAAAAAAAAAAAAACTCTTTTATTTTATATTTTTTCTATTATTTAGTGACTAATTGCTAATATCCACTTTAATTATTCTTCTTCACTTTTCCATAACAGTTTCATGTCTGCAATTATTTTTTTATTATTATTATTAAAAAGTTCGATATCTTTACTATTTTTGCTAAGTTTTTTCTTTCAACGGCTCGTTTACTTTGTAATTCTGCTCCAGTTCTTTTTCTCGAATAAAAAGAGCGCAGAAAATGTCGAAGACTATCGCAAAGACGACAAGATCACCGAACACTAAAAATATATTTTCACGTATAACGACACCGCACTTCAAAAATGTTTCGACAAATTCACACAAGCACTCACACATACACACACACACGAATGAGTGTGCGCTATACGCATATAAACGAACGCTCAAAGCTTTGCAGCCTGTTGAATGAGCAAGCGCGAGCATAAAAACGTATTTTGCTCACTTCATAGGCCGCCAATACAACAATAACAACAATTTGAAAAACCTTTTGCCAATATGATCTGCTCGCGGAAAATATTTATTTATGTATTCGCTATGAGTTGAAGGTGTTGGTGATAATGGTGGTGATGTTGCTTGCTGCTGATCACTACTCGTTGAGCGTGTTGCTGGCGTTTGCTCTTGGTTTGTGGGCTTGTGTTGTTGGAGCGGGCAGCAGTGATACGTACAAGCGGCAGCTAAATTTCACGGTTATTTTTAAATGTCCTTGAGTTGAATATTTTCACAGCGCGCCAATGCAGAGGGTTGAGTTGAGATGACGGCGGACAGGCATATCCATACATACATACGTGCGTGCATATGTATGTGTGTGTGCGTTTGTGGTGTGTATTGGAGTTTGCTGTGGCGCTACGTTGGCGGCGTTTCGTTGACCATATATTTTATTGTATTAATTTTTTATTATTTCCTATTTTCTTTTTTTGAGTTTGGTGCGTTTATCTTTTCTCGCTTGCGGCGTATGGTGGTGTTCGCGTACAGCCGAGTTGTTCGTTATAAATTTTTGAGCTTGTTGTTGTTGTGACTGATCATCTCATTTTTGGCACGGATACAAATTTGAAATATTTCATCTTTTCATTATGCTCAAGCATATTTGCTGTTGCTCCAAAACCGCTGTATATATCCAAGATGTTGTATAATATGATTTAATAAAAAAATTTCCGGCATAAATGCTATGCATTTTTAATATATTTAATGAATTTTTTATTATTATTATTAAAATATTCTGCACTTTTAAGGATCTTTTGACACTTTCTGCTGATTTTTTTAATTATTATTTTTTTTTTTTATTTTTTTTTTAATTTTTGTTTTTTTATTTTAAATTTTTTTTTTTGTATTTTTTTAATCTATTTGTAATTACTTAAATTTTTTTTGTAATTAACACGTTTGAGCGCCATTAACGTTTCTGTTTACTAATTTAATCATACTTATTTCTTTAATTTAGTATTTAATTTAATAAATCCTATTTTTAATTGTTTTTTTGTTTTTTTTTTTTGAATTAATATAGAAATGATTTTAAGAAAGTCTCTAGTCACATTTTACTAAAAAAATCATAAAAATTGTATGATTTTACTATTTAATTTTTTATTATTATTTATTTAATATTGCAATTATTTTAATATTTTTTTAAACAAATTATTGTTTTAATTTCCTTTTACTTTTTTTTAAGTCCTTTAGTCGGTACTCAAGCAATTTTCACTTTCTTTTTTCAAATTTTTGGTGCTTTCTCATTTTTTTCTCAATATTTTTTTATAAATAAATTTGAAATTGTTTCAAAAAAAAATTTCTTACATTTTTCTTTACTCCTACTAAAAAATAGCGATCTATCCTCAACGAAGAATTTTTTCAAACTGTTCGATGTTGAAAATCGGCTTCACCAATTTCATTCGCTTTATCACAGAAATTCCTTTTATTCTTGAGTATATGTAAGAATTCACCGTTATGTATGCGCAGTGTATATGCCAATACTACTAAAACTTAAAAATTGTGAATGTGTATGTGTATTGCGTTGATATTGGTAGCCGAAAGCTCCGTTCGCCAACGCTTTCTAAAGCAATGAAATACGCACACATTTTTAAGTTTAAGGCAAATGTGAAATATTCCACAAACACACATATATTTATTATAAAATTTGTTGTTTGTATTGCTTATAAATATGTGTTTACATACTAGGGTCTTCATATCCTCCCACGACTAAATGCCTTGTACACTGCCTTGCTGCATTTGGCGATCATTGAAAGTATAACATAAAACATTGTTGTTTTTTTTTTTTTTTTTTTTTTTTTTTTGGTTTTGTGATTTTATCTCATTTCAAAAATTTCATTATTCTATTTCAAAAAAGCCTTGGAAAGTCTTACAAACGATCTCCCCGGACATGTTCGTGCGTTGATCACAGTTAATCGCCGATTATGTGCACACACACACACATGCTGCCAAGTATTCTCAGTGGCAATCTGACCACAATTATGATATTTTGGTCTTTCGCATTGAAAATTGGGCATATAACACCTCCGCTTGTTTGACAAAAAGAGTTTATTTGAATTTTTATTTTCACTGTCAACTTCCATTAAGTATTAACAACCAAAAGCGAGGATATATAACATGCATACATACATACATATACAGAAATTAATTTTGTATATTTTTTTTCGTTTCACATTTGCAGACACTTGTTCTGTAGAGGTCTTTGCTCTCCTTAATTATTGTTTTCAATTTAATATTTCAAATAAATTACATTGTTGCATTTTAAAATGTCCCCTGTATTGGCAATAAATCAACTTACTGCTATATATTAATTACGTCAAATTTGATCTTGAACGCTGTGCTGACCTCTTCCTTTTTGCCCACTCACTCACTCGCCTGCTTAGGCTATTCACCCACCTGCTGCTGCCTCTTTCTTCTGCCGTTAAACCCGCAGAGTTTGGTTTTGCAGATCAGTCGGTGGTTAATGTGAACTCTAGTCTATATAGTAATGAAATTGTATGTAGTTGTACATATATACAACAAATTTCATATAACATTTATTATATACAAAATAAGCTATATGCTCATACATGCCCAATGTACATTTAGTATATTAATATACATATGCTTTAACTTTATATCTGCATGAAGTGATTGTCTCATAGAACTATGAGATCATGCGCTGTTTGAGTCGATTTTAGTTTACATTTTCATACCAAGTAAATATTTGTTTGTAAACAGAAAGAATTTTCCGCATCATTCATTGACGTGTTGCGAATCGTGTGGGTCTTGTTATACATTTTTTTGTTACATTCGAAAGAGTGATCCTTTCCGTGAGTCCCTAATTTTTTAAAGAAAAAAACACAGTAACTTCAAGCTTAATGGGGAATGTTTATTATCATACGAAAGGACACTCGCTGGCATTTATTTTTTGAAGATTATCTCTTTCAAATGTTGGCCGCAGCTACGTTTCAGCTGGTCCATCCATCCAATTTTCGATGACTTGTTCGATCATTTTGAATGGTAACTGGCGAATGATAAGCGTGATGTTTTTCTCCAAGGCTTGAATCGAAGCGGGATTGTCCGCATAGACTTTAGAGTTTACATATCCCACAGGAAAAAGTCTAACGGTATGATAACACACGATCTTGATGTCCAATTGACCGCCCCAAAACGTGAAATTATCTGCTCACCGAAGTTTTTGAAGAAATATATGTAGATCGATGATTCCACCGACCTACAAACACTCCAAGCCCTGGATTTTTCTAGATGAAAAGGTTGCTCTCAAATCTCTTCAGGTTGCTCCCTGTCCCAACATATCCATTGAGCCAGAAAGAGGTCTCATCGCTGAACAGAATTTGGATCGAAAATGTCGGATCTTCTTCTTTTCAAGAGCCCACAAAACGAAACAATGTCACTTGGGAAGGTCGAATGGCTTCAGTTCCTGCACAAACTGGATTTTTTTCTTTACAGATCGTGAATTTTTGTAATAAAATTGAACGATTTGTAGACGTTGTTCAGGTGTAAGTCCTTATGGAACTTCTTTGTTGAATAATTTCTCACTGATCGTAAAAATCGGCGAATGCACTTTATGTACTTCAGAAAGACAAACTATATTAAAACCCAATGATTATTTTGATTTTCGACCGAAAAGGCAAAAAGTGAAAAAACACTCACACGTAGTTTACTGGATAAATAATTTTACTGTGAAGTTGCAACTTTAAATGCGTTAGGCTAAGAATACCATAAACAACCGATTCCAATAATGCAGTTTCAAGAAATACTCGTTGCAAGTTTTATGATGCTGAGGTCCGTATTTATACCCAGTTATAGATTTTCCAATCAGCAACAATCCTCGGGTTGCTATCAGACTCCGGGAAGCCGTACGCATTAGGAGTTCCACATTGGGACATTCCGCAATCCTCTCTTCTCACTTCGATTGCATCCCTGTTTACTAGGTCCGGAACCTACTCTTGCGGCTTCTTCTCTGCACCTATACCTTTGATGGGGCGGAGTCGCTGGAGTGAGCTTGTTCACGGATATATCGAAACTCAAAGGGAAGGTTGGACGGGAACCACTGTAGTGTCTTTCAAGCAGAAGTGGCAGCTGGTAAGGCAGCAGCAGATGTCGTTCAACGAAGTGCGGCTTCCTTTAGGAAGGTATGCATTCACTCCGATAGCAGAGCTGATATACCAGTTTTAAGTTCGCTGACAGTCAGCTCAAAGGTAATTAAGGAGTGCATAACTACCGTACTCTATCTGTGGCATGAAGCTACTTCCATAGTAAACTTGTCTGGGTGACTGGTCATAGAGAACTCATCAGAAAATGTAAGGCTGATGATCTTGCTAGAAAGAACATCCTAACCCAAATCCGATTAGGTTGGCAACAAGCAGGTGTTCGCTTGTCGTCGTGAACTCGGGCGCCGGATCTATGAACCTCGTGCGAGCCCACCAAGCGTTAGTCAGCAACCAGCATTGGTGCTCACTATCCAGCTTTCGCCAGATGTTGCTTTCAGAAAAACATTTTAGTTGCCACACTTTCTACGAACCCAGCAAATTGGTAGTAAATATTAGCCAACTTAAAAAAATTTTGGTTGGCCCTATGCGCTTTGTACATATTTGATAGTCGTTTTGATCCGAAATTCTGAGCATCACAATGGACAAGCGTTTCTAGCAGTTCAAATGAGATTATTCGTGGTCTCACTATCAGCCTATTTACCTAATCTAATAACTCACAAAACGATTTGGATATGCGTTTGTATAATTGCAGTTTACTTAATGAAATATTTTCAACTCATATTTTAATTTCGATAACTGTTTTCAGCATTAATTTTGCCTAAGAAAGCAAAGTGTTGGAGGTATAGAGGATTTCTTTATTCGTTGATTGATTTTGACCAATATAGGATTAAGAATTTTTTGTAATCAGAGAGCAAATGTTTACAGATGTTTACCACTTACTTCCAAGGAGAATGACATATAAAAATATACAATCTAAAAATATAAAATCTTTTCAAAGAATTCTCAAGCGGACCAATAAATCACGGGCTCTTCTCAACTTTCCTCAGTTGCAACAACAAATATTTAATGAAACCGTACGTACTTCCTGAAGGTTAGACAGCATATATTCAGCAAATAATGAACTTTTAAACAAAGCAATTAAAAATTGACCACCATTTCGAGCTAATCGCGCTAAGCTAGTATTGACGTACAACAAATATTGTAATTTGCCACATTTATGTGATAAACGCGTGCCAATCACCTGCTGCTGTTTAATCAAAATGCAATAAAAGTAAGAGTCGATGAATTCTTGGCAGATCAACAAATGGCGCAATAAGCTGACAACGAACTTTACTGTTAAAAGACACAACTTTTCACTTTTTAGCAAGTTTATTTCTTGCTGCGCAGTGAAAGTTGCTTTTGACTTCCCAATTGTTCGAATAAAAAAAGCAAAAAAATGTTAATATAGAATTAAATATATTAGGGTGTGTGTTATTTACCAAGTTGATGCCTTTTTCACAAATGTACTCTGAAGCTTTTCATTTTTAATTTAAACTATGACGAAAACATGATACTGCAGATAGCATGCGATTTTTTAATGTTTTGCTTGAAATATGTAAACTTACAAACTTAAGGAAATGAACGTTTAGTTGAAAATTTTTCTGCTCTACAAAAAGTTCTCACAGATTTTTTCCATAAAGCTACTGCTTTAAAAGTTATGCGCAGTTAAAGTTAAGAAACCATCACGACTGAATGAAGGTACACCATGTCGTATGAGTAACACAGAATCCGTTCCCATGACAGTCGGGTTTAAGTAATCGACGCGGACCCGGATTTTTTTCTGGCCAAGGGTTGTCAACCAGGCACCAAGCCTCGAAATTACATTTTTTTGTTTGCCACTACAACAACAACAAAAACAGTAACAATGCATAAATCACTTGTATGATTGCCTCAGTCCATTTGATTCATAACTTTGACTGGATATAACTTTTAAAATAGTGTTTTTATGAAAAAACCATTCAAATACTTTTTGTAGAGTGACAAATTTTGTACTAGAATATAAATTTTTCAATGTTGTAGATTTATTTGCTTTGGAGTTAAAAAAATCATTGCAAATGATCAACAAATCCCATGTTGCATATGTGGAAAAAGTAAACTGATTTTGGCTTAAATGCAAAGTGAAGATCTTGTATGAAACTTCAAGCGATATTTACTACAAAAACCAACTTCGAAAATAACGCTCACCCTAATATATATACAGCTGTATCTACATAAATACAAATAAATTTCTATGTTGTTACTGCCGTTGCCAGGTATTTCCCACATGAATTCACTTTTCACTCAACTTGCCAAAGTTCCTTCACTTCCTCAACTTTTATTTTTTTATGCTCTACTTTTCTATATTTTTTTATATTTTTTACTTACACAACTTCTGTATTCATATAACCAAAAGTGGCCATATCTCTTTAAACATGGTATTAAACTATATTAGGAGCCAAACAATAGATACGAAAAGGAAATAAACAAAAGTTAAATAACACATACGACAATAGAAGAAAAAACAGGAGAAAGAAATCAAGCTCAAAGCATTATTTTGTTAGAAAAAGTTTTCTTTTGTGCTCTCTTTTGAACCCAATGTCAAGGTTAATACTTGTGCACAGTAAGTAAATATACATACAAGTATATGAGCAGCGTTTTGCCTCACAGTCAGACAGCGGCGTCTTTCAATTATCTAATTTTGGCTATAATAAGAAGCGAACTGTGGCTGCCTTTGTGCTTTTACGGGCACTTTCGAAGTAAACAAAACACAAGTTTCAATAAATACTTGAAGAAAAATTTCTTTCTTTGCACTTGCGCTATTTTAGATTAAATGCAACTGTAACGGAAGTCAGTGTATGTGTGCGTGTGTTTGTTTATTATACACGTGCATGGTATTTTAGAGATTTAGTTAAATATTTATTTTTATCTTATTATACAATAGCATTCTTGCATTGCAATTGCGTCAAATTGATGTAAGTTTATTTTGATTTCATGATTTGGTTGAGAAAGATAGATTGAACAAGTAAGGAAGAGCTAAGTTCGGGTATAACTGAACATTGCATACTCTTGCAATTTGCCTGGATTAAGGTCATTGAAGTAAGGCTTGTTAGTTATATGGTGTCTAGAACGAGTTTACACACGATTTTATTCATTCTAAGCACAAACATGTACCGTTATAAGAAAATCACGCTCTGACAATTTTATTAAGACAACTCATATATTGGCTGATATATGCGGAATAAAGTCATCCGGAAATTCGAAAATCTTTATATTAGGTATGTGGGGGCTAAGGGAAGTATTGACCCGACTCAATCCCTTTGTAGCACACAGACATTTTACTATCAGGAAAGGATTTTCACTGAATCCCGATTATAAATGTGACACATTGACCACTATTTTCGGTAAAAAGTCAACTACATATACTGAGGGTCAAATATTCGGTACCTATGGGCTTGGATTTGGACAATTTTTGGCCATAAGGTGGGGTGGCATACTCTAAAGACATTATTCGTGCAAATTTTTATCCCGTTATATTAATTGCTTCTTGATTTGTACACTTGAATGCAAAGAATCAGATGGAATTTAAAATTGTATTATGTGGGAAGTAGGCATGGCTGCTGTTTGATTTCATCTATTTTCGCATAATGGATTATGCCACATATCAATCTTGGTCGAAATAAGTGGGTAGGGTCCCGAGAAATGTGGTTCCACCTACAAATGGGCGGTGCCACAGCTATCGTCTAATTTTTAACTATAATATAAAATCCTCTCATAACATCTCGGGTGTAAAATTATTTGTCACTAATATATTTAGTTACTGTTTTATTGCGCTTTTAGTACTTTTTGACAGTATCGTTGCATGGGGCGTGAACGGAGTTGCCTTCCGATTTCATAATTTTCACACTATCTGTGGGGGTTCTTATAGGATTTTTATTGAGCAAATTTCGGTATTTTGGCTCGAAAAGTTTGAGAGATATGTACATTAAACATATTAGAGGGCCACGCCTACTTTTAAAAATTTTTAGCTCACTGGTGTCCCCTCTACCTTACTTTTTTTGCCAAGAAACATGTCTGCCAAGTTTGATCAAGATATCTCAATTTTTACTCAAGTTACAGCTTGCAGGGACGGACGGACAAACAGACAGTTACTCTGATTTGAGCTCGCCTCATCATCCTGATCACTTACATATAAGTAAATAACTCTATATCTAACTCGATTTGTTTTAGTTCATACGTACAACCGTTAGGTAAACAAAACAATTAGGCTATACAAATTTAGTTTGTAGAAACTTCTTTCTTCATATTGAAGATATCGCTATCATGCGAAAATGTAGTTTTGCACGGTGAATGTAAGCTAGTTCGGAACCCACGTTGCACAGAGTTTTCGCAACGTAAACGCTCATGAACTCTTCACAACAGATTTTTTGATATCGTTAGATCGTTTGTTGAATTTGTAAAGCTCATCCATTCCCATTTTGTAAATCTTTTGATGCTGTTGTCAGCAGCGGTCCAGGTGCATACATAAAGTATATTTACTAAAAATGTCAGCCATAAAGTATCAGTTTTTAGAAATATTTTGCCATTGCAATTTGCATTAAAAAGTAGGGTCTTACTTTCATTATACACCTTTGTACATACATCTTTGTATATAAATATTATGTGTCACGTTGTTTCTCCGCGATATATTTCTAAACTACTGATCGGATTTCAGTAAAATTTAGCTCACTGTATCAAGTTCATACCAACTTAGAAGTTAGGATGGGCATCTCCATTAACCGTGCACATTGACCAGTCCCACAATTTATTGATGTTTATTAAGTACAATATATTAAGCGAACAACTCTATTAACTGGACAGAAAGGCTAGTAACCAGACATTGAGAAAACAGCCTTAAATTCGTTATTTTTTTCAATAAAATTTGTTTGTATGAACATATTCAAAATTGAACTTCAAGTCAATCCCTTGTATTCTTATAGCGACAAAAACGTTTTCTCCTTTATTCGTAAATGAAATTTTCACTGTATTAAATAGTTTATCATATGAATAATAGTATAAAATGCATACCACAACAACGCGTGGCCGGATCCACTTCTATACATACATATGTATATATTGTGATTGTTGGGGATTATTTTCAAGTATCACTTCAAAAGAAATTAAAAATTCTTCAATAAATATTTCCAGTCCAAAGTTAGCCTAATTGAGCATATTGTTATCGCTATTTTTTCAGTGCATTCTTGGAAAAATGCAAAATTCTCGAAATAGCAAATTAGCTACTAGTTTTTGTTGACAATGATAATGCTACTAGTATGCCGATACTAAATTAAGCCCTACACATAGTGAAGTGCGGCAAAAATCGACGATAAATTTAACTATTAAAAAAGGAATATTAATAACACTTTTTATTTGCATCGGTACTTTAATAAACTACCAAATAAAGAGTTATATTTCCTTCATATTTTTAAAAATCGTTTTTTTTTTGTTTGGTTTAATATAAGTACATATATTGAATGTACATATGGTCACTAAAAATGCAAAATAACCTAACAACACTTTACATAAATTTACAGGCGAAGAAAAAACGATATAATAGAAACCACTCATATTGAAGAAAAATTTAAGTTTTGATTATAAAATGGTTATATCTTGGTTATGTATGGGTTATATGTGTATTTGTTATACCTGAGAGCTGAAACTTGAAATTTTACGATATTACATACATAATAAGATGTTGGGAATCGCAACCAATAACAAAATAAATTTCAATTTTCTTATTATACGTTGTTTTGCCTCCTGCAGATCAGCTACTGGATCAAGGAAATTCAAAATGTATCGCCGATTATTAAAATATACTATATTTTTTAAATGTATATTTCTTATTTATTTAATAGATAAAATGTCTCTTCAAAAAATGTTAAAATATTCAACATCCGCTACTAGATATAACTAATATATAACCATTTTATAACCGAAACTAAAATTTGTTTCATTATGAACACTATATATCCTTTTTACTTCACCTGTAAACTTATGGAAGTAATGTTATTTTGCATTTTAAGAGACGTTAAGTGTTTACAAGTTTCCTTTGGCTAAGTTGCAAAAACAATTACAATTATGTATAGATAAATACATAATGAAGACATTCAGGTTAGCATAGAAATATTTTAAATTAATAATTAAAAATTAAATTAAATCAGTTAGTAAGTAATAAAAATATGACTTCTCAATATTTTATATTTACTTGCATCAGTCATTGATTTTCAAGTTCATTTGCGTAGGCCAAATACTACATGAATCTAAACAATTCACTTAAACAGACAATACAAATGCATACATGAATATACAAAAACATGCACATACTATATATAATATCAATAGAGGTATAGTTAGTACATATATGTGTGAGAGCAAACGAGCATCATAGTGATTATAAATATCTGCCATAGAAATAATAAAAGCAAGGAACACACCGCTTGGTAGAGAGGAACAGCACTAAAACATTCATTTATTAATACATAAATGAATATTAGCATGTGAACACTTATGTACATAGATAGATTTTTATTTTATGTTTTTGCATTGTTTATAAATGAATAGAGGAGTGTTGAATATGATATAAGAGATATGTACATTTTTTTCGAATATAATTTAGGTATAAAAAGTCACAGTCAAGTGGAAAATATAAGCAAAATATTATTTGCTTTGTGTGTTTGTATGTATGCATGTATAAATATGCCCTTACAATTTTAAAACATTTTTTATTCACAAAAATCGTCTTTTTTGGGCTGTGACCCATAAATTTTACGGTGCGTTGTCTGATTGTGAGATTTTAAAGACGTTTTTGGGCACTCAAATATAAATGAACAGTACTTCCAATATTCTCCTTTTATATCTGCAGAAAGTCATTTATTACTATATAACTACTTCATTTTACGGCCAACCAAGTTTTTTTTTTGTGAATTTTTTATGTGTTTCCCTGCAAACTGATATTATGATAAGTTTATCATGTGATCTATCATGAGATTGAGGCAACTATAAGCATTAGCGGGAACAGCACACATTTAATATTTAATAAACATTTCATAGTAAAAAACAATTTCTTTACATGGGATCTATTTGTACATCGCTCAAAACAAGGCTTGTGTATATTGGTCGAGATGAATGTTAAAAAAATACGATGCCGCTGCTACGAAACACGTCTACGACAACGTGATGAATCGTGGATTTACATGTATGAATCCGAAATTAAACACAGTCGACTGTATGGGTGTTTCCAGCTGCGCCAAATGTAATAAAAGTTATAAGCGCGCGAAGCACTTCCAACCAAAACCAAGTCGCCAAAGACCGATTAAAACGACAATGCGTGTCCTCAAACATTGATTGAAAAACTGCATTTTTGAGTATGCAAACCATCAATTTAATGAGTCATCTACCGTTTAGTCCTGACTTGGCATCGAATGGCTTCTTTTTTATTTCCGTTGTTCGTCTCCCGAAAAGATGAAACGTTCAGAACACATGTTTTGGAGATACAACATTCATAGAGACAAGAGTGCTTCGAAAATTGGTTAAATGGCATTCAAAAGTGTAAAAATCGTAGTTGAATAATTTTGAAAAACAATAAAGCGATAACAGCAAAGTTGCAAAGTTGGGCAAACATTCTAGGCATAAGCCTATCAGTTTCTTGATTTTGTCGCTTCTGCTGTGAGGCAGTGTATCGAAGAAGACCCGAATGAAGCTGTGCCTATCTACTTTATGAAAGATTTTGCGTAAAGATCTTAGTTTGTGGGCTTACAAAATCCAACTCGTGCAAGAATTTAAGTCGAACAACCATCAAAAGTGTCCCAAGTTCAGTGCATGAACCCAAAACGATATGGTCACCGATCCCGATTTTCAGCGATGAAGCTCACATTAGATTGATTGGAGTGTTGACAATCCATAATCCATTGTTGACACGCCATTAAGCCCTCAAAAAGTCACTATTTGGGGTGCCAAATGGGCAGAAAGAATCATTACTTTTTCGTGCCTGAAATGGAGGACGACCTTTGGTTCCATCAAGACGGCGCTACATGTCATACAACCAACGGAGCAAGCAGTTTAATTAGTGAAACTGTTGGTACGAGCATTATCTCCTGCCGTAGGCCTGTGGCGTGGTCTCCAAGTTCATACTACAATGTAACACGACTGTACTATTTTCGTAAGGCTATGTGAAGTCGTTTTGTCTACACAGAATAATCAGCGCATTATTGTTGTTACACGGCCGTCACTGCTGAAAAAGTGGTCGAAAATAAATTCGAGTCAACCGCGGCTGTTACCTGCGCAAAATCATTTTAAAAGCACAATGCTATCCATAAAAAAAAATTGATAGCAATCTATAATATACACAAAATGGTGACTGTCTACTCAATTGCATACACTAGTTAGGCGATATTCACTCGTAATGTAAATTTTGGTATACTTATTTCACTCTGAAACGCCTTTTAAAATTTGGCTGTAACTTCGAAGATATTCATCAGAACAATATGAAATTTTATGTGTGTATTTTTAAATATATGTACATTAAAAAAATAAAGTAAAAAACATCGATTTTTTGAAACCTCTAACTGTATATAACCTCTTAGTTACCTCCACTATCTATCCCGTTTGAATACAGTATGAAATGGCGCAATTATTTTACCCTACACTGTAGCATATTTGCCAATTTATGAATACATGTTTTCATTCAAATACTATTTGCACTTATATATGTATATAAAATTTTACTATATACTCACACAGGTATGCACGTACACATAGACTTGTTGAAATAACTACACACTAGAGAATATAGTTATGAGCTATCTTCTTCGTTTTGTTTTCAAAACAGCTTTTCAGAGCGCGAGAATGCACAGTTCATAGAATTTATATATTTATTAAACTTATTTATACACATACATATGTAATAGTATATATCGTCACCTAAAATTCAAAATAACGTAACATCACTTTTCATAAATTTACAGGCGAAGGGAGAGGGATATAATAGAAACCACTCATAGAATTAAAATTTGAGTTTTGGTTATAAAATTGTTATATATGGGTTATAAAAAGGTTATATATCGGTTATATCTGACAGCGGAAGCTGCAACCCAATTTCGATTTTTTTGATGATACCTCATTTTACATTTTAGTATGTACTTTTTAATATATTTTATGGTACCTATTTGGCTTGTAGCTCACATCTGCTAAGAACTACTCATACAAATGAGGTATTTTGAATAGTATAAATGATTTTTAAAACCATATGTAAGAAAGAAAATGGGTACACATACACTTACATGTCATATATGTGAGTATATGTATATGTACCTATTTACAATATATGTACATACATATGTATGTGTATTTAATACGAAATAAGCTTCTGTAGCGTTGTTTTCATAATTTATTCATTTTCTTTTAATAAAATCTTATATTTGTGCTTATGTATCTGCAGGAAATTATTGTATGACGTTAATTTCAAAGATTTTAATTTACGATGACGACTTGTGCGCGTTTCCCAGCTACTTTAATGCATTGCTGGTAAATATTTACTGCCGCATACAAGTGGTTTTCGAAACATTTTGAATGTAGAAAAAAGGATTAAAAGCGCAACAGAGGGTATTCAAAATTTCAAAAATAAGTAATAAGTAGATTATATGTGTAAAAATATGTATATAAGCGCACAAAGTCTTATAGTATACACAATTGAATTCGCCATAGTGTTTAAAAATAGCAGGACATTCATTGAATATTTTACTAAACTTGAATTTTTTTCATTGCAAAAAAAAAAAAAAAAATGAAAATAAAAATGAAAACAAAAATTAAATTAAACAAATGTAGCTAATAATTAAGCAAAAAGTGGCATGACTCATGCTGTGGACCAATTTTGCATTTTTTGCTTTTTTGGTAGTCAGCAATATATAGGCATATTTGGCCTCGCTTTTGCCATGGGCTGCAGCTGTTGTCCAATATGCTCAGACACTTGAACGGCCGACTCGTTCGTCAGCTTTCCATCCGTTCATCAGAATATACATATCTAAACTTGTGTATGTAAGTACATGTGTGGGCCCTCTATGCATTTAATGAGTTGACCACTCAGTTTTTTGCTGCCTACCCGCCTACACGCCGCCTCTCGCATACGAATGCACACAGCAATGCACCATCCATATAAATATTTTCATAATAATTATCGGCGACTGCACGGCAAGGCATTGCACACTTTTAATTTCATTGGCATTCAACGTTATTTTTAAAGCCAATATTTTTATTTCGCGTTCAAAGTCAGCCGCTGTAGTGCCGTTATTTGTTTTGGCTTTTCTTTTCTTTTTTTACCCTTTACTATTCTTGTAATATTTATGCAAGTATAAGCTTGCCTCGCTTATTGTTATATGCCATGCGCTGCCAAAAATTATTGTCAAAATATCCATAATAAATTGCCTGACATCTGTGGCACTAACAATTAATTTTTCCTTTCAAAGTTGACTGCTAAGTACAATTTGCAGTTTGTAACGCCCACTTTGTTTTGATCGATAATTATTTGCACTACTTCCCTCATCTTGTAGTCGGACATTAACTGCCCTGTCTTGTTGCCCACTTGCAAAAATAATATAAAATAAGTACATAGTAAATGAAGAACGCAATTAGCAGATGGAACGTCAATTTGAAACAATTTATAATAATAAACAATTAAATGTTGCTATATTATATTGCAGTTTGAAAATCACTGTGAGTTGTTTGAGTATGTTAGTAATTATGACAATAGTTGAGTAGGTAGACGCTTCCTGTAGTTTTTTGCTTTAAGAAACAACGAAGTGTGTCGTTGTTTAAGGGATGAAATCAAGTGGAAGACCAATACTTTTAGACTTCAAAAAAGTGGATTTCGCTATCGTCTATCAAGTGGTGTCGAATATTGATATATGACAGCATGTTATTTAATATCTTTGTTATAAATAATCATATTTAATTGAGAGATATTCCCTTGTGAACCAAAGCAAAAGCTTTCTCCTTCGAATATATATGATTTTTCGTATATTAAAGGTTGTCAAAAAAATCTTGCGGTATTTTCGCTAGTTGGCGCTGAAAGCTCGTACTAGTTCTAGTCGTATTCGTCGTATCGGGTCATGCTATAACTTTTTGGAAAGCGCGCTAACACGTGTTTGATTGATTGTCGTGTCTTTTAAGTCGTTCGTGAATTATAGCATCGCAAACATGGAGCAAAATAAAGAGAAAATGCGGCATATTTTACAGTACTACTATGATAAAAGCAAAAATGCATCTCAATCCGCCAATAAAATTTTTGCAGTTTATGGACCCGATACAGTTTCAATTTCCACCGCACAACGATGGTTTCAACGTTTTCGTTCTGGTGTAGAGGTCGAAGATGCGCCACGCTCCGGAAGGCCTGTCGTCGAAAACTGCGATAAAATCGCTAAATTAGTCGAAAGAGACCGGCATAGTAGTCATCAAACCGTTATAAACCATTTCAAGAAGCTTGGAGTCACTAAGAAGCTCGATGTATGGGTGCCACACGAATTGATTCAATAAAAATACTGCAAGACATTATTGAGTAAAAATAGGGCAGTGGTTCGGAGTTACTGGCCGTTAGCAAAAAAAAAAAAAACGGTTCCTTGACTATAAGAAACAATGTCTTGCGTACTAAGTCCTGGAAAATTTAAGAACTTCGAATAACATATCTTTTATTATCAGTGTTTCTCTTCTGAGAAACTGAGATTGCTTACAAACTTAATATTATGACGTCATTGAGACGTTCCATAATAAAATTTAATTCATATATAACGGGGGATCCAAGTAGAGGTACTTTTTTCAATATACTCGTACATTTTTTGAGAGATCACGCTTGAAACGTGTCAAGCTGTGATGTTATTTTTGTTCATTATTGTTTGGTATTTCCCCATAAAAAGACATACTTCTAAACAACGAATGTTCAAATCGTTCAACTTTAATACAAAAATTCACGTTCTCTTAATTGTGATTCGCGCGCTTCGCTCAACTTAAGGTCAACACAATAGGCCTACTGAGCTTACTATTCGCAACACCTTCACCCATCTTGAGACCCAGCATTCATTACTGGATAATATTTGACCGAATAGACCACTTCCAACACGCTGTGAAGAAAATTTAGCAGCCGTAGCTGAGAGTGTACACAAAGACCATGCAGAGTCGATTCGACGCTATTCACAGCAACTCGGACTGATGTGTGGAACGGCCTGGCGCATTTTATGTCGAAATTTTACAAGTATATTGAAATCGTTCAAAATGTGCAAGAACCGAAGTCGCTCGACCTTCCCAAGCAACATCGCTTTGCTCTATGGACTCTTGGAAAGTTCCAAGAAGGTCTTATGTTTTTGAAGAGCAACCTGAAGAGATTCAAGAGCTGCTCTTTTATGCAGAAAAAACAACGATTTGGTGTGGTTAATGGGCCGGTGGAATCATCGATGCCTATTTATTCAAAAATCATGCAGTTGAGCACGTAATCGTCAAAGGCGACCTTTATCGCGATATGATAACCGACTATTTGATGCCTGAAATTGAAGCTCGGGATCTCGGCGACATTTGGTTTCAACAAGATGGCGCTACTTACCACGCATCGCATCAGTAAATGGATTTATTGAGAGAACACTACGGTGAGCAGATAATTTCAAGTTTTGGGCCAGTCGATTGGACACCAAGATCGTATGATTTAACACCCTTATAATTTTTTTTGTGGAGATATATAAAGTCTAAAGTCTGTGTGTACAATCTTGCTTCGATTGAACAAAACATTACAACATCAAGCGTGCCATTCGCCAGCTACCAGTCGAAATGTCATCGAAAATTGAACTAAAGTGATGAACCATCTAAGACATAGCCGCGGCCAACATATGAAAAAGATAATCTTAAAGAAATAAATGCCAAAGAATGATCTTTCGAATGAAAATAAATATTCTCCATTAAATTTAAAGTTTCTGTGTATTTTCTTCAAAAAAGTAGAGAACCCCGATGTGGAGCACCCTTCACATATACTGTATATCATCCTTTTTCTAAAAAGAAAAAGGATTTAAAATAAAGATGTTTAAATGTGAACAAGCCTTCTATGATTTTTGTTTGAAATAACCAGGAATAACCAAAATAGTAATTTAAAACTATAATGGAAAACAGCAAATTATCTAAAATAATTCCCCCAAGTTTTTTTTTAGTTTTCGAGTTTATCTCTTTCTGCGTTAGCTATGAGCTCTTTTCTGCCAAATGTGCGCAATTTTGCTTCCACAAATTCCAAAAAAAAAGTATGAGCAGTATATTACTCACGCCTTCAATATCTGCCATTTTTTGCAAATACTTTCAACATTTTTGTCTGGCAATTTCGGCGCCAATCATGTCTTTATTCGAAATCAATTAAAAAATTGCGGTCAATGGGTTAATTTACATTTTTCACATCAAAAAGTTTGGATATTAATTGGGTTGCAGAATCTTTTAGCGGGCATGAATACATTGTACATACATATACTATATACGGACATACATAGAGATATACATACATATGTATATAGAAAGTTTGTGTTTGAGAAAGTACAAAAAGATAAACGAAAGGCGTTCATGCAACGGCAATTATGTGTGAAAAAATCAGATTACACACAACCAACGATGCTCCTAGACTGAGCCAGTCCTTGACAAATTAAGTTTAATTGCTTTACCATGCCGACACTCATTATCCTCTTATGCAACTGCGCCTCTTCAGTTTTCAGAGTACTACTGTGATCAAATTGAAAGGTGAATATTTTCTAATTCATTTGTCAAAGTTGACGAAGACAATCTAAGAATCTGCGACCGACAAACAACACACGAAAGTTTTTGGGTGAGAACTTGCGAAGAATACTCAGTGTATATTCCTCTGTTGGATACAATCGGCGAAGATTTGAAGAGGAGCATTTCTAAAGAAGTGGTGGATGGATTTCAACAGAGCTTGCTGCTTCCAGAAAAAGTATGTGCTTTGAAAACCAAAGAAATAGAAAATCTAATTGACTGCTTGATAGATATATTCAAATGCCTTTTGGATAATGAAATATCTCTAGATCCGCCCTACCTTTTATATTTTGGAATCCGGCTAGGGAAACAAATATTATTCATGGAAAATCGCTCAACTTTTTTGAAAATATTTTCCATGGATATACTATATATTTTATGCTTGACACAATTCTTGAAAAACTTTTGAAAAAGAAAAACAACAGGCAAAAAAACAACTTAAAAGAAAAATCACTTAGAATTTACTGTTCTGTATTGTTCTAGTGGTATGGTTGAGACATGACTAATTTTTCAAAAATCAAAAACAGGCAACCTTTTGCTTGGAAGTGCTTCGTGCTTGAAAGATCTTCACAAAATTCGTTTTGAGGTGATCTACGATCCCAATTGTATACTGTTCCTTGATGGAGCTTCATCGACAAAAGTTGAATTAAGTTCATCGACGCACTATTTCTGAGTTAATCCACGTCGAAAGTTGAAAAAATAATAGCGCGAAAATGTTCGCGATGTAATTATATTTTTTTGATGAATATTTTAAGTTACTGTAAACAACAAAAATAGCGCTAAGGTTACGTACATATGTTTTCCGAAGTACTTGTGAGATCTTATAAATTTCTGAGCTGTTTTTCATGTGGAAAATTTACGTACAAATCCAGGCCTGCACACACGTGCTTAGATTTTTTACAAAAAACAAATCTAAAACAAACAGAAAGCGTATATTCAAAAGGGAAATAGAAAATGCAGAAGAAATTAAAATACATGGCTGTCTAAGGTTGGAATAGCTTACACCTAAGTTATAAAACAAATAAACAAATGCTTAAAGTACCGCAAAGCGAAATTAAACATTATTTTTTTACTTAGTACGTATAGATGTGCACATTTTGACGTTGCCAGCCTCCTTCACGGTTGCTAGCAAAAATAATTAATTTTTTTGTTTACTTCTTAATGTTTGTAATTATGCGTAAATATTTTGAATTAGGTGTAAATGGCAGCAATTAAATGCCACATAGCATGCGCTGGTTTTATTTTTGATCTTTGCGTAAAAAGTTAGTCCTTAACCTAACCTCTTAATGCCAAAGTTGCTAGGGCAAACTTTGAGGTTGTTTGTGGTAAAGATATGTATATACATCTACTTGGTTATCGTTGTGGTTTTGGAAAGTATCATACATAATTGTTGTTGTCTACTCATACAACATAGAACATTTTAGCAAAATATTTGATACAAGTATATGTATTTATATTTCACAGATATATTTGTATCATATGCAAAAGATATATTTAGTAAAATATTAATTTGTAATTGAAGATATAAATTCTGAAAAGTTTTAGTATATGTTCTAATGAAATTTCATTATACAGACGGAAAATGGTTAACTATAATATTCGTCAAAAAACTTATTTCTCTTTTTATTTTTATTTAAACGAGCACTTTTTCTTCAAACATTACAAAATTATCAAAATCATACAAGAAATCGAAAAAAAACTGAAACTATTTTCAATACAATTGTGCTGAGTTTTTCTTTATTTTCCTCGTTGAAGGTTGCACAAGCTATGCAATCGGTTGAAGGGCGTCTAACAGCAAGAACGACCTTGCCACATCGACACATGTGTTTAAAGTTCAGAATACCCACACTACTCTCTACATATGCTAACTAGACTACTAGACATTGCATGTGAGCACTTAAGTAATGGCTAATGCTTTTTGAAAAGTATGTGTATGTATTTTTTTTTTTTTTGTGTGTATATGCAGAGCCGATTTTACTGAAGAATGTTTAGCAGATTTATAACAGAAATAGTGTAAAGAAACCGTAAGAAAATACTTAAGAGGAGCTAGTTATACTTAGTGAAGACATTGTGCCTATTAACCGAGAAATAATAAATCAAAAATGTTAAAACTTATCTCTTATATGACTTGTGTACTCACTTTTGGAGGACAATAACTATACAGAAGACATTTTCCTATAGCAAGCATACTTGTAGTTGTACGATGGAAGCTGAAAACTTGCAGATTACTACACCAAAATGAAGCGACCAAAAACTTTCGGCTAAAAAATTTGTTTTGTTAAACTCTGGCTATTGGGCATTTTAATTATCATTCTCTTAGTTTTTCATGTAACAATTGTTTTTTTGATTTTTAATTTCCTCATATCGAAAATATGAATTAATGGAGAAAAATTTTCTCAACATCATTTTTGCTAATTTGGCGAAACCGCCAATAACGGCTCACTTTGGCATATGGCTGTCAGACAAACTGAATGAAATTCAAGTTCTTATATTATTCGACGAGGTATCTTCACAAAATTGTATATGTGGTATTGTCAAAAGCAATGGTATGACCTCTGAAGAAATCGTTTAGATCGAAAATCCAATTCTTATGTGGAAAACTTTTTCAGTTGGTGGGATATATTCACGAAATTTGGCATATAATGGGTTGTCAAAAAAGTTTTGCGGTATTTTTATTGAATCAATTCGTGTGGCACCCATACATCGAGCTTCTTAGTGACTCCAAGCTTCTTCAAATAGTTTATAACGGTTTGATGACTACTATGCCGGTCTCTTTCGACCAATTCAGCGATTTTATCGCAATTTTCGACGACAGGCCTTCCGGAGCGTGGCGCATCTTCGACCACCTCTACACCAGAACGAAAACGTTGAAACCATCTTTGTGAGGTGGAAATGGAAACTGTATCGGGTTCATAAACTGCACAAATTTTATTGGCGGCTTGAGTTGCATTTTTGCCTTTATCGTAGTAGTACTGTAAAATACTTATGTCGTATTTTCTCTTTATTTTACTCCATGTTTGCGACGCTATAACTCCCGAACGACATAAAAGAAACGACAATCAATCAAATAGGTGTTAGCGCGTGAAATGAGCTTTCCAAAAAGGTATAGCATGACCCGATGCGACGAATAAAACTAGAACTACGAGCTTTCAGCGCCAACCAGCGAAAATACCTCAAGACTGTTTTGACAATATAATATTATGATCCAAGCCAACTATATAATTTGCTAACAAATTGTTTAGAACAGACCAGTATAACATTTTCATATGTATGTATATAACATCCTTATATGGAAACTTTTTTATTTGTGAAGTGTTTTATAGCAACCAGAGTTAATGTCTTTTCTGATTTTTTATAATTTAATTTTATAATATTTAACATTTTATTATGAATTAAGTTCATGTAACGTATACATTAAATTACCAATAGCCCCTGTCGTGTGAGTAACTGGTGTAAAAAGTAAGCCGTACTAGACGTATGAGTAACAACTATAATACTCTACGTGTCAGTTGCACAGGTCGTATGAGTAACATATATGAAATTCAAGTTCTTCCGGTCACGTAAGTAATGCATTTAATATTCAGTTGTACACATTGTATATGTAACAATATAAAATATATTTCATTTAAAGAGTCAAAATGGCTTTTAAATAATAAAAACTGCGCAATAATTTTGTGAAGCACATTTTGATGGAATAAAAAGTGTGGGCGAATTCTAGTGAATTGAAGTCGAAATATATTATAAAATGTAAATTCAATATGCTTTAGCACTTATATAACGCAAAGAGTTCCAATTACTTTTTGCTACATCATTAATTCAATGCGTAATTACGTTTCATTTTTATACTGAAATACTTCCGGTGCATTTTCCAAAACAAAATATAAGGCTTCTGCGTCGTGTCAAATTTTATTTTAAGCACGCCCTACGCACTACGTTTCTGTAACGTTTTTTGACAGCTATTATTTTTCTGTTTACGCAACGTGACAACAAGGCAATAAATCATAGCGAAAGTATTATTAAAACTACATATGTGTGAACATAATCGAAACATTTTCGAAACAAACGAGGTAGATATTTTTAATTTGCATATTTTTATTTTTACTATTTATTTGAATTTCTGCTTTTTGGTAAAAATGAATACGAATGACTTTAAATATAAATACATGTCACAACACTAACGCCGAGCACAAATGAAATTCTAAATGACAACGAAATGAAAATTGAAAATCTCAAAAGTACAAAGGAAACTTGGCAAACATTTAAGAAGACAAATGTCTGCTTAAAAATTGGAAATCTGCTGATTTCAAAATTTTGGTCGAAAACGGATTGCCCATTTGTTTGAATGACCAGCAAATAGGGAAAAAGGTTTTTCAGGAAATATCGTCTCAGTTTCGATTTGCCGACGGGTGTGGTTAGGAAGGGCGAAGTATAATAAAACAATATATTGTATTTCATTCAACGACAAGTGAGTAAAAACTTATGTGGACAAATTTAGAAAATCAATAAATACTGAAGATCGGTAATATGTGCAAGCAACAATTTCTATTTTCTTTTGTATGATTTCTTCGTATTTTACATGCATGTATGCGTATATGTACATACCAGTCATAACATTAAATTAAATTTTGATATAATATCAGGCCAAAACAAAATTCTTATACATTTTAAGAGAGATATTCATATTTGGTTGAAATTAAGCAGAACCGCGATGTGTTTTTCTGAATGGACAGGAATGCTTGCAAAAATATTCCACTTGCGGACAGTGATTTCATGGGGCGGAAAATAAATTCAAATACGTAAATTTGTAAATAAATTAGTCTGTACTCACGAAACTAATTGCTAGTATATAATATATGTTTTCAATATCAAAGTCAAGTTGAAAAGGGGCGAACAGAGATGTTGGCTGAAATAAGGAAAAAAAGTTGTTATTGTTATAAACAAATAGCGGACATGCTGGTTGTAGATGTGTATACAAAGACGTAGGCAGACAGTGTATTTAGAGGGAAAACATTAACAATTAAAAAAAATGAAATATGTTAAGGGGTTTTATGCAGTAAAAAGGCCCAAAAAGTGAATTTTCTTGATTTTTTCTGAGAAACGGCATCTTTCAACTGTATTTTAAGACTTAGTATTAGTAAAAATATTTATATGCAAAGAGACTACAGCTCATGTCCGAGGGCTCCTCCAAAAAAAATGACCACTAAATCCCTGAACTGGATCTTCTGAAATTAAATACTCAAACAGATTTCATGAAAGTAATGTTAAGTCTAATAATAATTCAAAGCAATGTGAAAAAAAAAATTTTTTGACAAAATTGCGGTTTCTCAAAAAAAAAAAAAAAATGATTTTTCACCAAAATTTCAAAAACAAAATTGTTTGTAAAAAAATATGTTTATTGGTGATAAAAAAAATATATTTAAGTAGCTCGTGTTAAAATTTGAGACTAATCGGTTTAGACGAATAATGTTGGTCGTAAACGAGCTTAAAGTTTGGTCTTGTAACGGGTTTTTAAATAAGAGCAAAACCCGTTTGGGATATCAATGAGCTTCTTTATTTCTGTGAAGATACATTTGATGCCATTATGTATGGAACTCGATTTTTTTTTCCATGGTCAGCACGGGCACGCTTGCAGAAATTCATACGCTGAATCCAATTTTCGACGGTTATCAAGCATAAATCGGCCGATACGATACGAAGTTCATCAATGGTCGCTAGCTTGTTGGCATAGACCATAGACTTGATCATCATGGAAGAAGTACGATCCAATGACGCTGCCGGCTCATAAACCACACCAAACCGAAATTTTTTCGGGATGTAATAGTGACTCATGTGGATTACTGCCTGACCAATAATGCATATTTTGTTTATTGGCGAAGCCATTCAGCCAGAAATAAGCCTCATCGCTAAAGATGACTTTTCGATGAAAAACCTCAGCCCAATTCACAAAGCTACAACAATTCTAACGGTCAAGCGGCTTGATCTCTACTGTCAATTTGAACTTGTAAGGAAGTAAGCCAAGATCTTTTCACAAAACTCGCCACAACGACGTCACAGAGATGCCCAACGCTTGACAACGACTGATTAGGGTCTTCCTCAATTGATATGCTAGCGGCAATAATATTCTCGGCACTATTTTTTGACGTCGTTTTCTGTCCCTCCGCTCTACTTTTGTAGCGTTTCTATAAGAATTTTTATCGGTTAGTTGCTTTGCCAGCTATATGCTATAATGATTCAATATCGGCGACTCCGACGAATGAACACTTTCTTATAGAGAAAAATTCGTGTCCAAAGTTTGTAATTAATGTCTTAAACACTAAGAAACTAGTCTGCTTATAAAAAGGTAGACAGACGTACGAGGCTAAATTGACTCAGTTCATTCTCTGATTATTTATACCCATACTTTAGAGCGTTTCGATGTTTCTTTCCTAGAATACCTATATCTTCATTTAAACTATCCGAATTTGTTATAAAGAAATAAAATAAATCATCCAATAAACAATTAAATTTTTTTCAAAATACCTCCTGAAATTTATAAAAAAAAAATATTTCAAAACCAATCGAAATCATATCCTGCATAAATTCTAGTTAAACCCTAACACTGTCCTTAACATAATAAAAAATTCACATCACTCGATGTAAAGCTATTACATTTTTCACAAGCTTTACACTGAAACTAAGGGTACTGTAAGCCCCTATTATTCCCCTATAGAAAAAATCAACCGTCCTCTAGATAAATATTATTGTTTTTACAATTTGAAACTAAGGGTCCTGTCAGCCCCAATTACCCTCCTATAGAGAAAATCAACAGTGTTGTAGATAAATATTATTGTTTTTACTATTTGCTCTCAACATGTGTGAATGAAGCAATTTTATTATGAAGGCGGGCATGTATATACACAAGTACATAGACGTATGTGTGTGGGTGTTGAAAAATATACTTGTATTGCAGTCGGTCTTTCAGTCGTCACCAGCATCATTAGCACTGACGTCACATACATGGCATCCTGTTTTCCAAATGGAAATTTAGAAAGCTGTTTTATTTCAGAATTTCTCTATTTGCATACACAAATATTTATGTACAAATTGTATACAATCATTCCATGAAATTAGAAGGAAATTTATTTCAATTCTTTTAGTCATTTGTTTTTATTTTGGTTGAAACTTAAACTTTCTATAAATAATTCCAGAAAACAGAATAACTTAATTAAGTTCTAAATTTTTTTGATTTTAAAGACAAAATAATATTGTTTTCAGTGAATTTGACAATTTCAGAGCTCCAAAGTTTAAATAAGCTCCACCAAATATCGAACGAAAGTGAGAACATATTGGAGGCCTAAAAATGTGCTTATCGAATTCCCACATATAACTGTACTGTAAAAAACTACTTAAAGCACGATAAAGCAATAATTAAATTTTTATATCACTACAATCACGCCTACCACTTTATGACCAAAAATTCTTTAACTCCAACCAAACTGTTCAAGACCCTAGGTATGTACCGAATATTTGGACTCCAGTACCTATAGTTGTATTTTGATTGAAAATATCAGTCCATGTGTAAGATATATAATTAAAATTCAGGGATAATTCTTACAAAGGTATGTCTATATGTCTAAAATAGCTTGAATCGGGCGAATGTACCCAATATAAAGATTTTCGAATTTCCGGATGACTTCGTACCGCATATTTCGCCCAATATTTGAGTTATCTCAATGAAAATGAAAGAGAGCGTGTTTTACTCATAAGAGTGTATCTTTGTGCCCAAAATAGATAAATTTGAGCTCAAACTTAACCTAACCCCTATATAAATAATATCAGGATTTTCGAGCATCCGGCTGACTTTACTATATATGAATGGTTTTTTAGTATGTGTTATATGTACAAAATGTTTATACCCGAACTTAGCCATTCCTTAGTTTTTTAGTTAATTATGTAACGAATTCATGGATTAATGGTGTATATCATACTCATAACTCTAAAAATTATAATTTTTTTTTTAAATTTTTTTTTTAATTTTTTAAATAATTATTTATGTTGCAGATATTTTTGAGAAAACTATGACAGCTTTTAAATTTTTATAATTTAAATTGAATTCAATTGGCATCATAATATTGATATCAAATAAAAAAACTTTGCTCGCCACTGTTTTTAATTTTTTTTCTTTATTCAAGAAAAAACAGTTAAGTAAAAATTATGAGTTAAATAAAAATTAAAGAAATCATGCAACTCCGCAAAACCAAAGTTTGAACTTTATAATTCAATACTTGTCGTATATTCATTCTCCTCAACTCAAAAAAGCATAAAAATCATAAAAAGTCACTTTCTTTACTCAAACTTCACACTTCCCACACAACAACACGTTCTTGAAACACATAAAATGTGAAGTAACTCATTCGCTTTGAGGCGCAAACCCCATAATAATCTCAAGCATTCATAAAACTCCAACAATCGACAATAAAACCAAAAATTAACTTAATCCACAAACGAAAAGGACGCTCCCTCATTTGAATATCGGAATGTGTTCACAATGAGATTAACTTGACCCTCTAAAACGACACGGAAAAGTAAAGATATTTAAATATATGGATTGCAGAAATGTAAAGTGAACACAAATCAAATCGCAACAAAATCAAATGGAAAAGTTGTTAAAGCGTATATGGTTTATTAGCTTTCCGTTTTGTGACAAGTAATTTGAAAACGAAATGGCTTTGGTTGGAAAATGCAGGAATGTGAGGGCGAGTAAGGGTGTATATTTGTAATACATATGTATATACAATGCATCTGTATGAAGGGGTATGTGTACACTTATGTCTTTATATTTATGACCGCTCGCCAGCAGTGTTGTTGTGGTATTGACTTAATAGCTTTTTAAAAACATTATTACCATATTGTAATGCGTATTCAGAAATTCAGTGGATGAATGCAGGATACTTATCGGTTGAAGGTTTCTTTAGAATGTCACAGAAAGTACACACAATGGTTGCTAAGAACCTGTATTTACATATAAATTTATCAAGAAGATAAGACCGTTGATTGATGAATTTTTGTTGCAACTCGAGCTCTGTTCAAAGAAATAATTGCATTCGGAATATATATAGATATAGTTATTTGGAGGCTGGGACAAGTTTTTTTTTTTTTAATAATTTTAGATTCAAAGATGCACCATGTTTTTGGTTAATTTAATTAAGATAGCGCACAAACTGTAGATTTTTGCGATATAAAATAAGCCAGAAGTTGCATTAGGTATATGAGAAATAAGGAAAGTATTGACTCGATTCAATCCATTTTGGACGTATTGGTATACCATTATCAGAAAAAGGCTCTCTCCAAACTACAATAATATATCACACAGAGTGTACGCAAAAAGTTAACCCCAGAGTCCCCATATTCGACAACTTTTGGCTTGAGCAGTTACGCAGTTGCGATTTTGACATTTTTTAGAATGGAAATGATACCCCTCAAAGACATTATTTGTAGTTACTAGGGCTTATCCTCATATATTCATTGGTGTTTGATTTGAATACAGGACAAAGAAATATTCGACAACTTTTGGCTAGAACAGTTACGGTTCGATTTTGACATTTTTTAGAATGGAGATGATACCCCTCAAAGACATTATTTGTAGTTACTAGGGCTTATCCTCATATATTCATTGGTGTTTGATTTGAATACAGGACAAAGAAATATTCGACAACTTTTGGCTAGAACGGTTACGGTTCGATTTTGACATTTTTTAGAATGGAGATGATACCCCTCAAAGACATTATTTGTAGTTACAAGGGCTTATCCTCATATATTCATTGGTGTTTGATTTGAATACAGGAAAAAGAAAAATTCATATGAAATTTAAAAATGTTCGATTTCGCCTATTTTCTCATTGTACCAGTGAAATGTGAAATCAGTAGAGAAGGTTCCGAGATATGGATTTTCTCCTCATTGTCGGGAGCCGATCATAAACCCTCTTTTTATCATCCCGGTTGTCAAATTTAATATGTTCGACACATTTCGTTATTTATCGCACTTTTTGCAGTTTTTAACACAATCGTTAACTAAGGAGTCGACAGGATTATCTTCGAATATCACATATTTTCACTGTTGTTTTAAGAAGCACAGAGAAGATTTGTCCTGTGCAAATATAGGAAAAATAATTCGATAGCTTGTGGAAATATATGGGATTCGTTGTACCAAAATACAGTTTTGCATTTGGACAGACAGTCACCCAGATTACAACTCTTCTCATCTTCCTGATCATTTATATATTTACATGTTGCAAGAATGTAGAAATCAAAGCGATTAGATCGAGTTACAGCTGCAGCCAATTTGAAAAACGTTGTTTTGAAGAAAACGCTTATAAAGATAATTTGATTGAATTGACTGACCTTAGCGACAACACTTTAGTAGACTGCAGCTTGCAGCAAAAAATATCTTAATTTTCCTTGGTATTCGTATTGCTGTACAAATTGTAGAAATTGTAGTTCTGATTCTAATATCATAACATATTTAGAAATTCAGGTTTCATAGTTCCAGGTCAACAACTTTTAGCGGAGTTTATTTTTGATATTTTGGCTGAAAACCATGGGTATACACAGGCAACAACAAAAAATTTTAAAAATCGATGATTCCACTGGTTTACAAACCATATCTTTCTACCTTGCTCTTCGTCCCAAACCTATTTAACCAGAAATAGGCCTCATCGCTGAACAACATTTGGCATGAAAACGTCGGATCTTCTTGGATTTTTTCAAGAGTCCATAGAGCAAAGCTATGTCGCTTGGAAAGGTCGAGTGGCTTCAGTTCTTGCAACAGCTATATTTTGATCGCTTTTAATATAAGATCTCGACGTAAAATGCGCCAAGTCGTTCCATACATCAGCGCGAGGTACTGCAATCGGCGCCAAATCGATTTTCCACGGTCTTCGTGTACACTCTCAGCTAGGGCTGCTATATTTTCTTGACTGCGTGTTGGACGTGGTCAATGCAGTCAAATATTATCCAATAATGAATGAATGGTTCCAAGATGGGTGAAGTTGTTGGGAATAGTACGCTCAGTAGGCCAATCATGTTGCCCATAAGTTGTTCGAAACGCGCGAAATACATTCTTTACAGAACATGAATTTCCTTAATAAAATTGAACGATTTGTAAACGTTATTCAGACGTAAGTCTTCCCATGACGAAATGCCAAACTATACTGAACAAAAATAACATGACAGCTTGATACGACTCACGTGTTTGTCAAAAAGTACCTCTACTTGGATCACCCGTTATAATTAATAGCTGATGAGTGATGACTCAATCCTTTGTTTAACAGAATTGATGGTAGAACGGTCATCTTCTCAAGTAATAGTCTTCAACTTGATATAGTTTAAGTTTGAAACCGATATATATATTTTACTTTAATATCTGGGTGAACATTGAACCCTTGAAGCTGGTAACCTATAACTGTTCCTTACATACAAGTAAAATGTCTTAAAATTTGGCAAAACAATATTTTCTTTTGTGATAATTTCAGGATAACAGTGCAGAAATTTTATCACCACAATTTAATTATTTCCAATATTAACCTATATTTGGAATCTAGGTAATAACTTTTTTCACTGCATAGGTTTGCCTATGAAATGATCACAAGTGAAGGTTTTATTACAATTTTACAACTGAAACTGTTTTGAACAAATTAAAAGACATTTTATGCAGCCAGAACAAGCAAGAGCTCAAGAACATTGTTACTTCTTTGTTGAAAAGTAAAAAAAAAATATAAGTAAATATTACGCTAATACCCGTGAGTTGATACCGAATAGCAAATTACGCTCTGTTACCCCAAAGAACACAATGCATACTTTGTTGTCATACATTTTTCTTTAATTTAAATTTTTTCATAAAACATTTGTGACTACGCAGTCAGTGCGACCCAAATCATGTTAAATATATTCAGCTCCACAATTTACATGAGAAACAAATGTACGCAATTTGTACATTTCATGATGCACTTCACTCCGCGCACTAAAACACGTACACCAACAGTTAGTATTGCCAACTATCAACAAGGTTACATGAAGTTTTGCTTGAGAAACAAGAAGATTCTTGTAATTTCCTCACAATTTGAAATAAATTCATTAATATATGCATAAGTTGATATTTGAAGAAGACAACTTCCACAAGAATATGCATACAGACAAATGTTGCAGTTTCACTGAAAGCATGCGAAAGTTGTTGAATAACTTGTAAATTGCTTGGTAAGTTGTACAACCACATTCTCCACCAACTAACCGACTTTTGCTTCACACTGTGTGTGTGCATACATAGATTGTGACAAACGAAGCTAGGGGATATCCCTGAGATGTTTATTATATATATACGTATATACTTGTATATACGTATATATCTTTTCACTGCGAATGCAAGCAGTTAAGTTGATTATGGCGCTATAGAGCAACACAGCATGGGCAATAGTCGCTGTTCATATATGTATGTGTGTATGCGTATGTAGTATGTAAGTAGAATAAGCGCTATTCACCCACACCATAAGAAGTCCTTGCATATCAGTAGTCAACTGATAGTTCATCAGTATATCTTTTATTGTTATTATAACGCTATTTATTCACCACTAATTAAATTGAATTCAAGTGCTGCACTTCAAAGACTTCGGCCGATGATGAAGCTGATGCTGTGTGGTTTGATACTGGGTGTTTCATGGAAAACGAATAAGTTAAGAAATGAAAAACTTCACATTTTCTTTATAAAAAAAAAATATTTTTGATATTAGAAAATACTGCTGATATAGGTTAGGTTTGATCTCTTGCGATACCAGATAGGGTTAAGCTGCTAAGTTCAAGATTAGTAGTCATCCTTTAGAATGCCTGCGCTTGATGCGAATTTTAACAGACTCTGCGGCCTCATTATCGATGTCTCCTCCAGTGTATCATGTTGTGGGAATCCCAGATCCTTACAGTGTAGTCTTGCCAATGTGGGACAAGTGCAGATGCAAAGAGATGCCCTGCGCTGGACATTTGCTGCAGCCTTCTCGCTTTGTCAGCTCCAACCTGCGGACGTGTGTCGCCACCAGACTGTGACCAGTTGGTATTCCCATCATGTTCTTACAATCTCTTCTATCGATTCAATAGAAAGTTGTTGTGTTTCCGTTCTACTGTTTTGCACATGACTTTTGTAGTCTTGCACCTAGGTAACTCGTTCCATCGTGTTTTGATTTTCTTTACCATGCGTCTTTCGAGATCATCCTACAACCAATGCACAGGTTTCCCAATGTTTATCACGTTTTCGGATGTTAACCGTACACCATTCTTGGCAATCTCGTCGACTACTTCTGACAACACTTTTTACAGCTTCCCTCCTTCCCAAGACACTTCTGGCCGTTATGCGATACGTGGTTACGCCTTGATTGCTGTTGGGCTGTTCACGTGGATGTTGACTCTGGAATTGCCTGGAGCTGCATTAGAAACCAGTTCCGCTGGTTTCGCAATAGCAAAGGCTACTGCTTGAAATACAGTGATCCGGGAACTTATGCCTAACTCTGGATAATAAATTCCCGCACCGACTTCATCGTCCGAGCCATTCATACATATGCTCAGAGGGTTGCGCGTACCTTTACGCCAGCCATTTCTTTCTACGTTTACTTTGAACCGACTTTTCGAATTGAAAAGTAGGATTATGTAGTCGGTGTTTGCCCAGCCGCCTTTACCCACCAAGCTATATGTAAATTCTTTTGCAGCCATTAGTCGTCCCTCCGATTTTACTGCGCAGTTTTGAGCGAAGAGGTCTATAGATGGCAGGTAGAATACCAGTTTAAGAGTTTGGAGAAAGAGTTTGGAGTTGTTCTTAAAGCTCCTGTGCTCACTGCGCAGCGAGCCTCGGAACCCTTTCCATTGGCTTCCGGCAGATGAATTTCCGTACGTCAGTTAACCTTAATCGAGGAGCAGAATTGCTCTTAAAATAGCTGTGTAGCGCCATTGCATGAGAAAGGGATAGAGCTCTTAGGTTGTGCCGATCATCTACACGCAAATAAAGAATTACTAGCTTTCCTCACTCTTTCTTTAACGTTGTGGTTCTACAGCAGTTTTATGTCCAAGACTACCCCAAGGTACTTGAAGTGGTCCTTGAGAGCAAGTTATGTCTCATTTATCGAAGAGAACATCCATAGAAGAATTTTATACTTTCTTGTGGACACAAGCAGATCCGTTTTCTACGAGTTCAACCCCAGAACCGTTTGTGATACGCAATAAAGTATTAAAAGTGTTGGTCAGAATACTGCTAATGGTCTATAGACACCTACCCGTTATTAAGATGACAATATGCACTCTACATCTTAGTGGAATTGGCTTCCAAGTTCCTTAGCAGCTTATTCACCACTAATGTCCTTAGAAGTTTAGATAGTCCATCTTGCGGACTACCTCTACAGACTTTCTTGGTCATTTTAGCGCCATTCCATTCTGCTCTTATTCGTCTAGAGATCAAAGAGCTTCTGATCCAGCGTTGTATAGCAAGATCAACACCTATTGGCTGGATACTGTTCAGAATAGATTCCGTGGAAACGTTATTGAACACTCCAGAAATATCCAGGAATGCTCCAATATCGGATTTCTTACAGACTAGAAACTGCACGCTGACTAGATCTTCTAATGCGTTCTGGCAGTTGTCCGTTCACTCTCCGCTAGTTTTGGGAATTAGATCGGGCGAGGTGGGCTTGTGGTAATAGTTTTCTAAGTCTCATCACCTCGTGGTTCTTTTCAAATTCACTACAAAAGTTTTTCCAGAATTCTCGCTTTGTCCTGCGCACCAACTTTTTGTAATATCTTAGAAGATCTTCATATTCGTTCCAACAGTCCTCGCTTTCTATTACTAGCTTAGGCTACTTGAAGCATTCCCGTACTTTGCTCTTATCCAACTCTTCATGTGAAATGCCTTTCATATGACTTTATTGACCATTTAGAAAGATGACTGTTGGTAAGGAGCCTAATTTTAAAAATATTAGCACTTTTTGAATTTAACTTCAATTCATAAAATGTAAAAATTCCAAGCTTCCTCTGCAGACACCCTTTTCATAACAACAAAGTTTCATACACTTTCATAGAATAGCACAACGGGCTGCTCAATTTGTTCTCCAACAACAGCAGCCAACCGTATATATGTACATATATATTCCTCAGTGTCACCTCAATGAAATGCTCTTAAAAGACGCTTAACACCCTCTTGAACTCAACTGCACATTTTAGAATTTGTACACAGTTCGCTTAAAGATACCGTTAGTCAAGCATGCATTTACTCTGCCATGAGGGGTTAGTGAAGTTCTACGCACAATAAAATAGTAATAATCAAGAATTAAAGTTACTTAAGGCTTCTTCGCTTTCACAGCTAAGTGTGAACTAATGCACTCTTGAATACATAAATAATTATGTGTTCGTTTAATTATACGCTATTAAATATATACGAACGTCTTTAGGTTGAGTTCGTTAATAATTCCACTATTTACTATTAGTTTGTTTGTTCCACTTTAAGCTTTATCTTGATCTGTTATTATGCTCCGCTTTGTTTAACTTTCCGCTCGTTAATTGTCTGCGCCTCAAACACGTATCTTCTCTATGATGTGCAAAAAGCTGTTTTCCTTCACGCCGATTTAAAATTAAATCGTAATTGGTTTTCTCGCATCGTTTTGCCTCGTTGCGTTCAAGCGACAAACAAATTTTTCAATTATTTACTGATAACATTTCTTCATGCCTAATTTGATCTGGTTTCTGCTTCATTGGTATCTTAAGGAAATCTGAGCTGAGTTCAAAGCGAATTGTTGCTGGCTAAACTTAACTTTATTTAATTAAGAGTTTACATTTGATTTCTCTGGCTCAAATTACAACTTTTTATTCGTTACTTTTATTAAGTTTGGAGGAATAAAGTTATAGGGTCTATAACTGCTTATTTATTCGTTTCTCAAAATTTGAACATTTCTGGCATTTTGTGCTTTCCATCCATTGTTTCTTGGAATGCGAAGGGTGAATCAAGCCAATTTTTGGCTACACTCTTCTAATATAAACCATATTCCACACCGAAACAAATTAGATAAGAAGAGGGCAAAATCTGGGCTATAAGATCATTGATTTTTCAGGTTGCTTAGGTTTCAGATATAACCTTTTGCGTTTAAAATTGTCGTAATGGATTCATTTTTCATCACTACTTACAATACAAAACTAAAACGAATTTTCATTCAACGTCTCTTGAATTCGTATGACAACCAATTTTCTTGTTTTTGAGTGTTTGAAAATGGCTGCTTGAGTGATTCTCAAAGATACTGCGAGCCGAGCTCTTCTTGTGTTTGAGAATAGTCTTCTTACTGCCATTTTCTCAACTTTAGACTTTTTTGATCGTCCAGAATATTCTTCGTCTTCCAAGACAAAATCATCATTTTTAAATCTTGTGAACCACTTTCTCTTATCTATAGCTTGTTCGTCGTAAACTTCCACCAAAATAGGAAGACTTTCGGCTGAGATTTTTCTCATAGTAGCCAATACAAATTTGCATAGGCGTTTAATTTCAACTCCCGCCTGTTCGACGAAATGTCTGATGGTATCCCAAGTGTTTAAGTTTTGACCTTCCAAACATGGGACAGTCAAGAAGGAAGTGTTGTTTCCAGCTCATCTTCTTCTATACAGCTTCTGTAAATGGTTTCTGGTACGATTCCCAACCTTACAGCATGGACGCGAATAAGGTAATGGCCTGTTAAAATCCCCACAATTAGGGAGAGGTTAGCCTTACTGAGGGCAAAGAGATCGTTAGATATCCTGCGATCAATTTTGGGTCAACGGCTTTTTCCCAGCGCTGACCAAGCTTTCGCGAAGCCCAACTATCTAGTAGATGAAAACAAGAGCATACGGCACCTAACTATCTGAGTGAATGGTCAATACTCTGAAGGAAACTGCATACCGGAGCAGCAGATCTACTGCTACCTTAATAGGCGCAACCTCGACTTGAACCCAGCGCAGTCAGGAACCTAGATCAGTCCTGCAATAGTCAGGAAATTTGAAGCTAGAGTTGATAAAGAGCTCCTGACAATAAGCATATCCACCAACCACCATCCAAGCCTTGACACATCCATAAAGAAATCCTCTCCTCCAACGGCTTCTTCACACTCATAGCTTCCTTGTCGGTATATGGGTAGAGAAAGATCCGCCAGAGTTCGGTTTGAAGACTCCATGATCTAAGTAATCCGGCATAAAGTCAAAATGTGTTCCTTTAAGAACCCAGATTCTCTGCGTCTGATAGCCACTTTTGCAGCCATTCACCTTCCGACGTTGTCCACGAGTACCAAAATTGGAACAATATAATTATAATCAAGTTACGCCACAACATTTCCAATTTCACAAATAAAATATTAATACCAAAGTAAAAACTCGACCGCCATTTAAATTTTGGTAGAAAGACTTACGAGACACGCGCAAATCTTTAATCTTTACATACACAAATAAGTAATTATATTCGCAAATTTTTAATTGATTTTTAGAAATTTTTGTTTAAACCTTTGACTAAGCTAATTAATTTATCTAATACTTAGTGAACTAAAAATACTTTAGCGAAATCCCTTGTCTACACAATCAGTAATGCACAGATCTACGCAATGCTTACAGACATTTATAAACGTAATTGGCTTTTGTGTATTTAAGTGTATTGAAGATTCAAAATTCTTAAACATGCTGCAGCCGCCCGGACGCCTAAATCATTTATTAGCTGTAAAGTAAATATTTCTTTTGCCACAAACACACAGGCACTCGACGCCATTGGCTATGCTTCTTTATAACAAAAATGCTTCAACACTTAAGTGTGTACAGCTCTTAAGAGTGTATAGCTCTCCACATCTGTTTACAGTTTAAATTTGCTTAATATTGCAAACCAGCAGGCCAACTCTCAATGTGAACTGGTGAATGTTGGTGTTTTAAGGTCATCGATTTGCCGCCTTCGGGTTTGGCGCAAGAATTCAATGTTTTCATTTAGTTTGGCAGGAAGCATTTGTTTTGCATTGCTCGCCGTTTATTTTTGCATTCTTTATTTTATTCAAGCTACATTTCCGGCTGACTTGAATTTCATCAATTGGAAACGTAAAACGGTTTGCAGAATCTGCCAAACTGATTACATAATCAAACCCAAGTGTTTCCGCTATCCACTTGTATTGATTTAAAAAGCAAATAAATAGCAAAAGGGCATAATTCTATTAGCCGACTAAAGGCAAGAACTTCCTGACGCAACAAAATGTTGCACAGATAGGCAAACAACGGAATGGTAAAGTATACTTGACAGTAGGTTGGCTTGTGCCTATGAAGCCGCCAGCTCTAACTGAACTCTTCTGTGCTTGGCATATTAAGTGGCTGACAAGCTCTTCTCATCAGCTGTGGCACATTTCGGTGAAAAGCTGTTGTAAACACTGTTGCTTTATTTTGTATCTGTGTATGTACAAGCCTGCTGGCGAATAATTTAACAGCAGCTTCTCACTCCTTCAGGCAGAAATAGAAAAGTAGCAACAAATAAAAACATAAGTCACTTTCGAGCAACAACTCATTTATCTAATTTGGCAAGGGAAAAATTAAGACATTTTATGTATCGTATGTTATACATTTTGCTCCGATTTATTATTTGTTGAAAAGTTATACTATAAATGAAATTTAAAAAATAAAACCACTAAAACAAAAATCCGTGAAACTTTTCATATTATTATTCGATTTGAGCTAAAACTTGTATTAAACAGTCTAAGCATGTATACTTTGTAGAACGTCAAATAAAATTTTAAGACAATATTTTACTATATACCTTTCCGGTTGTTCTCCAAAATTACTATTCAAATAAAGAAGCTTTATTAACAACTGAGATATAACTGAGCACCTTCTTCGTAAGAAAAATCCAGCTTGGCACTGATTTTTTTAAGCTTTTCACCAAATTTAGCAGCTCCTACTTTTTTTCGTTGCCATAACCTGCTCAAATCTCTTCAGCAGAGAACATTTGCTTTGTACCATGTTTACAGTGAAGGCTTAAGAGAAGTGAATAGAATGTAATGTGAAACAATATTTTTGATTTGTCTAAAAAAAACCATTTTATTTTTTTTTTTTTAACTTCTTGTTGTTATTGGTGTTTTAATGGCAGAAAATATTTCCCTAATAATACTGAGAAATGTAAAATCGACTGTGGGGAGCACATATTGTAAACTTCTAATAAGTATGAGATGTACTAATGCTCGTTCTTAATTTTTACTTAGCATATTATTAATAGCAACACTTAAATTTGAAGTGGGGTAACATGCAAAGCAATTAACCATTCCAAACTTGATGTATTTCTCCTTCATTTGATATGCACCCAATGCTTTACCAAATGTCACTCATACGCCATGTCATACCTGTTATACGTAGCTAAGTAATGTAGTGTAACTTTTAATGAGAATAAAATATAGAAAAAAATTTTAAATTTTAACACTAACATTAATAATAACATTTTTTAAAATAATTCGGAATATTTTTTGGCTAAATTCTCCGAAATTTTAAAGGCCTATTAATATTACTAAAAATCGGTCTAAGCATTCAGTTAACGACAGAAACGACATTTTTGTAATTAGTAAAAAATATATAATATATATTTTTATCTAATCAATTTTAAATTTTCTCTTAGCAAAAAAATCAATTAGCCAAAAATGCAACAATAGCACAGTACAATATATTTCCAAGACCAAGCAATTCTAAATGCCTTCAAAAAGCTAAGTAGCAAATAATCCCTGACATTGAATTACTGTTATAATATGTGGTATCATTTCTAATTAACAGATACAATAACTATACTAGAGTGAATCTTTATAGTAATCATCCTTGGCCCCAATACCCTTGTGTCAACGTTTTTCTCAGTCCTCGAAACAGTTCATAAACTCAATTTCCGGAATAGCCTTCAATGCGCGTAGTGACTCTCGTTTAAAAGCTTCAATTTACTCAAAACAGTTTCTCGGCAGCGCGGCCAGAAGTCACACGGAGCTAAATCAGAGAAATACGGTGGTTGAAAATTTGGCGAAAAATTCACTAAGAATCAATACAGGACGCGACGGTGCCTTATCGTGATGCAAAAACCAAGAGTTGTCGGCCCATAATTCAGGTCTGAAGAAATTCCAAGTGCATAACATTTCGATAATCGAAAAAAACTGTCAACATAACATTTATTTTTCACTTGCTTTGACATGGTTTTTTCAACTTCGTCTCACCTTTTCGACAGTATTCGGCCGAGTGATCGTCTGTTTTCGGATCATAAACATAGACCCAAGACGCAGTCGTAAAGCATTGTTTCACAGACATAAAAGCGATGCTGTTTTTAGAAAAAATTTAGTGATTTTGGAACTAATTGATATATCACTTTTCTTAGGTCCAAATTATCTTTCAAGATACTTGAGATACCTTCGGCACGAGAAATTTGATTCCGCACACAAATTTTTTTTCTTTTTTGAATACTCATCGTTAAAATCGCCGGATTCACTTTATATACTTCAGAAAGGCAAGCATATAAAGGGTGGGCCATCTAACGTTTTAAATTTGAATTATCTATATTTCGACATTGGAAACGTCAAATACCATTCGGAAAGTGACAGATATTCAGTAAAAAGTCTAAAATTTACGAAATGTGTCGCTATTCACTAGAAGAAAACTGGGAAATATTGAAAAAAAAAATAAAAACCGAGGATGGTCAATTTTACCGAAATATCATCTTTTCGGGCGAGGCTCATTTCCACCTCGATGGTTACGTTAATAAGCAGAATTGTCGCATTTGGGCACAGGACGGCGCTACGTGCCATACAACAAACGCCACACCCAATCTTTTACGCCTTATCTTCGAAAATCGCATAATCAGCAAAGGAGGTGATGTGAATTGACCTCCCAGAAGCTGCGATTTAACTCCGTTGGACTATTTTCTGTGGGGAGCTGTTAAAGATAAATGTTACGCCAACCATGCAGAAACAATTCCAGATCTAAAGTACGGTTAAAGCTCTTTACTCAAAACAGTTTCCCAGAGGCCCGGCTAGAAGTCACACGGAGCTAAATCAGAGAAATACGGTGGTTGAAAATTTGGCAAAAAAATTCACTAAGAATCAATACAGGACGCGGCGGTGCCTTATCGTGATGCAAAAACCAAGAGTTGTCGGCCCATAATTCAGGTCTGAAGAAATTCCAAGTGCATAACATTTCGATAATCGAAAGAAACTGTCAACATAACATTTATTTTTCACTTGCTTTGACATGGTTTTTTCAACTTCGTCTCACCTTTTCGACAGTATTCGGCCGAGTGATCGTCTGTTTTCGGATCATAAACATAGACCCAAGACGCAGTCGTAAAGCATTGTTTCACAGACATAAAAGCGATGCTGTTTTTAGAAAAAATTTAGTGATTTTGGAACTAATTGATATATCACTTTTCTTAGGTCCAAATTATCTTTCAAGATGGTTTTCACTGATCCTTCTGATATTCCAACGATGTCATTAAGAACTCCGATTGCTAACACTTTTCCAACATTCTGAACATTTCGACACGAGAAATTTGATTCCACATACAAAATTTTTTTCTTTCTTGAATAGTCATCGTAAAAATCGCCGGATTCACTTTAGTTACTTCAGAAAGACAAGCATATACTAAACACTAATAATTATTTTGATGTCACTGACAGTCATACGAACCTAGAGAAAAATATTTATTTAAATTAAAAAGTCTTACTAATTTTTGCCCACAAGCGTAAATCAATCTGAAAATGGAAAGACATTTTGAATGGTTGAATGCCATTGAACTTTATAAAATGCTTTTGTAATATGTTTAGAGCTATCGAATCGCATAAAAATGTTCATTAAATTGCACCACGACCTAGGGTGCCCTCGAAAACTATATGCTACTTCTCCAAAAACAAAATTTAAAGAGGTTAAGAAATAAAGTCAAAAAAATATGAAAACGATTGTCACGGATGATCGATTATTCTAAAAAGTATAATAAGGTAACAGATAAATATCTTTTTCTACAACAAAAATATAAAATTTGTGTTTATTATTTAATATTCCTATTACTTTTAATATTAATTTATATTTATTTAGAAAAAAATTAGTAGAGAAATAATTTACGATTAATTGTCCTTACTAAATGTCAACATCATCTGATCTCCTAATTATCCAACATTTGATTGATTTTCCATTGATTTACTAAAATAAAAAGGCAAAGTTCATCAACCTGTTTGAATCAACGTTGAAATTATTACAATTTCTCTATATACAAATCCTGTAACTAATTGTGTATGCTATCTACAAGACTTGTATACAAAATTCCCTTTACATACACGTATTTAACAAGTAATGACTACATCTAGCGATTGCTATTAAAGTTGCTGATTTATGTGTGAATAACTGCCCGATGGCTGTAAAAACAGATAAATTGTCTACAGCAGAGATTTAATAGCAATACTTATCTCACTCCTTACTGTTTTTTTATTTCGTTATGGCCCCAAGAAAATGCTGCAAACATTCCAATGGACTTCAAAGGCAATGCGTTGAATATTTGTATATGAATATATACATATGTATATATAAATATATATATATGTATAAGTGTATACAGATGTATCAATTGACACTGATTTCTGTTAATACTGTAGCTTAATTGATTTGTCTGGAGCAATCTTATTGAAGTGCTGACACTGGTAGCTGGAATAAAAAAAAGTTGTACAAGGCGTATACGTTACACAGCGTTAATATGCAGACGTTGTGCATCGCGTATACTTAATATATACTAATATGGTCTACGAATGTGGGAAGAGGTGTATTTATTTATATTTCTTTATAAGTTTTATTATTTTTTTATTTATAAATTGTTTACGCAGTACTTTAACTATAAAAATTAAATTTTTTCATTGTTTTCATTGCTTTCATTATCTTAACTCGCTGCGGAATATCATTGGAAGATAATTCATTAACGTCTGCACACATAATTCACATTGAAGCACAAACAATTCAATATTTACATAACGAATCATTTCTGTTGACATATTAATGGCTGCTCTTCAAGTTGCCTTGTTATTTGCTCTTTCTGCGCGCCTGCAACGGAACGCGATACAGCAACTGACACTGTCGCCAGCAGAAACGGTTTAATTAAATCAAGCGATTGAATAAGACTGAAAAGAAATATATTGCACCATGACAGATTTTCATTAATCGGATGGAAGGTACAAAGTGGCAATATGACACTTTTTGAAATGTAATGAAACTTACAGCAGTGCATTAGTTCAATAAGTTTTTTTACATAAGAAGAGCACTTAAAATAATTTAATTAGTAACTAAACTTATAAATACGCAATTGTGAGAGTTGAAGGAAACATTTTTAACAAATTTAATTAGGTTTCTTGAAATTTAGCTTATTCAGAGGCATTATGGTTTCAACTTATAAAATATATGACTTTTGGACTTTATAATACTTATATTGAGAAATCTCAATCACCAATAATTTTATCTGAAGTATTAAATATATTTTCAAAAAAAGTTCAATACTTTTATAGCTATTGAAGTCTTTTAATTTATGAGTATATAACACATACTAGCTTCCTTTAACTCCTATTGGGGAGCAGGGTCATTAATAATGAATTTATAAAGGTAACCTGAAAGTTGAAAATTGTTATGTTGTGGATATAGATAGGTTTGGATCAGGATCATCGACTTTTGGTATTCAACTTAAGGAAATTTTAGAAAATATTTCGATGGTTTTATATAATATGTTCTATAGAGTTTTCATGTGTGGTACACTAAGATCCACTCCAACCATGGCACTTAACGCCATTTTGAACAAGTGTCCGTAGGTATTGCCGGCTATTAGACTCAAAGAATCTGGGTTCTAAAAGAACGCGTATCTAAACACTCGGATATCCTCACACACTTTGACTTCATACCGGATCACATAGATCATGGAGTCGCTAAACCACGACGAGGGAGCTATGGGTGGAAGAAGCCGTTTGAGCAGAGGAGCAGTGAGTTTCTTTACGAATAGGTCAAAACTTGGAGGGAAGGTTGGTGGAGAGGCTTACAGGCAGGAGCTCTCTATCAATCTATCTAGCTTCAGACTTCCTGTCTATTGCAGTGCCTTTCAAGCCGGCGTTGCAGCCATTAAGTGTGCAGTAGATCTACTGCTCCGGAGTAAAACCTCCTTTAGAGATGTGACCATTCACTTAGATAGCAAAGTGGAGATACTAGCCTTGAACTCACTTACAGTGTCAATAGCATCGAGTGTCTTTGTGACAAGACTGATATGGGTGCCGGGACATAGCGGAATCGTAGGAAATTGTAAAGCTGATGAGCTAGCACCCTAAAACCCTAATCGGTAAAAAGGGAGCGGATCGGTGCTACCGTATCCTCTTGTATTATACTACTATATAGGTGAACTTCGCGGAAGTTTGGCCGAGGCGGCGCCACCATCGGTACTTACGCTATCTCAAAAGCCTGTTGGCCTAAGATTGATCAAAGAAGATCTAGTGATCTCTTTGCCCCCAGTACGGCTAGCTTCTCCCTAGTTTTAGTGTTTTTAACAGGCCATTGTTTTATTGGCGTAAATGCTGTAGGTTGGAGATCTTACTAGACGCCATTTGCAGAAGCTGTACGGATGAAGATGAGGCGGAAACAACTCAACACTTCCTTCTTGACAGTCCTGCGTTTTGAAGGTCAAGACTTAAATACTTGAGATACCTTCAGACATTCCGTCAAACAGGCGGGAGTTGAAATTAAGCGCCCATAAAAATTTGTTACCGTAACCTAACCTATTGGTATGGACTAGATCAATATACATATTCGGCATCTAAGGTCTATTACGGTCCTACTTCAAACAATTTAAAATTTTAAATTTCAGCAAATTGAACTCTTTGAGCGCAAAGCTTATTCAAAATAGACCGCGACGTTCATGTGCAATTTGCGCTTGAAGATATGAATTGACTGATATTTGAATTACTTAACTTATCATATTTTTTTATATAAAAAGTTAAGTCAATTTAGGTGCTTTTAAATTCTGGACACAAATCGCAAAAATGACAAATTTGCCACCCATTAACTGCCACAAGTGAAATAAGAATCGCTTCATCATTCTTACCTTAATTATTGTGTGCGATCTAAATTATTTTCACAGATCGTATGTTGATTTTTCCTAAATCACTTAGAACGCTTTTTGGTTTGTGACATCAAATACAAAGTAAGATTTTTACTTATTCTATTATATACTTTCGGTTGCAATACGTTTTAGAAATATATACCGTTTTAGTTAAGGGTGACATTCACATAAAGACGGTTTAAAAAAAAATGCGTGCATAAAATATAGCATCTGCAAGCAATAAAAATTAAAAAACAAAAAAAAAAATTAATGTATAAATAACATATAAGGAATATATAACTAATTTAAATATATTTTAATGTATTTTAAAAGTGAGTATTGCAAGAAAAGTGATGCGGAAGCATAAAAAATTGATACGGTTGATAAATAGTGATGGAAATTGTGTCATAAATGCATAACTTAAAAACTTAAAAAATTACTGTTTTGTTTCGCAAATATTTCTACCGAGCAATTTTGCTAGAAAACATAAAGTAACAACCAGTAACCTCATATCAAAATTTCGAAACTCAAAAACGGCTTTCCAATGGCAAAATCACAAAAATTTTAAAAATTTCCAAAATATCGATAAAGTAAGTAGGTTTTTTTTAAACAAAATTGTTGAAAAATACTTAAATTTTTTGGAGTTGTGTATCTTCTTCTTTATTGGCGCAGACATCGCTTACGCGATAGACGAGTTTGCAACAGTGCCGTGCCAGTCATACCAGTCTGAAGTAGCATCTTTTGTCAATAGTTATTCTGCGTTGGATTTCGAGGCTGACATTGTTGTTGGTGTTAATACTGGTTCCAAGATAAACGAAATTATCTATAACTTCGAAGTGATGACGGTCAACAGTGACGTGGGAACTAAGTCGCGAGTGCGACGACTGTTTGTTTGATGACAGGAGATATTTCGTCTTGCCCTTGTTCACTACCAGACCCATTTGCTTCGCTTCCTTATCCATTCTGGAGAAAGCACATATAAAAGCGCGGTTGTTGAAGCCAATAATATCAATATCATCGGCGTGTGTAAGCAGCTGTATACTCTTACAGAAGACGGTACCTTCTCTATTAAGTTCTGCAGCTTGAATTATTTTCCAAGAGAAGATTGTAGATCCTGACGGAGCTTTTGGTATTACAGTTTATAAAACCGTATTAGTTTTGCGAGGATACCTAATTCAGACTTAGCAGCATAAAGGCAGCTCCGTTTTGCGCTGTCAAAAGCATCTTTAAAATCGACGAAGACATACAAGTCCTCTTTTCACGAGTATTTTCCAAGATTTGGCACACGGCGAATATCTGGTCAGTTGTTGATTTCCCAGGCCTAAACCCACACTGAAAAAGTCCAATCAGTTTGTTGATGGTGGGCTTTAATCTTTTACACAGTTGGATAAAGCATGCTCCTTATATCAGATTTGTTGTTTTTCAGACGGGTAATTGCCATTCGGACATCTTCATGATCGGACAGTGGAACGTCTGTTCCATCGTCAGCGATTAGCGAATCGAGCTTATCATCTCTAGTACTATGCTTTTACTGTCATTTAGTAAGCTGGAGAAGTTTTCTCTTCAATTTTTTTTTTTTTTTAGAATTTTCGAGCAGTATAATGTTGTTCAGCTTGTCAAGCTCTGGGTACTCACACATTTCGTCATCTCCCTTTTTTTGTCTGCAAATGCGAGGTAAATAGTCTGCTTTCTCTCCGTTTCTACGCAGCACTCCTCGTTGTACCATCTATTCTTTTGCTTTTGTCGAAAACCTATGGTTTCAGTTGCAACTGTACCTAAGGAGCTTAAAATGCCGTCCCATAGTTCCCTTATACAGTGTCGGCTGTCTGTTATGATAGCAACTTCCCACCGTCAAACCTTCCTTATGTTTATTGACGTACGTCTTTTGCGGTACAGAAGTGGTAACGTAACTTGGCGGCAACAAGATAGTGGTCCGAGTCGATGTTAAAACCACGGAGCGTCCGTCTAAAACACTGGAGACGTGTCTTCTGTCTATCATAACATAAAAGATTTGAATATATTCGATCCGGAGACAGCTACCTGCTTGGTGAATTTTCTTCTACTGGAATATAGTCGATCAGCCTCAACCCATTCGGGGGATTTTTCATCATGGAGGCTGAATTTACCGACCGTACCAAAGACCCTTTGCCCACCCTGACGTTAAAGTTGTCTAAGTTTTTCCTCCAATGCTTAAAGCTTTCAATGTTTTACAAAATCTATGAAACGAGATATTTTTTCAAGTAGTTAGAAGCGAGATTTAAATTTTTCTATCTGATAAAATGAAATAAAATATAATACTGAAAAGCGGAGTACCTTTTCGTTACATTTAAAAGCTCATACTTGGAGAGACTTTCCTAGAGGTGTCTAGGAACCCATTTTTCATAGGACAAACATTTAACATCTTTTAATATATAAAACAGCGGTTAAGTAAATTCGAGTAGACAAGCAAATAACAGGTAGATTTAGAGACTACGAGGTATGACAATTAAGTAATGAGACTGATTCCATAAAAACCGTATATTTGAAAATTATTCTACAACTCGCCATCCCCTTCAAACATTTCTGAAACGCTTCGACTGGGATGTCCGCGAGTACCCTCGTCACGGCCGCCTGGATGTCCGTAATCGACTCAAAATGGGTTCCTTTGACCACCGATTTTGTTTTAGGAAACAAAAAAGGTCACAGGGTGACATGTCGGGCCAATAAGGCGGCTGTTCCAACACGGCGATCCCTTTAGAGGCCAAATACTGGGACACGCTGAGGGCGGTGTGGCACGGCGCGTTGTCGTGATGAAGGATCCAGTTACGAGCGATGTCTGGGCGCACCCTGTTGACTCGTTTTCGCAATCTTTCGAGTACTTGGCAATAGTAGACTTGATTCACATTTTCCCCGGTGGAACGAATTCTTTGTGGACGAATCCACGGCTATCAAAAAAGGCAATAATCATCGTTTTCACCTTCGACTTGCTCATGCGAGCTTTTTTCGGGCGGCGGCGCGCAGAGACAACCATTGTGAGCTTCGGCGTTTGGTTTCCGGGACTAAGAGCACAATCACCATACACTCTTAGAATTGTAGCGTACGTTTCCGCAGCTGTTTCGCCCAATCTGGCGCAAAATTTTATCGCACTAGAAGCACACGTCTACTCAACTTGACGCAGCTTGCGAACTAAACAAGCTAGAGTAATGGTACATATATCAATGGAGAGGGGAGGAATGCCGAAAAAAGAAAAAGGGTCAAGGTCACAGGTTTATCACAAGCGCAGCAATAAAATCAGTCTCATTACTTACTTGTCAAACCTCGTACACAACAATTTTGTTTTTAAAACTGCAATTGCACATACATAAATAAGGTTTTTTGAGGAAATTCTTTTCCCCGAGAAAATTAAATTATAACCCTTTTTCTCAAAGCACCAGAGTATTGCGCAACAAGTTATTAATCATAACCTCAAATATATATACATATATTCACTCACAATTACATACTTCAAAATTTCATAACCATACTTCACTTTGTTTTGCGGCCGTCAGTGAAGATGATAAATTGATCAGCAACAAAACCCGCTACGTGATTTGTAGACAATCTTATATTTATATCTTTATATTATCGTACTAATTCATCATTTTCATTTTGTTTATTTATCTTTCAGCACTGCGCGAAAATGGCTTTGAAGTATCAAAAATGGAAGATGGCAAATTAATTAATGGCAATAGTCATTAGTAAATAAATATATTTACATACAAGCCGCTCCTGTCGTAATATTAAGTAAGTAACTGAATCATTTCCATCACAGCATCTTCGCCCCCTCCGCCGCGCGTTTGAGTACGTGCAACTACCGTTGAATATGTATGGTTTACTGCTGGAGAATCTCTCCGAGTATATTAAATCAGTGTACGGTGAGGAGAAATGGGAAGACATACGACGTCAGGCTGGTATCGACTCGCCATCGTTCAGCGTACATCAAGTCTACCCGGAGAATATGCTGAACAAGTTGGCGAAGAAGGCGCAACAGGTAAGCAATAAGAAGAAAATACAACAAGAATTCAAAAGGGGGTAATAATTGAGTTATGTTTGTTGATGGCAGTCGAGCTACCAATTGACATTTCTCTATTAGTGCACTTTTTTATAAATCAGATAAAAGTGGAAACAGTTTAAACTACTACCATTGACCGTAAGAGGTAAATAAGGTATTCCAAAAATGCACTATCTTTCCATTTTCATATTCAATATTAAATAATCGATAAAGGTTCCCAAAGCTGGAACTATAGTATATGTATTTGACGCTGTTTAAGCACAATACGGACGAGTTTGAAATCCAATTGTAGACATAAGAGACCAAAGAACTGTTCCAACAATGGATTCGACCTGACAAATCGAAAAAGGCAAAAACTTTCCTATCGGTCGGATCTGTGATGACCAACGTTGTCTGAGAAGGGCAAGAGGCTCTACAGGGTCAAATTATTGAAGCAGGCTAGTTAAGGTAAAAAGGATGATATTCATGAGATCACGAATGACCCCACTTAGACTACTAGAGGCAATTGTCCATTGTCATGCCAACAAATTCTAAATACGGATCAAAAATACCATCATATATGTACCAAGTGCCCAGAGCCAGCCACAAATTTATTGACAAGACTAATATCTACTTCATCTAACTTCCGGGTTCGTACAAAGTATGACAACGAAGATGCTTCAACCTTACTCTGGCGAAAGCTGGTCAGTGAAAGTGTCTAGAACACCTATCATTGCGTTAATACTCCTCCTAACCCTCCTAAGAGCTTGTAGTTTCAGGGACCCTTTGCGTTGCAATCTGACCCAAAAGGCTTTCACAATCACACAAGTGTCGGTTACAGACAAACCCTTACAGTACTCACACGAAGCCCATAGAACCAACAACCAAGTACATGACAACAAGCGAATACTTGCTCGTTTCCATCCTAATCATTTTTAGGTGAGGGTGTCCTTCCTAGCCAACTCATCGGCTTTACATTTTCCGGCGATTTCGCTATGGTCAGGCACCAGACAAGTTTAATTCGGAGTTTGTGGGGTCGTGCTCTACTTGACTAGCTTTGAGCTCTTTGTCAGCGGGCTAAAGGGCTGTATAGCAGCTCCGGTATCGGAAAGAAATGTATCGATTCCCCATCTTCTTAAAAGCAGCCACACCTCGTTGAACTACATCTGGCTGCTACTCTAATAGCTGTCACTTCTGCTTGAAAGATACTACAGTGGTCTGGCAGTCTGAACTAAGAATTGATTTAGAGCTCCTAACAGAAGACTATTCTCCAATATTCAACTTGAACTTCGATTCATTCGTAAAAACGGAGGCGAAATTGTAACAAACAAGACATGAAGAAAAAAGGACTCCTCCACCTCGACAGCTCCACCATTTCCTTGACCAACTTGGTCGAGTTCGAGTCCATCTTTCTAATAAAATGTCTACTCATAACTCATTTAATAATAAAATGTCTACAAATACCGATAAAATAACTGAACTAAACGAAATGCGGTTAATAATAAATTACACATCCAGGCACGATGTACAAACCTGCAGAGTCATGAAGAGACTGTATAAACAGTCGATATCAAAAGCTGCCCATTTACCGAAAAAAAAATGTTTCAACAGATTCAGATTTATTTATTAATCAAATAATTCCACTGAATCTTTTTATTGCTCTTTCCGTCTGTATTTTTTAAAGGTTGTTGTTGGATCCAGCTTACCAATATCCATTTTGTTAACGCATCATCGGACAGTCATCAACAAACTCAGTCTGATACCTTATTGAACTATAACATTCTCTTTATAAACTCTTTACACATATTTTCAGGTACTCGGCGTCTCCGAGCACGAATTCATGGATCAAATGGGTGTGTACTTTGTCGGCTTTGTCGGACAATACGGTTACGATCGTGTGCTGTCGGTGCTTGGTCGGCATATGCGTGACTTTCTCAATGGTCTCGATAATTTGCATGAATATTTAAAATTCTCATATCCACGCATGCGAGCGCCATCATTTATTTGCGAAAACGAGACGCGACAGGGACTCACATTACACTATCGCTCGAAGCGGCGTGGCTTCGTCTACTACACAATGGGGCAAATACGTGAAGTGGCGCGACATTTCTACCACAAAGAGATGCATATTGAACTAGTGCGCGAAGAGATACTCTTCGACACCGTACATGTGACATTTCAATTGACATTTGATAATCGTGCATTTACGCTTGCATCGCTGGCGATGACGCGTGAGGAGAAGCATTTACCCATCAGTGCACATGTGCTCTTCGAGATATTCCCATTTTGCATCGTATTCGGGTAAGTAAATGCCTACATACATTCATACTTAGCCACAGTGAAGGCACTCAGCACCATTTGTCAGTTGTTGGCTTGCCTACTTTATGGCTACCAGTCAGCTAATACCAACTGCCTGTCATTTGATTATAGCAAGTGCACTTGTGTTGCGAATTTAATTACGTGGCGCAGCAGTGCATTCGAGCGCTGGCACGTTAACTGGGGCAAACGCATTGAATGCAGCTGTTGCCGGCGTAATACTTGTTACAGTCATCTTCAGCGAAGTTTTTTTTTATCCTCTTTCCACTTATTTGCGGCGGCTTCGACTTTATTGGTGAACTGCAGCGCCGATATGGTGGTACGCAGCATTGGCAATTCTCTGATGGTCATCCTACCCGACCTGCTGGGGCAAAAAATTACCGCCTGGTTTGATCTGGTGCGCCCTTTAATTGCCTTCAAATTCCAAACTGTAAGTAGATTTGATGTTAATGAGCGCTATGCAGTAAATTACAGTTAGACAATTGAAAGAAGAGCTGAAATTGGCTTGTAAATGAAGTGATAATTACAAAATTACTCTTTCAAGCTCTGCCGCATGCAATTGTCTTCTATTTATAACTATAAAAAAGCTTAATCCATTGCATTTTATCTCATATAGATTTTAAATAGAACAAATAACATTTTTGAATTGGTCACGGTTGAACCAGTTACCGATCGCGTTGATATTCAACCTTCCACCGAGTTGCTGTTGCACGATGACGGTACCGAGCCTGAAAAGACGCTGCGTTTGAAAGGTAAGAACAATAACTAAATTGGAAAAGTATTTTTTACGAGGTTTTTTTTTTAATATTGTGTATTATATATAAGTTAAAAACGAGATACCGGTTCAGAAAAGCTCCAACCAAAATAGGAATGACCGAGCTCACTAGGATACTAAGAAATAACTTTCTCATCCCGTATTTACTGTGTTTCATGCTTTTGAACATAATTTGGTCGAAGGTAATTAAAAACATAGGTTGAGGTTATATTTATTAGTATGGCTGTCACTGATTTGCACATAGACGTTATAAATTTAAATAAATCTCCTCCACATGGTCATAGGGACTTTTAGTCTTACGACTTCTTTGGAGATTCCTATCCAGAGCTTGTTGGCAAACTTCTGTAGCATAATTTTACAGTGTGTGACTTTGGATTTGGCATTTTCTTAATTTTATGTAGTTGGCCATGGGTTCAAGACGGTATTTTTTATATAGATCGTTGCTGCTATATATAGCAGTGAAAGCTTTACATCAGAAGATGGTGAAACCGATTCCCCAATCGTTGACTATGGAGAAGACGTTATATTGCCCGAACAAGAAGAAATTCGAATAGCAATTACCCACCTAAGGAATAACAAAGCGGAGGGGACCAATGGATTGCCTGCCGAGATATTCAAATGCGGCGGCGAAGAACTGCTAAGGAGCAAGCATCAGCTTCTTTGAAGAATATGGTCAGACGAATCATGCCCGATCAACAAAAAGAAAATCTCACAATCTGCTCCGACTACCGTGAAAAAAGCCTCCTCAACATCGCATATAAGGTTCTAAAAAGTATATTGTGTGAAAGATTAAAGCCCACCGTCAACAAACTGATTGGACCTTATCAGTGTGGCTTTCGACCTGGAAAATCTACAATCGACCAGAGAGAAAAGAGAATCGACAACATCGCCTTTGACAGGATGGAAAGGAACTGACTCTATACCGCTATGTGTAAAATGACGTTGAGTAATACCAAAAGCTCCGTCAGGATGAGGAAGGACCTCTCCGGGTCGTTCGATACCAAGCAAGGTTTCAGACAAGGAGCATTACTATCGTATGACTTCTTCAGTCGATTGCTGGAAAAAATAATACAAGTTGCAGAGCTAAAAGAGAGAAGGTTCAATCTTCTATAAGAGTGTACAGCTGCTGGCGTACGCCGACGATCCGATGATTATGATATCATTGACCTCAACAACCGCGCCATTAGTTCTGCTTTCTCCAGACTGGATAAGCAAGCGAAGCGTATGGATCTAGTTGTGAATGAGGGCAAGACGAAATATCTCCTGTCATCAACCAACGCGACTTGGCTATCACGTCATTGTTGACAGTAATAACTTCGAAGTCGTAGATAATTTCATCTATCTTGGAACCAGCGTCAACACCAATAACAACGTCAGCCTCAAAATCCAACGCAGAATAACTCTTGCCAATAGGTGCTACTTCGGACTAATTAGGCAATTGAGAAGTAAAGTTCTTTCTCGGCGAATAAAGACCAAACTCTACAAGGCACTCATCATCCTCGTGCTGCTATATGATGCAGAAATGGACGAAATCGGCCTTACGAGTTTTCAGAGAAAGGTTCTGCAGAAGATTTATGATTCTTGATGGCAACAGCGAAACCGTAGTCAACATAGCTGTACGAGATATACGACGACTTACATAGTTCAGCAGAATAAGAGAAATCCGAATGGATGAAAACACTCCAGCTCTGAGGGTATTCGATGCAGTACACGCCGAGAGAAGCAGAGGAAGAGGAAGGCCTCCATTCCGTTTGAAAGACTAGGTGGAGATGGGCCCGGCTACACTTGGAATCTCCTATTGGCGCCAAACAGCGTAAACGATGTCAAAGGCAACAAGAAGAATAAGATACCTCTGCGCTTGTCATCTATTCATCGATAACAATAAGCAAAATAATCGGTAAACACTCTTCGCAAACACCTAATGCAAATAGAACAATTTTAATATTTTTATAAAAAAAAAATCTAGGGCGCAAATAAAATCAATATCTCAAATTGGTGAAAAAACACATCCGCCATACGGACTATTAAACTTTTTTTTTTTTAATTATAAACATCTCCGTTGGCATTCTGCTCCAGTTTTCAGATTATTTACTCCAAAACCCTCACTTAAAAAATATATAACCCAACTTTTTGCGATTTCAGGTCAAATGGTCTACATGGAGAATTGGCGTATGATCATGTTTCTGGGTACACCGGTTATGCCTGATCTCAACTCACTCATAACAACTGGCCTTTACATTAACGATTTGTCAATGCATGACTTCAGCAGGTAAATAAAATATTGACATTATATATTTTCCATATTAATGGTTTTTTCTCTTCAGAGATCTCATGTTGGCCGGCACACAGCAATCAGTAGAACTCAAGTTAGCGCTCGATCAGGAACAACAAAAATCAAAGAAACTGGAGGAGTCCATGCGCAAACTGGACGAAGAAATGCGGCGCACAGACGAATTGCTTTATCAAATGATACCGAAACAGGTGGCTGATCGTTTAAGACGCGGAGAGAATCCCATTGACACGTGCGAGGTGATGAACCTTAATTTTTTTATGCCAAAATTGGCGAAGACTTAATACCATTTCTTCAATTTTTCATTTCTCACAGATGTTCGACTGTGTGTCTATACTTTTTGCTGATGTTGTTACGTTCACCGAAATCTGCAGTCGCATCACACCCATGGAGGTGGTGTCCATGTTAAATGCAATGTATTCTATATTTGACACGCTTACCGAGAGAAATAATGTCTACAAAGTGGAAACGATTGGTGATGCCTACATGGTTGTGTCGGGTGCGCCAGAAAAGTCCGTCAATCATGCGGATAAAGTTTGTGATATGGCCTTAGATATGGTGGATGCCATCACTGATCTAAAAGATCCATCGACGGGCCAACATTTGCGCATACGTGTGGGTGTGCATTCCGGTGCAGTGGTTGCGGGCATTGTTGGTTTGAAAATGCCGCGATATTGCCTCTTCGGCGATTCAGTGAATACGGCGTCACGTATGGAATCCACGGGCTCTGCAATGAAAGTTCACGTCTCCGAGCCGGCAAAACAATTTCTCAGCCCTTGTTACAAGCTAACGGAACGCGGTGAAATCGATGTCAAAGGGAAAGGTCCAATGAAGACATATTGGTTGGAAGAGCGTGAAAATCGCAAATCGTTACAATTGCCACCCGAACTTTTCCATCCAATTTCAACGTTTACTGCAGCAACAGTAACGACTGCGACCTCAATTCCGTCGACTGCAGCTTCTACAACCGACCGCCGTTTGAGTGTTTCGCAAACTTTAAAAGCAATTATGCCAGCTGCTGCCCAACCGGTTATCGGTTCAGTGGAGCGTATGCAATTGGCAAACGCCACAAGTGCCATGATCAATTCAATGGATGTAGCGAGCGCGGCAAGTGCGACCTCACCACCCCAGACCAGCGCTGGTAAAGAGCGTGGACGTATTTACTCACCGGTAACCTTCACAGATATAGCGCGTCGTAGCATAGCAAATTCGCCAGTGCGCAATTCGTTCGGAAGCAATGAATGTGGTCGTGAATCGCGTTCCAATTCAATGGGTCATGTTTTTATGCGTACACCCAGCGATATTTTTGGTTCGCTCATATTAGATACCGAAGAGTTTTTAGAAGATTTGCAATACTCACGCAATTCATTGGTCAATAGTGGCACCACCACATCGGTTTGTCCCTATAGTCCAACGCCCGCTTTTCGCATAGGTAGCGCACCGTCCAAACCACGTCCCAATAATCCCGATCAGTTCACACCCGAAGAGCTGGCTGCTATGGATCAGATTACTCCACCGTCGACAGCACCACCACGAGAAACTGTCACATGCAAAGTGGCACCAACCACATCGTCAGCGTCGTTGGAAAAATCAAAGGCTAGGTAGGTATACTCGCAATGGGAGCATGTCAATCGTGTTTGCGCGTGGAAATTGGTTTACAAACTCGTCGCAAGATTTCTTAGCCGAAATCGAATATTGGTATGTCACTCGAATTACGTTTAATTAATGGAAATTAAATTTAACTGTGACTAATAATATTAAAAGTGATCTTGGCTAACCCAAATTGCTCTATATATTCTGTTTTGCAATTAACTTTCGATCTCATTGACGAAAATATATATAAAGGACTTGTGTATTCTTGTATTACTGCTGTTATACTTCCTAATGTTCGTTAACATAAAATAATCAAGTTTAGTCAAGCACCCAGGTCATTTTGGCTTGCTTCTTCATAGGTCTTACTCTTTCATACATATTTAGGAATGATCGATATCCTGTGACGTATATACCATATATATTTCGGTTAACCGGACAATTTTTGATATTACGACTAAATACCTGTATCAACAATCTAGTTTAATCACCCTCTTCGACTATATTTTATATGTTTTATATATAGAGTTTTTTATTTGTTGTTATACACATCTTAATAACCTCTCTTTCTAATTAGAAAAATCACATTTTCACGTAGCCTAACTATACCGCAAGAACCAGTTGTTTCGCCACCGCCACCACCTGCGCCACAGCAACCGCTAAAGGAGCAATTAAAACAGCAAAAGGCGCAGGCAACCAATATTTCAAACTCCACTGTAGCCTCTATACCAGTGCCGATCATACCTAAGGCCACTGCAGTTGCGATGCCGACAACGTCGAACGCAAAGACCAAGATCACAAACAACAACATATCATTCGGCAGCAGTCGTACATCATCACGAGAATCGCTGTCACCGTGTTCGCCACCGATTCGCTCGAATTCGGCACCACTACCAATGTCCAAAGCAGCACGTAAAGCATTCCTCGCCGCCAAGCAGACAAAAGCTATTGAAAAGCTGGATCGGATGATTGAGGAAGCAAACGAAGTCGATGTGCAAAACAAGCGCGCTAATATGCGACGCATGGCTGCCTTTCGTGATGAAGGTGGCGGCGATGGAGGTGGTGGTTGTCCGTTATTTTTACCACCACCGCCAGGCCCGCAGATGACGAACTCCATGTCAGATTCAGGATTGGCGCATCATGGGTGAGTCGAACATGTTAAAAACGGATAATGAGGATTGGATATGATGGTACTAGATTATAAATTACATTATAATTTATAGATTACAGATTGTAGGTTATAGATTATTGATTATTAATTATAGATTATAGATTATAAATTATAGATTACAGATTGTAGGTTATAGATTATTGAATATAGATTATCTTTATTGTTAAGAAATTTCTTTCTTCCTGCTTTTAGACACAACCACAATTACTCGCAAATGCATTATGCCACCTGTCACCATGCACACGAACCGAAAATGTCAAACAGTCACAGTTTCAGTCATACTCGTGGTACTGCGCATCAGTGTTGTACAGGCTACAATCACTCTAATGGGCGACATCGAATGCATTCCAATGCATGTCAGTTGTTGTAAGGACCAAACAATAGTAAGCTTATTGTAAACTCAACGTTATCACTGCAGTTATCAAAAGCTGACTAAAATACATAGATACATGACGGAAACTGAATAAGAGATATGTCAAGGCATGTCTAGAGGCGGCATCAGTGATGTTAATAGTCAGCGTATATTTGTAAATTTACTGAAAGCCAATTAGCTGCACTGCGAGAGATTAGAGAGGTTTTAAGTTATATGAACATTAACTAAATAATATCCTTCAATGCATGGGCTTATGAGGGTTGATGATGGTGCTAAATGTATTTTGGTAAAACTGCAGAAAATCCTGAAGGAGTAATATTTGATATGTATACGAGACTATAATAGACCAAATAATAGCATACAAAAATGTATTTTAAAAAATCTATATACATATACATACATTAGGGCGATTAAAAAAAAATTTTTTTTTTCGATTAGTACTCGGAAAAATAGGTTCCTGGACACCTCTAAGAAAGCCTCTTCAAATATGAGTTTTTAATTGTAATGGGAAGGTCCTTCTACATACAGTTTTCTATTTTTCGTATTATCAGATAGAAAAATTTATATCTCGCTTCCAACTACTTGAAAAAATATCTTGTTCCTTAGGGCTTATAGGAAATTGAATGCCCTAAAAAAGGTTTCCCATGATTTTTTCGTAAACTGGACCGTTTAAAAGATATTAACGGTTAAAGTTTGATTATTTTTGGGAAAATTATTTATTTCTTATTAATTTCATAATTCAATGAAAAAAAATTATTATTAATGATGAAACTCATAGTTTTGTAGGAAATTTAGTGCTCTATAAAAATGGTCTCATATGATTTTTCGATTAAGTTAAGCGTTTACGAGATATTCATCGTCAAACATCAATGCATATTAGGGTGGATTAAATTTTTTTTTTTTTCGTTTGGTAATCTGAAAAATAGGTTCCTAGACACCTCTAAGAAAGCCTCTCCAAAAACCTATGAGTTTCATCATTCATAATGATTTTTTTGTTGAGTTATAAAATTCATAAGAAATAAAAAATTTTCCCAAAAATAATCAAACTTTAACTGTAAATATCTTTTAAACGGTTGGGTTTACGAAAAAATCATGGGAGATCTTTTTTTAGGGCATTCAATTTCCTATAAAATCTAAGAAACAAGATTTTTTTCAAGTAGTTGGAAGCGAGTTATAAATTTCTCTATCTGATAATACGAAAAATAGAAAACTGTATGTAGGAGGAGCTTCCCGTTACAATTAAAAACTCATATTTGGAGAGGTTTTCTTAGAGGTGTCTAGGAACCTATTTTTCCGAGTACCAATCGAAAAAAAAATATTTTTTGAATCACCCTAATATACATACATATGTAGTATATATGAAAAACATATATTTGTGCATACCAAAAATTTCAAATATAGTTAAGGGAAATATAAATTCCCTATCTATGAGTGTTACCTGAAAACTAGATAAGTAAACAGTAAAACAAAATATTTATTATGATTATTAATTAGCAATAATGATAAACATACATACGTATGTGTTTTAAAATGCGAATCGAATTGTTCAAAAGAGTTTTAAAATACTTTACTTTTAGTTATTATTTATTTATTTTTTTCGTAATTAATTAATTTAATTATTTATTGTCACGTTAAGTGATGGCATACAAGAGAGAGAGAGAGAGAGTAATTATTTTGTGGACTATTGCCTAGCTGATAGCCCTTGATGTGCTCACTATATTAAGTAAGCGATAAGATAATGAAGCACCCTTTAGTCTTGTTTTAGAGAATGTTACACTGCTTTTTTCCACATTTATTAACGCTTTAAATCCAAGTTCCAAGATTGATTTGGTTCTCCGACATTAAACAATTTGTGTGCTCTCTCGTTATACCATGGACAGGGTATATTAAGTTTTGGAAACTCTGTAAAATATATATGTACATATATAAATGATCAGCCTACCGAGCTAAATCGATTTGTTTAGCTATGTCTGTCTGTCTATTTGTCTACTTGTCTTTGTATACGCGAATTCTTCTTTAAAGTCGTTTCCTCTTTTCGCCATTTTGCGCCAATTCGAGATAACAAGTGCAGCCAGCTCCTACTTCACCTGAACTCTCCAACGGAGTGGAGGTCTTCTTCTTCCTCTGCCTCCCCGGCGGGTTGGATTTCGAGGCTGACATTGTTGTTGACGTTAATACTGGTTCCAAGATAAGCGTATTATCTACGGCCTCGAAGCGATGACGGTCAATGTGGATGTGGAAGCCAAGTGCGACGATTGTTTGCATGATGACGGGAGATATTTCGTCTTACCCTCGTTAGAAGAAAGTAGAACTAACGCCGAGGATGTTGAGACCAATGATATCAATATCATGGAAGTCCACCAGCTGCTGTACACTCTTATAGAAGATTGTACCTGCTCAATTAAGCTCTGCAGTTCGAGTTATTCTCCCCAGCAGTAGATTGCAGAACTCGCACAATAAAGAGTTGCCTTGTCTGAAACATCGATTTTTAAAGCCACACTTCTAAAGTCCAAGCAGTTTGTTGACGGTGGGCTTTATTTTTTTACAGTGTATTTGTCGGAGATTGTGGGGTCTCCCTTATAGTTGATTGGGCAGAGCACACTTAAATTCCAATCATCGGACATGCTTTCGTCCGACCATATCTTACAAGGGAGCTGATGCATGCTCCTGATCAGTTCTTCGCCGCCGTGTTCAAATAGCTTGGCCGGCAATACATCGACCCCCTCCGCTTTAGTGTCCTTGAGACCGGTAATAGCTATTCGAACTTCTTTGGAACGTCCTCTCCATCGTCATCGATTGGGGAATCGGGTTCACCATCTCCTGGTGTTACGCTTCCACTGCAATTTAGCAGGCTGGAGAAGTTTTCCCTCCATAATTTTATGCCCTTGGGATCAATATTTATACTCTAGGCGTGGGGTGACACAATACTATGCTTCAGTCTTGAAACCTTATGTTCGTCGCAGTATCTTTTCGTACAATTTTCGAGCAATACTGCTGGGCAGCTGATCAAGCTCTTCATACTCACGCATTTCAGCCTCTCTTTTTTTAAACTCTCGGTATCTATCTCATCCGCACGTGTTGTGGTCGATAATAACGTTGCGCTACGACACCGTACTTCTCATCGTATCAGCTATTATTTTGCATTTTCCGAAAACCAATGGTTTCGTTTGCAGCTGTATGTAAGGAGCTTGAAATGCCGTCCCACAGTTCCCTTACATCGAATTACTGATGAGTGCTCTCAGAGAGCAGGAGTGCAAGTCGAGTAGAAATATACGCGAACTAGTCCCTTAGTTTTTAGATATCGATCTGAAATTTTGCACACATCTTTTCTTCCCCAAGAAAAGGGTTATCGGAGCACTAAAAGTCAATGTATGGAAACATTTTTTATTTGATAAGATATTTTTCCGAAAGACAACATTATAACCTCCGAACAAATTGATGCCTCAGCCTATAGCTGTTATACAAACTGGACGCTCTTGCAAGGAATCTTTTGTATTAAGTTAACGTTTTTTCATTTAATTATTTTTTTTTTAAAAACCTAACCACAACTGTAAAAACAAGTAAAAAGAAATAGCTAATGTTGAAATTGTATAAAAATTAATCAAAACTCCTCTTTCATATCTACTAGCACTAAATAATATGGAAAGGCTAAAATTCGTTTTCAGGAGAGATTGCAAAGGCTTCACTGAATGTTATTAACCAATTTCGAGCTTTTAAAAATGTTTAGATATAAGTAACTAAAGTATTTGCTTACTTTTTGATTTATTGAAAAGTACAAGTGAAAAAAAAAATTTTAAATGGCAAAATCAAAAGGATAAATCTATATACAAATAGGATATTAAATGTAATACCTCTTCAAACGACAATATACGAATGGACTAATGTCAAACTCTTAGATAAAATGTACAAATCGAATTGAAGAAAGAATGAAGAATGCTAAATGCGCGAATAAAACTGAGAAAAATAATTAGAAAAAACCAAAAAAAAAATTAATAAAAATAATATAATAAATAACATTTGGAGTGAAATGAAATCACGAGTTACTTGCAAGGAATATTAAAAAGAAAATATATTTAAAATATTTGAAAATATATTTTAAGATCATTGTTAAGCAGACACACAAAAAAGGAACAAAAAAATCAAAAATATACAAAAACATTTCAAAAATAAAATTCTAAATGTGGAGACAGAAAATAAAGTCAATGTAACGGTAGTAATTATGCATATCTTTTAATAAACAGATAACTAAATAAATTCAAACGAAATGTACAAAGAAGGAAGTTACTGCAAAAATATTTTTCTAGGAAAGAAAAATTTAAGAAAATTCAAGTTGTGGTATAGTAAGCAAGTAATGCTAATATGTTGAGTTATACTATTTTCTTGAAGACTAAGTGTAATGTGAAGAGAGTAGCGCTTAAGAATACTCATAGCAATGTATTTACCTATGTGTGTATGTATATACCAATTTAGCTTATTAAAATGTTGATGTATGAGTGTCTGCGCACCCAAATTGGCAACTGCAATAAATCAAAATATGCATTAATATAAATTTGTAATTTTCACATTAACTTGTTACTTATTAGTTGTGGCATTAAGCACGAAGGAACACGAGCAAAATGAAATTTGATGGATACTATTATTAGCATAAAGTGTATTAAATCAAAATAGTTTTCGAGAATAATGTCATTGTTGTGCTTTGTTAAATTTAAGCAGCTTTATAAGTGAAACGAATTTGTGAATGTAAGATTTCTGAAAAGATTGCCGAAAGAAATTTAATAAACAGAATGTTGTTAAAAATGCTTTTTACTCGCAAATAAATCTAATAAATGGGATGAAGCCATGTATAGAAGTTCACGCAAGTGAGGAAAGTTCTCTGAGCCCCATTCATTTGGAAGTGGCCAAAAACGATTATTTTACATATGGCTCAAGCAGCTCACGACTTCCGGTCTTAGACCTGTAATACTAAATTCTAGCATAGAAAACTTCAGGGGGTATTCTAGTCTAGAAGAATGAATTTCAGGAAATTTTTAAAGTGTCGTAAAAAACAAGGCAAATTATATTTTTACTAACCATTTTTTTATCAGTTATTTGTTAATTTTAGAAGAGTAGAAAAAAAATTAAAAACTAAAAAAAGTAAAAAATTTCAAAAATTTCAAAAATTATGAGCTGACGCAGTGGGGTGTCACTAAAAAATTTTCCCCGTAACCATGCCCATGATTTCAACCCTCCTAGTTATCTGAAACCAAAAAGAAAAAAAATATTATTAATCTAGAATAATGTCGCAATGGCCGGAACTACGGAAAAGTGAGAAAAAAAAAAATTTCACAAAATGGCGAACACCTAAAAAAAAAGTATTTTTGGATCACTTTTTCTGACTATTTTGAATTTTTAAAAATAATAAAAGTAAAAATTTTGGGATGGAGCTAGTTCCAACCATAGACAAGCCTGTAAAGAAGACTCTATAAAAATTTCAAGTAAATCGGCCTAGTAGAACCTGAGAAATCGTGAGTATCGTTCCGAAAAAGTGAGTTTTGAGAAAAACGCGTTTTAAAATTTCGCGTTCCGGCCGAACCAGTTTGGATGCCGGGTCAGAAAAATGTCTATATCTCCAAAAATAATTTGAATTTTGAAAAATCCTCTGGTACATATATTCTTTAATAGTTACTCGTAAACTTTGAAAAAAAATAGATTTTTTTTAAATATCTAGACTTGAATACAACCTTCAATAAACTGCCTGACTGTCTCCGAATCGATAAACCACACGTCTCCAGATTTTTAGACGTTCATACTTTCGGACCACTAACTTGTTGCGGCGAAGACACGCACCCGCCTCTGTGCAGCAAAAAAAAAGCACGCCAACAAACTTAAGGAAGGTTTGACGTCGAGAAGCTGCAATCAGAACAGACATCCTGATAATTTTATACTCGACTTGCACTCCTCCTCTCTGAGAGCATTCATCAATAACTCGGTATAAGAGAACTGTCAGGCGGCACAGTTCAGAAAAAACAAAAGAACAGCTGGTACGATGACTAGTGGCGTATCGCAGTGGGGAGAAAACGAACTGCCAAGCACACAACGTTATAATCGACCACAATACGTGCGGGATGGGATAGTTACCGAAAGTTGAAGAGAACAGCAAGATGCATTTGCAAACAAAACAAGAAAAAACGTTAACTTCGGTTGCACCGAAGCTAAATACCCTTCACAGGTGCATTTCTGTTAGTAACTATGTGTCCAGTTTGTATAGAAGCTATATGCTATAGTAACTCGTTCTGAACAATTTCTTCGGAGATTACATTGTTACCTTAAAAAAAAATCTATACCAAATTTCGTGAATATATCTTGTCAAATGTTAAAGTTTTCCATACAAGAACTTGATTCCGATCGTTCAGTTTGTATGGCAGCTATATGCTATAGTTAACCGATCTGAACAATTTCTTCGGATATTACATTGTTGCCTTAGCAAATAATATATACCAAATTTCGTGAATATATCTTGTCAAATGTTAAAGTTGTCCATACAAGGACTTGATTCCGATCGTTCAGTTTGTATGGCAGCTATATGCTATAGTTAACCGATCTGAACAATTTCTTCGGAGATTACATTGTTACCTTAAAAAATAATCTATACCAAATTTCGTGAATATATCTTGTCAAATGTTAAAGTTGTCCATACAAGGACTTGATTCCGATCGTTCAGTTTGTATGGCAGCTATATGCTATAGTTAACCGATCTGAACAATTTCTTCGGATATTACATTTTTGCCCTAGAAAATAATCCATACCAAATTTGGTGATGATACATTGTCAAATGCGAAAGTTTTCCATACAAGAACTTGATTCCGATCGTTCAGTTTGTATGGCAGCTATATGCTATAGTTAACCGATCTGAACAATTTCTTCGGAGACTACATTGTTGCCTTAGAAAATATTATATACCAAATTTCGTGAATATATCTTGTCAAATGTGAAAGTTTTCCATACAAGGACTTGATTCCGATCGTTCAGTTTGTATGGCAGCTATATGTTATAGTTAACCGATCTGAACAATTTTCTCGGATATTACATTTTTTCCCTAGAAAATAATCCATACCAAATTTGGTGATGATACATTGTCAAATGCGAAAGTTTTCCATATGAGAACTTGATTCCGATTGTTCAGTTTATATGGCAGCTATATGCTATAGTGGTCCGATATCGGCCGTTCCGACAAATGAGCAGCTTCTTGAAGAGAAAATGACGTTTGCAAAATTTCAAAAGGATATCTTAAAAATTGAGGGACTAGTTCGTATATATACAGACAGACGGACAGACGGACAGACAGACGGACATGGCTAAATCGACTCAGCTCAACATCCTGATCATTTATATATATACTTTATAGGGTCTCCGACGCTTCCTTCTGGGTGTTACAAACGTCGTGACAAAGTTAATATACCCTGTTCAGGGTATAAAAAGAGAGAGGCCGAAAGACGAGAGTATCAAGAGCTTAACAAGCTGGCCAATAGGGGTAAATTCTACGAATAGAAGTTTCAAGGCCGGAGCCTACTCTTATAGAACTTCGAGAGGCGATCTAGTAACCGATGCACAGAGCATGCTGAAATTATGGAGGGAATACTTCTCCAGCCTTCTAAATAGCAGGAAAACCATAGCACCCAATAGATTAGCCAAATGTGTTGAGTCGAACCATAGATGATGAAATACTCTACTCCCTCTCTGATGCCAATATAACGATTTTCAAGCAATGGTTCCTAAACCCTTTCGAAGTTATCGGCATTAACATAGGTGGGGATAAATTACTCGCATGAAACAAGTTTTCGTTGTCTTCACAACTGAATGCTTTGTGCTACTCAAATACTTGTGTTGATAGAAAATATTCCCCAAAATATGTTTGCAACATTTTCAATCATTCCGTAGCCCTAGTTCCATGGGAAACGCAAAAACGGTGTTCAATTCCCCGTCCCATTTCCCGGTGTTAACAAATTGCTGTCAAGCACAAGTTAATTAATATAGGGTGGGCCATATAAAATTTTAAATTTAAAAAGTCAATAAAAAAACAGCGGTTTACAATTTTTAAAGGTCTAACATTTATTTAAAAGGTTGTTTTATAAAATTTATTTGTGGAAAACAATTTCGGGCAAATGACCACCACGGCTGAGTTTACAGTAGCTTATCCGATCCACCCAATTTTGGAGTACTTTCTCGATGGTTTCAGGCCTTGAATCTCGTACTTCAGATCTTGAATTGTTTCTGGATAGTTGGCGTAACATTTATCTTTAACAGCTCCCCACAGAAAATAGTCCAACGGAGTTAAATCGCAGCTTCTGGGAGGCCAATTCACATCACCTCTTTTGCTGATCATGCGATTTTCGAAGTGTATTGTTGTCCAACTCTTCCTCTTCAATTTGCTTGAAGAAAAATTCGGTTATCATTGCGCGATATCGCTCACCATTGATGGTTACGGCGATTCCTGCTTCATTTTCGAAAAAGAATGGGCCAATGATTCCACCAGACCAAAATCCGCAGTATAGTACAGGGTGCATTGGCTTCTCGACGATTATGTGCAGGTTTTCTGTGCCCCAAATGCAACAATTCTGCTTGTTAACGTAACCATCGAGGTGGAAATGAGCCTCGTCCGAAAAGATTATTTTTTGGTAAAATTGACCATTCTCGGTCAAACGAACTTTGGAAAAAAGTTTTCAATATTTCCCAGTTTTTTTCTAGTGAATAGTGACCCATTTCGTAAATTTTAGACTTTTTACTGAATATCTGTCACTTTCCGAATGGTATTTGACGTTTCCAATGTCGAAATATAGATAATTCAAATTTAAAACGTTAGATGGCCCACCCGTTACATGGTGATAGAGCTTCTACGAACAACCAATCTAGGGAAAAAATATTTATCGGTTCGGTTTCGCGCGTAAATGAATCAGTGCGGGAAATATTTGATCAGATTTAGTTGAAATAGATGCTTTAACTACAAAATCACTCACTACAGGTCTAAACTTGTTCTTCCAGATTTGTGTGAAATCGGCAGATAACAACATCCAAATAAAGGGTGATTTTTTAAGAGCTTGATAACTTTTTTAAAAAAAAAAACGCATAAAATTTGCAAAATCTCATCGGTTCTTTATTTGAAACGTTAGATTGGTTCATGACATTTACTTTTTGAAGATAATTTCATTTAAATGTTGACCGCGGCTGCGTCTTAGGTGGTCCATTCGGAAAGTCCAATTTTGGGCAACTTTTTCGAGCATTTCGGCCGGAATAGCCCGAATTTCTTCGGAAATGTTGTCTTCCAAAGCTGGAATAGTTGCTGGCTTATTTCTGTAGACTTTAGACTTGACGTAGCCCCACAAAAAATAGTCTAAAGGCGTTAAATCGCATGATCTTGGTGGCCAACTTACGGGTCCATTTCTTGAGATGAATTGTTGTCCGAAGTTTTCCCTCAAAATGGCCATAGAATCGCGAGCTGTGTGGCATGTAGCGCCATCTTGTTGAAACCACATGTCAACCAAGTTCAGTTCTTCCATTTTTGGCAACAAAAAGTTTGTTAGCATCGAACGATAGCGATCGCCATTCACCGTAACGTTGCGTCCAACAGCATCTTTGAAAAAATACGGTCCAATGATTCCACCAGCGTACAAACCACACCAAACAGTGCATTTTTCGGGATGCATGGGCAGTTCTTGAACGGCTTCTGGTTGCTCTTCACCCCAAATGCGGCAATTTTGCTTATTTACGTAGCCATTCAACCAGAAATGAGCCTCATCGCTCATCGGACACGGACGCGAAACACATTTCGAACCGAACACTGATTTTGGTAATAAAATTCAATGATTTGCAAGCGTTGCTCGTTAGTAAGTCTATTCATGATGAAATGTCAAAGCATACTGAGCATCTTTCTCTTTGACACCATGTCTGACATCCCACGTGATCTGTCAAATACTACTGCATGAAAATCCTAACCTCAAAAAAATCACCCGTTATCATATATTGAAATATCGGTTTGCCCGATTGATTTGAGCATGTCTTTCTTATCCATCAACTAACCGATATAATTGTTTCCATTCTTGCAGTCTTATTTATATCGCATCAATTATGAGATGTCCTAATAAAAGACAGGATATACAAATTATAGATTGTAATGTGAGTTTTTCAAACGGAGGTGACTATGATTAAAGCAGTAGATGTATTGCTCTGTAGTGCAGCCTCTTTCAAGGAGACGAGCATTCACTCCAACAGCAGAGCTGCAAAACTTGCTTTGAGCTCCCTCACAATCGGTAGCTTCTATCCACTTCATCATTAAACTCGTCTGTCTGTCTGGTCATAGCGGAAGCGCTGGAAGGGTGTTAGGCGACTTCACTGCTCATTGGTTTGGATGCCTTGGGAATAACGTTGTACTTACGTCAAAGGCCCTGGGAAGACGGACATTTGTATTCCCATTGATATTTATATAATGTAAATGTAAAAATGTAAATCGCAAGAGAACATGGCCTGAAAAGGATAAACCAGCTCTAACCACTACGAAGTTCGATAGTCACCAAAAAAAAGGTTATGTTATCTGTTCTATGGGGATCTTTTAATTTGAGTTTGTACATGACAATACCACAATTGATTCGGAAGTGTATTGTGATCAGCTGGACAAATTGAGTTAAGTCGATAAGTCTCAGCCCATTTGGGGATGTTTAATTATGGAGGCTAAATGTACCCACACTGTCGTTAAAGTAGCCAAGAACCTACTCATCTCAGTCTATGTCCCGTACATCGCACTTCGTGGACGGCGGTGATGTCAGCCTTTATGTTTACGAGAACCTCAACCTTTGTTGTAACAGCACCGTCCCAATTAAGGGACCGGACATTCGAAGTGCATGTCCTTAAATTGTAATCCTTAATGCGTTTGCCGTGATCGTCATGAAAATGGGTGTCTCTTATCCGAGTCTGTTATTTCGTTTTCATTGGTGCCGTTTTTTACGTGGCGGGTCCCAAACTTAGCGCACAACCCTGGGGAGGAGATGTTTCGCCTTCTCACTTTACCTCGCCTTCATAAAGATGTTTTTTGGCTACCCAGAGGATACTTGGTCAAAGACCAGAAGTCATGAGTTGCTTAAGCCATATGTAAAAGAATCGTTTCTGCCCACTCCCAAGAGAATGGCGCTCAGAGAACTTTGCTCACTTGCGTGAACATCTACACAGCATTAAGAGAAATCCGTTACCTACTGTATTTTTCAATATATAGGTTATGTTAGGTTACCTAACCTTTCAATATATAACACGTGATATTTTTGGCAGTGTTTATTGTACATAAGGGTATTTTTATTTTCATTTTTAAACTTTTTGGTATGGCAAGTAAACTATGAATATCCTTTTACACAGTGTATGTATAAATAATATTATTTTTGTGGAATTTTCGTGTGATATTTATAACCACATATGTATGTATGTGTTAACATAATAATCATGCTTTAAGCACTTTTAGCCAATTTCTGCTGCGTTTCTGCATAAATAACATTGCCAGCTTGCATTTTTATTGGATTATGAGTAATTTTCTATTTGCTTTTTATTTAAATTTTGCATTTTGCTATTTTACAAGTAATAGCAGTTATATAAAACTTCGTTAAAATTGCTTGGATAAATTGCTTTGAAGCGTGCTTTTGAGTGCAATAAAATATTTGCATTTTTCACACACTGCATTATGTGTGTGTTTTTGTTGTAAGTGGCGTGTTTTTCGTGCATTATAATTTTTAACGCGAGTGTAAATGAGTTTATTCGATGAATAAAGCGTATCACAATAACATTTAAAGCTGAAACAAATGCATCTCTTTTTCCATTTTGTAAAAATTTGTAACTTTGGTAAACTACTTGTTTTTTATAAATATAATTTCAGGCAGTTTTAATTGTAATTAAGTTTACTGAAGTTGTCACAAATATTTGACTAGAATCAGGTGGGTGGTCAGACAGTATTTAACACTACGCTCAGCTTTGCTTTACTTTACTAAATCTCAAAGAATGTTGGCGCTGATGTATATTCGTTGTTGTTGTAAATCACTGTGCCCTCATTGGTTTCGATTGTTTGTATAAGGGTCTTGCAATAGAAGCACACCTTGGAATTCATGAGATGTTGCATAATGCAATTACTGCACGATTGATGTTTGCAAGGCGTGAAAATCACCGTTATCGGTTTGGCACAACAAATCGGACATAGCGAATCCTCCGAAGGCAATGTGATATCTGAGAGTAGTGATTGTTTCAAGCGTAGCATTTCGATGAGACGACGTACTTCTTCGATTTCAGCCGGCGTGACATGTGTGGGATCTGTTGTCAGAGAAGCAGTAAATAAAAATTGAAATAGTCAATAAAAATTGAAATAGTCAATAAAAATTGAAATAGACAATAAAAATTGAAATAGTAAATAAAAATAATTTCAGTAAAAAAAAAAAATTCAACGCGAAATCGCACTTACAATCAGAGAGCGCAAATTTAATGATCGGCGGATCGGCGCGTATTCTTTTCGATGAGGTCGATGGCACCGGTACGCGCACATCGTTGGTTAGCGGATCGATATGCGCGCGCGTTTGTGGATCAAAATTTCCGCGTGGTATTTCGGTCTGTTGCAATATGGGCGTTTTAATTTCGCCCAAAGCGAACTCCAAATTGGCAAATTGAAAGCTGGGATCGGTGAGTAGGGCGCGTGTGATGCGCGTTACCTGCAGGCAATGACAAATGTTTACTGTTACAAAGCTACTATATATGTAGGTTGTTTCTCACCTTCTGTGGATTGCGATCCGTGTCGAGTTCGGAGCGCAGCAATGCCAATAAGATGCCCAGCGCAGCGGTAATAATGGGAAAATGTGTTACCGAATTCAAGTCCGACGAGCACATATCCACGATGAATTGAAAGCAACCCGGTGGCACTGTGACGCGTGACAACACCTGACTAATCAATTGACAGACACGATTCAATATCAAATCGCTGTTGGAACGCGATGGTTCTTGGAAAATTTCCGGCGCCACTGTGATGATCATTTCCAAGCAACGCATCAAAGAGACCGTCAACTCAAAACACATCGAACATATTTTCAACTGTTTCGGCTCGAAAACGGCATTCTCCTGGCGATGTGCGGTGTTTTGTATCTGTATGTGTGATATAGTGATAATATATACAATTAAGCGTCTAATATTTATTGAAAATCTATGAATATACCTCCTGCAACAGCAAAATGAACTCCGAAAATGCCCAATTCAGCTGGCTGAGCACCGAGTTGAGGAAAGCCGTGGCGAATGGCTCATCTTCCGACAGTTTTTGACCGATTAACTTTTGAAAGTGATGCGATGGATTCGCCGGCGCAATATGATGCAACAGACCGGTGTGCGTTTCGTTTTTGGCACGACTGCGACACAATCCCATTTGTATGGGTTGATTACCACCCTGCCATATGCTTGGTTGCGCGAATCGCGGTATGCATAGCCATCGCCAAGCCAAAAACGCAATAGCAGCCAATTACTTTGACCCCAGGCGCGATTTTCATATGGTCGCAGGAGAGATTTCACCAGCGCAACTTGACTGTGGCGAGAAGAAGAATTAACTTAAGAAATTTGTTATTTGCACAGACACAAACACACGCACCTTTTCTTTGACGCACGCTCCAAAGCGCGCACACCAGCTTTATGACAGGTTAATGTGCCGAGCGCCTGCAGCAGCGAGTCCTTGCATGAGGCCAAAATGATGCGTGGATCAGCGGAATGTAAGCCGAGGAATTCAGCAGACAAGTTGACGGCGCACTCGGCGTCTGTAAAAATGTATAAAATAAAAATTTATTTAAAAAGTTTATAAAAACATAGAAAAAAATTATTAAGAGAAAACAAAAATAATATATAATATTATATAATAATTATATTAATAAAAATTAATAAAAAATTAAAATATATAAAAAAAATAAAATAAAAAATAAAAAATAAAAAATTATAAAAAATTAATAAAAATATAAAAAATATAAAAAACAAATAATTAAATAAAAATACACAAACAATATAAAATAAAAATAAATACAAATAAAATAAAAAATACAAATATTAAACAAAAAAATTATATTAAATAGAAAAAAATAATTCAAATAAATATAAAAAAAATAAAAAAAAAATTGCAAATAATAAAAAAAATATATAAAATAAAAACTTAAAAAAATAATTAAATAAAAATAATGCAAATATATAAAAAATATAATAGATATAAAAAAAATTATAAAAAATATATTAAAAAAATAAGTAACAAAAATTTAAGAAAATATAAAAATAAGTAAGTATATAAAAAAATTATAAAAACTAAAAAAAAAATGTAAAAAAATTGCAAATAAAAAAATGTATAAAAAAACTTTAAAAAATAATTAAATAAAAAATTATTAAAAATAAAAACATTAAATGTACAAAAAATATAAAAAAGTTGAGAAAAAATATTTTAAAAACAAGAGTATTATAAAAAATTAATAAGAAATAAATAAAAAAATATACAAACTATATATAAAAGATTAATAAGGACAAACAAAAGATATAAAAATAATATAAAATTTACAAAAAATAATATCAAAAATCTTATAAAAATAAAAAAAATATAGAAATAATACATATGCAAAAATTGCAAATAATATAAAAAGTATATAAAAAAATATAAAATTTTTATAAAAAATTACAAATAATAAAAACAAAGTATATAAAATAAAAAATAATTAAATAAAAAATTATTGAGAATAAAAATAATTAGATATACCAAAAATATATAAAAAATAGAACAAAATATTTCAAAAAAAATAATAATAACAAGTAAACAAAAAATATACAAACAATAAAGAAATAAAAATATTAAAAAAATTCAAAAAAAAATAAATTAAAAATGAAAATTAAAATAAAAGTATAAAAAAAAATTTAAGTTATAATAATATATAAAAAAATAAAAGTTGAAAAATATATACAAAAAAAATTATAAAAATATATAAAAAAGTAAAATTTTAAAAATGAATAAAAAAGTTATTACAAATTACAAATATTATTAAAAAAAATTAGAAGTAAAAAAAGATTAAAAAATTATAAAAATAACTTATAAAAAATTAAAAAATTTTGTAAAAAAAAATAAAAAATTTAAACATTGTAACAAAATTAAAAAAAAATAAATAAATAAAATAAAAACAATTATAAAAAAATTGTAAATGAGAAAAATATAAAACAAATTCATAAAGAAATATAAAATTAACACTATTCTAAGTTTTTAAAACATATCCAAATTTATTTATCACAATACCAGTTATCTCAAACTGCACATAGAGATCATGATGACTAAAATCCATTACAGTATCTAATAAAATTGGCAGTATATTGACATACACTTCAGGTACAAATGAGAACAAGGGACCAAGTTGTGAGGAGGCCTTTAAGTATAAGTACAAAAGAAACGAAATTATTTTCTTAAACAAAATTTGTTTATTTCCCAAATAGCTTACATTTAATGTATGCAGCGTTTTTTCCAGTAACCACACAATGGTCATGCGGCGTAGTTTGCCCAGCGCAACCGCACGATACCAAGTCTGCTTGCGCGCCAGTTCAATGGAACGTTTCTACAAAGCAGTCAAATATTGTTGAAATTTTATTTCATTTTAGTTTTGTGCACAAATCAACTCACCGCGAACACATTTTCACGCTGACTAAATTTCTGCTTTAGATCTGAAACTACACTGGAATGATTTTCGTTCATACAAACACTAGCATGATCTTCCAACACTTTCAATTTGCGCTCAACATCCTCACGATAGAATTTGGTTTCGCGCAGTACCTCGTTTAATGCCGCAATTTCATCACGCACCGATGATATCTGCATAATCAAGCAAATTTAGATAATTAAAGTAATTTGCAATGACTTAGAATTTTCAAATACAAAAATCGCACCTTAACAATATACTTATGTCCGACCGAATAGTAGTAGAGTACGCAGATATCGAACATTTCCGAGAGCGAACTCTCCGTATTGCTATTACCAGGCGATGGATCGGGCACAGGATTCAAACGCGGATTGAAGAAATGTGTAAAGGTGGCAGCAGGACTGAAAATCAGCGAAACAAGAAAGAACGTTAGCTATGGAACTCTTCAAAAAAAAAGTTTCCATACAAGAACGTAATTTTAATCGGTCAGTTTGTATGACAGCTATGTGCTATAGGATTCCGATCAGAACAATATATATGGAGATTGTAGCATTGCATTGGATAATAACGCACTTCAAATTACAGGAAGATATATTGTCGAAAAAAAAAAGGTTTCCATACAAGAACGTAATTTTAATTGGTCAGTTTGTATGACAGCTATATGCTATAATTCCGATTAAATATTTACCGAAGATTGTAGCGTTGCCTTCAAAAGATAATCCTGCCAAATTTCGTAATTTATCTCGTCAAATAAAAAACTTTTCCATACAAGAACCCTATTTAGATCGTTGAGTTTGTGTGGCAGCTATATGTTATATTTGTTAGATATCGCCGATTCTCACAAATAAATTGCTCTTTTGGGAGAGAAATAGGTGTGCAAAATTTCAGATCGATATCTGAAAAATCAGAGACTGTTTCGCTTTTATATAGACAGACTGACAGACATAGCTAAATCGACTTAGCTCGTCGAGCCGATTACTTATTTATATATAAATATATTTTATAGGTTCTGAGACTATCTCTTACAACTACAAATTTCGTGACAAACTTAATATACCCAGTCAATGTTATAAAAATTAGTATATATAAATATATTTACCCGCCCTGCGCGCCAACTATTGCGATATTGTTAAGATTTGTGGTTGTAAGAAACATACTTGGATCAACTGAAATAAAAGAAAAATTTAAAGCACATGTACATAAATTGTAAACTATAAATCACCTAGCTCGCCCACACGCATCATGGTACGATCCTCTTCTAACAGCTCATGCGCGCGTTCAGCACCCAAATGTGTCGATATATCATTGCGATGCACCTTACGTAAATGCGACAGCACACCACCCACACGATCGAAATGCTGATACTCAAATGTACCATCGAAAAAGTACTCCGGTCTGACCTCAACAGTTGCGGCAGGCAATTCACGCTCAAACAACAACTTCGTGGCATCGATGAGTATGCAAATAAATGATAACGCCACTGTGGAATCCATCGGATGCATTATGCTAGATTGCATAAGGAAGAACGAATGGAAAGGCTGTAGGGCAAAATGATATGGTATTGCAATTTACAGGCAAAATAATATGATCTTTTGTTTCTTTACTCGCTGCTCCATACTAAGGTCCATAACGTAACGACGCAATTTGGATATAAATATTTTTCGACTCGACGGCGCCAACTCGTCACCATCCGTGTTAGTGAGTAATAGTATTAGAAGATTTTTCTGCGCATTATAAAGGCTTTCGGTGGCTTTAGCTATTTTCTCAATTTGCGCCAGATATTTTTGCTTCGGACCGCCAACACCTGTTAAGTGAATAAATGACATGAAATAACACTCGAATAGGTGCTTTTTACAGCACACAAACCCTCTGTCCAAACAATCGGATCGGGCACTAGTTGCTGCATATATTTATATTCAGGTGGACGTATATACATTAGTAAAGCCAAACTAGAAAGTAGCTATGTTAGAGCATTATGTAACTAGTATCGTTTAAATAAAATTGATTACCAATGTTTTTTGAAAAATTTGTACTCCAGATATGTTTTTCTCGTTTGTGTATGCGTACATATGCATGTAAGTATAGTGATGGCATGCTTTTGCTTTCCATAATCCAGCGCGGTATGTGTGTGTGTATATGTAGACAACAATGCATTCACCAATTTACGCATGACATATTTCACTTCCTCATTTTCCAAATAATTCCACAATATAGATAGCAGCGCACCCAATGTGCTTTCAGGTGTGCCCGGTATTATAGCCGGATCCTTATCGGTTGCACTATAAACGAACATTATTAATTAATTAAAGATATAAGTAGATATTAAATAAGTGTTAACCTACTTTATAGTCGTACACAAATTTATAATATGCGGCAGCAATTTGTCCTCGATGACGTATGGATCGAACAGCACATGTGTAAGCTTCTCAATCAGCAGTGTTGTAAACACAACATAAACTGTTTTCTTAGTGGATATTTTACCTTCAATGTGATCCTTTTTCTTGCACGTCGGATTGTGTGCTAACACAGACGACAAATTTACTAAATAACCAAGTAAGAGATCAGCTTTTTGTAGGCGTACAATAGGCTTCGGTTGTATTGGCAAAAAACCTTCAACAGGATATTTAAAGGGCATATTGCCGAAATTTACTTGTACACCTTGATTATAACCAAGTGAAACGGCAGGAAAAAATGATATACCAGGACCGCGTTCTAGTTTGGCGAAAGCAACACCCATTGTATGGCCATTGCGAAAATATTCAATTTTTTCATTTTCAACATCGATGATGACACCAATTATATCGCCAATTTGCCATTTATCGCCATATCTAGAATGCAGAAAATAAATTTTAATAATTAAAAAAAAATGATGAGGAAATTCTTATTTGTATTTTAAATTACGCATCCATTGCTTCAAATATCATACATACTTACTTTGATGTTGAAATATGCCATATCTGTTGCTTGCTACCATCATAGCCATAGCTCCATTTCGTATCGCCAACGCCGCTGTTTTCATTAAAAGTGCATTTGTTGGAGCACCAACCGATTTGCATTACACCTTTACTATGAAGAAGAACCTATGGGTTTTTTACATACAATATATATTTTAACATGAAATTTGTAAATATCGAACAAAATATATTATCATCAATAATTAAATATCATCATCATCTAACGTCATAACTTGTAATTTACTAAAAGTGAAATATTAGCCGCCAAATGTCCTGTGGTGGTTAACCTACTTAGTAACACATTCAACTCAAGGTCGTTACCCTTCGCAATTGTCCGATTAACTTTTCCCACCACCCACCTCATTCCGCCATTGAGGCGTCGAATTTCGTGTTTCATTGAATCTCCCATATGCCCCTTCCCACATATATTAGTTTGCTTACCTCATACATCCAGCGCCCACCATAAACGCAAACATTTGCTTTAATAGTATTGAAACTACCCTGAGAACGAAGCGATAGCCTATCGGCTGATATCCGCACTGTCGATGTAAAATCAATATCACAAATTGTCTGTTCTGGACCAAGCCTTGACACCATGTCCACGCGCTGCGTTTTTATAGCCTGTACACTATTTAATTCTATGGCATTGAGACGTTCGTTTAGCCAATTCCTTACAAGGACCATTTGCCTGCAGTAAAATAACGTGTTTAATAGTATTGGAGTAGAAATCAGACCTTCGCTGCCGAATCGCCTTGAATTTAATTTGGCCATCAGTTTACCCGGCCGCAAAAGGCAAGAGGCATTCACGTGCAACATTTTAAACTTACTCAGGTAGTTTCATCTCATCCAGTTTAGGTGGCTTTGGAGTATCTTGAGAAGCTGAGCAACCAGCCTCATCGTCATCATCCTCTGGCTGTTGTTTCTCAACCGTACTAATCTGTTCGAAAATATCCTCACCGAAAACTTTTACAAATAATTTTGCTATTGACATAATTTTGTATGTGCACTGTTAATACATTTGTATTATAAGCGTTAATTCGCTTTATTCCGAACAATTTGTTAAAATAAACTATATTTTAAAAATGGTTGAAATAACGAATACGACTTTTGTTTACCTTCGAAAATTTGATTTATTGAAAAATGCTTCTTCTCTGTTGAAGCGGTAAATCACAATGGATAACTTGTCATTATAGGATTTACAGTAAAGTCCTCATAAGAACATTTCCACTAAAAAATAAAATATTTATATATAACGATAATAAATCGTATTTAATTTATTACTCCAATTATAATATAAAAATAATATAATAAATAAAGTAAATAAACTTTTTTATTTTAATTTTATATCTACTTTAGTCGGACGTAACAATATTATTGCCGTAATATTATAATTAAAGATAAATAAATAATAAATCAAGATTTCATTCAGATATTTGGCTGCATATGGTCAGTTGTAGCAGACCTTTTTAATATAAATACCTTTATATAGGAGTGAGAGATCTAACGGGGTTCGAACAACTTCACAATAATCTACAAGTCACGCACTTAATTACCTATGGCAATTAGTATATTTTGACACATATCACTTCTTCCAACTGAGAAAAGTTCACAATGAATGTAATTGACGACGTGTTTATTTTGCTATTTCTCTAAAGTGTCTACGGCTGTGGCAAATAAAACTTGTTTTGCACGAAATATTAAGGATTATTATTATTAATATATATAGTTATTATATAAATTCGAAATGAGTGCTGACTGGGATGAAATTAAACGTCTGGCTGCTGATTTCCAGAAAGCCCAATTAACATCGACATTGCAACGGTATTTGCTTATAAAATAACTATACATGAATGCAATTTCACATACAAATATTTATAGGCTTTCCGAACGTAATTGCATAGAAATAGTTACGTTATTGTTGGAAAAGAATTTGTTACAAGCTTTTTTCACCAACGATGGCAAAGAGTATATTACACCAGATCAATTGGAACGCGAAGTGCAGGATGAACTATATGTCAACGGGGGACGCATTAATCTAGTAGAAGTCAGCAAAACACTCAATGTTGATTTGTCACGAGTTAGTTGAAAGCATTTCAAAGTTTTATAAAAATATTGTTATACTAACTGATCTCATTTTCAAAACTATAGATAGAAGAAATTGCTGGTCGCATTGCTGAAAACGACCCTGAGATACATTTCATGTTGGGTCAGTTAATCAACGAGCAATACATCACACATATCGCAGAAGAAGCCAACGAACGCCTAGCACAGAAGGGCGAAATAACTGTTTCGGACCTGACACAGCAATTTGACTTGCCTTCCGATTTTCTGCAACATGATGTTATGGAAAAACATTTGGGCAAGATCATACGCGGTCGTCAAGATGCATCCAATCCCCGTGTCTTTTTCACCCAGGCATATATTCAACGTTGCAAAGCTAAAATACGTGGCGCTCTCAAAGCTATTACTCGTCCAACCAACGTAGCAACCATTTTGCAACAAATCAATGTTCAAGAAAAAATTTTTCATTCTCTATTTGACGAGATTGCACCTGCGGGTCATGTGACATCGAAGCAAACAAATGCACAATATATTCCAAATATCTATACAAAAATGCAAGTAAGTAAAACGAAAATCAATTAATACAAAACTAAACAACCTATTAGCCACATTATATACCAATTTCAACAATGTTATCTTCTAGGCAGACTGGGTAAATTCATTTTATAAGCAAAACGGTTTTCTGGAGTATGAGGGTGTTGCTAAACTGGGAGTTTCTGACCCGAAACAGTTTATACGGAAACAATTACCCAATGAGGACATTATTTACTTGAAACGCTGTGCAATTGGCTCTAAAGTAATCGATCTCACTGTTTTAAGTTCATTAAATGAATGTAGTGCTACAAAAAGTTACATTGACTTGGCCACCATATTACCGTCTAACATGTCAGAAGAAGATATAGAAGAGATATTTGAAACGATAATGGCAAGGAAAGGTGCCACGCCCGGAAATTTTGTATTCCTTCAGAGTATCGGTAAGCACAACATTGTAACTATTTATAAAAATATGTAATTACTAATGAATATTTTCTGTTACTGCTGACAGTATTCTCGCAACAATATTTGAATGATCTTATACAACCCTGCCACGAAATGGCACATGCAAATGCCAAAACTGCAGTTGACAGCGGCATTTATCAACAATATCTAGCTGAAAAACAGCTATCAGGCAAATCAGCGCCTACGCAAGACTATGATGATGATTCCAAAACAGACAAGAGAGAGGAGCGACGCAAAAAGGCAGCATCAGGAAAAGCTGGTGGAGGTAGTCAAGGCCGTGAAACTAAAACTAAATCGACTAAAAAGCATCAACGCGGTGGACGTGGAAATGCTGGCGATAGCGATGATGAACAAGAATCACGCAGTGGTGCCAGCAAAAAAGGTGCAAAATCTTTCGAATTGGTGAAGTTGGTTGAAATTGTAAAAGTTATTAACAAGCCTTTGGAAGAGGAGGGATTGGAATATCTCTCAGACACTATAGCAGCACTGTACCATAGGTTAGTTCTAGAGCAATGCGTTTTTTTTTTTTTTCAATAATATAACGTAATTTTAATTCGTAGTCAATTGAATCAAGTTGCATTGGCGAAAGCACAAGAATTGTTCGAAGCAACACCACAAACAAATCGCAGACAAACGCATGCAGCAATACAAGAACGCATAAATACACTGCTCGTTGATCTGCGCTTATATGAGAAGGGTTTAAAGGTATAGAAAATATAAATTTTGTTTCTTTGAAATAATCAATAATGTTGACATTTTTGTACAGCTCCTACCGACCGATGTACAACCTCAGGTGGTCAAATATTTGCTCAAATCGCTTGGTAATGACATTTGTAATGAATTGACCGCCTATATCGCCGGCGAATGCAATTTAAATACGAAAATAACCAATTTCAATGTGGATCAGCGCAACAAAATAGCACAAGAGTGTGGTCAGTGCAGATTTCGTACTATTTATTTTACATTTTTTATGGTACTAATTATTTATTTGCCTTCGCACTACAGATCCAGAATACAAGGTAGCCTTATTGGAAATCAACAAAGCACTAAATAAAACAATAGATGACTTTGTTTTGGCTACTGAAGCCGTATTAAAAACATGTAGCATGATAATTAAGAAGGTTGATAAGAAAAAGGATCGTCAACTTATACTCCAACACAAAGAGAAATTGCTACAACAATTACAGGAAACTGTAGAGCCTGCGTTGGTGTTGCACTTGGCTTCCTTAATACTGTTCACAACAATAACGGGTTGTATTATACACGCTTCCGGTAAATTCGTCGCACAGATACTCGCTTTCATACGTCCCCAGTTAAGTAATGAGCAAAATGAACAACTTATGCAGTACCATGGTGAGCCAGAGCAAGCACTTTCTTATCTATGTATATATTCACGGTGCCCAACCGTTCTCTCTTCACAGATCTTGTTTTGAAATTGTTGCAAGCGAAGGAGGACAGTGACGAAGCGAAAATCATAAACGAGCAATTACAAAGTCTACAAAATGCCATTAAGGAGTTGGCGGCTTGCTATGAGAAGCCTGGTACTTCCAAAACTGAATGATTAGTAGTAATCTAATTAAGTGTTCGGTATTCGCATTTTTTTTTTATATAAAGCAAATATTTTTACTAGGGTTGCGAATTTTTTAATTAAAAAAATTTGGATTAAAAATTTGATTTAAATTTTTTTTCAATCCGGTGTTTGGGAGTAAAAATCTAGAAATTATTTGTAAAATAAAAACATTTAAATCAAATGCTAATTCAATTACTTTTTATGCATTGTTTATATTATTTGCAACCCTGTTTTTATCATATGCTTTATTTGCAATAAAGTCATTTGCTAGATTCTACTAGTTATCGTTTTTTATTTATTTGGTTATGGAGCGACGAGTTCGAATTTCACAATACTTAATTTTAGTTGAAGTTTTGAAAAAGTTCCTACAGCTACTGAATTAAATATAATATTATATAATTGTATAGCTAGGTCAACTACAAATATTTACATAGTGTGTATCCTACGAATTAAGCTGGAGCGTTGTGCTGATTTAATTATACGCGAATTTGCTGCAGTTGTAAACTAGTTTTAGTACGCAAATCGTGTGCGAATTAGTAGCTATGTAACCGTTGCAGTATTTGTTTTGCTTTATCACTAGTTTGTCTGCAATGAAAACAAAATATTGAATTTAAATTTTGGTTTTCCAAAGATTTTCTAAAAAATATTTACATAAAAAGTGGATTATTTGCATCGAATGCGTCCAAAGTCTGTTTAATGTAGGTAATTAGTAACTGTAAATTCTGCAATGTCTCCGATTCCGGTTGCAGCCAAACTGTTGGCAATGTATTCACTATGATGTAGGCTTTAGTTATTGCATCGTTGGCTGTGCAAACCTATAAATTTACAAAATATATTTAAAAAATACAATAATAATATTTTTTATCATGTCACACTTACCCGCATAGCAAGCAATAGGTAGCGATTGAGTAATAAACCGATTGCCATTTCACGCAAGGGTTTGTCTGCTAAGATACCCTGCCAGCTAAGAAAATTTCGAAACAGTTTTAGTCCGCTACAAAATTGACGTTGGAAAAACGAAGTTTTTGCCTCTTGTACTCTGAAAATTTAAAATAAATGTTAATTGAATTAAGTTAGAATGTGTGGGTATTAATATTTACTGTTTAGGGAATATCGGTATGAAGACATCGTTCTCCAAAGCTAGCTTCATTTTTTCTAAAATCTTCTCAAATAATTGTTGCAACTGTTTTGAACTCTCTTTAAGTGGAAAATCGCGTGCCAAACGGTTTATAAAGCCAATTAAACGTAATGTCTGCGTTGTTGATAAGGGATCCCAGCATTGATTCACAATATCTGCGAATTAATTTAAAAATATTATTTATATATGTTCTTCGAGATAACAATGACTAGCATAAAATCCAAATTGACATTATTATTTATATATCTATGTATATGCATGCTTACCTGTCATTTTGGGTAGCACAATTTTCTCAATAATCGTTGGCACCAAATTAATATCGGGATCAAGTCTTAAAGTTGCTTCGGTTTCATCTTCACCACCAGCATAAAGCATACAAGCTGAATACCAGTTCATTTTCTCAATATCTTTATATTCATCGAGTAGTGGTGACCAGGACAGCATTTCCAAACGCACAAGAGGACCAAGAACCTAGCGTGTTAAAAACCAAATATTATTGGAATACATGAATTTCTACGAAAGCTTAACAACTTACCTTAGGCAGACATAAACTAACAAAAGCATCTTTGTAGGATTCAATGTCAGTTTTGCGCCAAGCATAAAATTTCATTAATATCAAATCGACTTTATAAAAGTCATCATTTACATCGTTAAATATTGCCTCTGATTCCTTTTGTATTTGCTCTATTTTAAATAAACAAAATGATAATTATATTATATATATTCCATACCGAAAGTGTGTAGTTCAAGCTGTAAAACTACCTAAGTTAGTTTTCAATTGCTCCTGATAGCGATCCGATGTCTCATCATCACTAGACATGCCATCCAAATGTGATGTCAGCAGTTCATTTTTTTCACGTTCACAACGACGGCGCGTACGTCTGCCTTCGCGCTCTGCGGCACGTCTAATTTGCTCCTCCGACTCGGGTGCACGCCGTGAGCCAGCAGGTTCTGAAAAACAAGTAACTATTGTAATACAACAAAAACTTTAAAGCAGTTTTCACACATACTTGAAGCCTCCGCCATTTCCTTGGCCTGATCGCGCACATCCTGACGGCGACGCTCAATGAGAAAGTTTTGATGCTTTGAATATACCAGCAAAGTGCGTTTCTCCAATTCATTGATTGTTGGTGTCTGTAGTGCAGTTTATATAAAATATTAATATTGCATTGATTGTTTTATAAAGTAAATAAATCTTAGTTTACACACCTTCTCCGTCAGACAATCCACCAAATCGGCAGCGTAGCATTTAAGTTCTTGATAAAAACGGTATTTAGCTGCCGCTGTTGGCGCTTTCTGTGTACAATCTAATTCCTCTAACTTTAATATCTTCAAATCATTGACTATACGTTCAATATCACTCATGTGTTTCTGGTTAACCTCTTGTAATTTCGTCAAACTGTAATGTAATAATGAAAGGCTTCAGCTAGTTCGCTCTGGTACGTTGGTTTATACTAATAACTTACCGTGTACGTATTGCATCGTGTATCTCCTTCGGTGTGCGCATAGAAGCGGCTTTAACCTTTTCCTTTTTCGGTTTCGTTGATCCGCTCAATATTTGTTGGGGTTTCTGCAGAGCACTCTTAGCATAGGCTTGTTCCAACAGCGTCGAAGTCGATTGTTGTTCTGGCACATATTCTAATGCATTGGTAGTTGCAGGCTTTATCATGAATCGTGAGAGCACCGCATCATGTTGTGCACTCACCAATTGGGCACCGGTTACACCTTTACGTATTTGTTGATTCTCCCACTCATGCATTTCGCGATCAGAATCTTCATCGGAATCTAGGAGTAGAAGTAGAAAATTTTGGACTTCCGTAAATTGTTGTCTATGCTCGATTTTATATTATTTCTTTTTTTTTTTTGTGTAAAAAACCACAATTAATAGAATGAGAAAAAAGTGCGTTGGCTTTTAACTGGTTTTTTTTTTTCATTGCGCAACGCTACATACAATCGTTGTTTTCCACGGCGTAAAATTGTTCACGTCGCTCTTCACGTTCCTTTTTGGCAGTCGCAACTGTCATGTCCATACGCTCTTCGTCATCAGAATTATCACCCTCCACATCTTCACGTGCCAACCGGCTGCCTTTCTTCACTGGCTCTTTTGGCTCCTCGACTGGTATAAAATCACCTGCGTGTGCATAAACATGTATTTATTAGTAAAACATTCAAATATGGTTTTTGTTTAATCAGAAGTTAACTTACCTTGTTCTCGCGCTTTCTGTCGACGTTTTCGTGCAGCGTGTATCATTGCGGCATCGGGTATAGAACCGCTTTCCAACATTTGTTTTAGGTGTTCAGGCTTTGAAAAACGATGTTTTCCCTCACGCTCATCTTCATCTGCTTCGGGTCCATCTTCGTCTGACATGTCGTTGCGACCAGCACAAATCGCTGCGCGTCCATTAAGTATAATTTCTGGTTCAGATTTTTTAACAACAAGCTATGAAAGAAAAAAACGATGTTAGTACATTTTAATGGTTGTCACGTAGCGGATTTTAAATAAAAGCGAAAAAACAAGAGATGCCAATTTATTCTTAAAAATCACTTTCCAAATTGCCTAGATTTATTAAAATTAATAAATTTTTTTACTGATTTCTATTAGAATAAACAGGAGAACATAGAAAAAATATACAATTCTAATTGGGAACCTAAGCAAAACATAGCTGATGGAATATACAGATTAAATATATAATAAATATGCCGAAACCTATGATCATAAAAGATCATTCATGAAGTTTTTGAAATGAGACTGGCCTGCTAGATACTAAATGGGTTAGTGCTTAAGAAGGGCCTCTGTAGATATCATATTGGTATAAAAGATATAAAGTATATAACTTCTTTTAAATACAATAAATTTACGCATTTCTTTCAATAGATATGTTTTCAAAATAAGGACTTTTTAGGAAAATTTTTAAAATAAATTTTTGTAGCTGTTACTAAATAAATTGGCAACTCTTAATATTAGTTTAAATAACGTTTAGCATTATATAACAGCATTAAACAGCACATATTTGTTTTAATTAAGTAAAATTAAAAACTATTGCAAATGCATATGTGCTGTTTTGTTACTTCAAAAGTTAGTTTTGTAAATATAAACAATAATCTTAAATCAAAAACTACTGTGTACATATTTATTTTAACAAACGTCTTACAATTTTATACAATAATTTAGACAATCAATCATACAGTCCGAAAGTATATGCTTAAATCGCAAAACTTTATATAATTTATAATGATAAATATTTCACACTTAAAATGACTATATTATGTTAAATGCAGTAATTTAAATTGACATTATATACTTTTTTATTATGTTTTTAAAGGAATCATTTCGTAATCAAACGCTGCCAAAATATTTCCCTACTTTATGCATTTTCAAAAAAGGTAAAAGAAGTTAGTTATAAAAAAGAAATCTTATTCAAAAAATTTAGAAACCTGCTTTCTGGAATTCTTACAACCCATTTTTCCCATAACGGGCAATGTTATTTTTGTCAGCGACTACGATATGATTCCCCCGCTTTTTCCCTTTCTAATTAGTTCGAAAACGCCCCCATGTACAATGTGTGTACAGAGCGTTGCGTGAAAAAAGCTTTTGAAGATTTTCTTCTTTTTTTTTGTAACTTGTAATTTTTTATACAAAAAAACATGTAGGGAAATTGATAATAATAACCTTACCACAAAGTCGTCTGTGCGTATTTCTGTTTGGATACTATCAGATTTTTTACTTTTACACTGTTCAACAGCAGATGCTGAGACAGTGCCTAGGGACTTTCCGCTCGATGCTAATGCTGTTGTACCCTTATATTTATTACTTGATGTGGTAGTGGAACCTAAATTGTGAGAATAATTACTACTGCCGTTAGTAGATTTTCCATTCTCAGAACGTTCGTATGACTGTCGTTCACGTTGTCGTCCAATGGAAGCACCACCATCACCACAATCACTGTTACCAACGTCTACAGATGACTGTGTATTATGGCGTTCCTCCTTACGCTTGCGACGTCGCTCTCGATCCAACATGCGCATAATTTTTTTACTGTTTGACGACTTTCGCACCTGAAATACCTCGGTATCTTCCTCTGAAATTTATATAAATGTATATATATTTTTTAATATAAACGTGTGTACTTTCATAATTTAATTAATTTAGTGATATTGATTTTGCATTATCGACAATACAACTAAGCAGATATCAATATCACATGCTTATATGTATGTATGTACATAGAACCTAAAACTTACCATCGTCTGCAAAACTTAATAGAGCCTTCGTTTTAGGTTCTTCGATTTTATCTGCTTTATTGCCAGATTTTTTTGGGCCGCCGTCTTTACTTTTTTTGTTATTTTGCAAAGATTGCTCCCCATCGATCTCCACTTCCATATCATCCGCCGCATTTTCATCCTCTTCGTCTAGAGCGCTTGAAAAAACACGCCTCTGTATTTTCTTTGGCTTACGAAATAACGACATATTTTTCGGTCTGAACCGTACACGAAGCACCACTTTTATTTTATATGTTAAATAAATAAATCGAACTTTTATATGCAATAAATTTAAAGAAAAAATGGATTTAGAACGTCTGCAACAATTTTGCAGTCTTTATATTTGACGTTTGTACAAAGCAGTATAAATAGGGTTACCGAGTCTAAACGTATTGAGTAAATAACCGTGCCAATTATAATTTATGTGTACTTGGTAACCGGATTTTTGTTACACGCATTATAATATTCTAATTGATATTTGAAAATGAGAGTAGTAAAGCCAAATTACAAAATATTTGCAGTATTCTTTACAAATATACTTCAAAATATTTTTAGGAAAAAACCTTTTTACGAAATAAACTCTTTCTTCGAGTTACTGTGTCAATTTCGCCTTCGAATGGGTGAAGTACGGCAACACTTGCGAAATCATTTGCTTTAACGTCTGCTGCCACAGATGTAGGCAATGTTGATTAGTTGGGTGTGTTAAATAGTCCAGTGCTTTCAAGAGTTAAATTCTTATACGAATCTAAAATTAAATTTGCGATTCTCATTCAATTCTAACTTGAATTTATTGTGTTGTGCCAGCTAAAATGGGACTTAAAGGTTGTGAAATTCAATTAGATAATCCATGGAACACATACTATGCGGGACAGACCATTAATGGACAAGTGAAATTGACTTTTGATTCAGCGAAAAAAGTACGAGGTAGGATCATCGCAAATTATATGCACACATATGTACATACACATATGCATGTGTAGAAACGAAAATAAAAATTTCAAATCTCGCAAAGATTACGGTTCAATTGATGGAGAGAATGTTATATTGGATATTTGCGAATTAACGCAATAGTATTACTCATCTATGACGACATAAGTTGAAACGTATCGCATCATTTTCGTTCGTGATGCACTATGCATCTATTATTAGAGGCCATTGTGAAACTACACCACCTCCCTATTTTGAATCAGCAATAGCCGGCTCTAGCGCACAAATACATTCTTATTCTTATTTTGTGTGCCCAATCACTTCGATATGTCGAACGATTGAAGAAACTTGAAAAAGCGGTTTCGTGCTGTATTTTTTGTTACTTTTTATTACCTTTTTGTTTATATGGGACTGGCAGTGACCTCTGCAGCACCCAAATTCCTACATACTTAGTTATATACGAATGTACTTACATATGTATGTCCATACTATATTTATTTATTTATGCTAATGTGATATACGTATGTATATTCATAAACACAACAACAATTTAACATAAAAATTTAGCTTATTATATGCGGGTGTCCGTACTTGTTTGCCGTATTTGAAAACAACCATATCAATATTTTTACATACATACATATGTATATACAATACAAACTAATGTACAAAGAATCCAGACGAATTCGCATACAAATCGCACTTTCGCCCCAAATGCACAGTGGAATTTCAAGTATTTTGTGTATTTCTAATTCTGCTGTTACATACTACGCATACATATTGTTGGGTTAGCTAGTCGTGTTGTCACAAAAATCAGCATCTTATCTCTCATAACTGATGTGACTGGTAACTCGAATTAATTTTAAGTATAGCCTTTATTAGAATTTCAAATTCTTGCACGTAATATTCTTAATTAATAATGTAATTAACAGTATACTTTGCTGTTTATAGAGATAATATGTTATCTACATTCTAATGAGCATTATTTCTTTTGTGACGAACCACAGTCAACGCATATTGTGAATCAAGATGCGAATGATGTCATCTCACTTAGTTGACATGCTTACATACAAACGTAAATGTATGAGTTGCTGATCAGCATTAAGCATTGCTGTGGTGACAGTGAAGTAATACCATTGAATTATTAATAGATTTTGCAAAAGGGAGCAGTCGCTATTTAATTATTCAAATTGTATAAATGTTTGTATACACATAAGAAATAAAATATTTTTAATTAATGTTTTTCTCTTGACTTAAAATATATTTCGATACCCTTTAGGCATTATAATAAGGTTCCTCGGCGAAGCCAATACTGAATGGTCGGAGACAAAAACCGTAACCACAAGCGAAGGAAAGACTGAACAGGAAACGGAAACTTTGCGCGGTCATGAGGAGTATTTCCAAATTCAGTACTATCTTTTGGGTGGAAAGAATAGTAAGTAAACAAACGAATAAAGAATAAAAAAATTTAAAATGAAAAAAAAACGCATTTGCATATTGTTTATAGCCTAAAAGTATGCAGCAACTTAGTTCTGCGCCAAAAAATTGCTAATTTTAATTTTACAACTCAAACTAGGTTCCGAAACTGAGCTCCCAGCTGGAACGCACACTTACCCTTTCACATGTGCATTGCCGCCTACATTACCCTCTTCATTTGAGGGCGAATTCGGTCATGTACGTTACACTGTTAAGGTAACACTAGATCGTCCCTGGAAATTTGATCAGGATATGAAAATGGCTTTCACCGTAATCTCTCCAGTCGATCTAAACGTCAACCCACGTGTAAAGGTTAGTGACATTGTTAAAAACAGTTAAACACTATGCATATATTTATATTAAAAAAATCATTTTAAAAAATTATCATTTAGGAGCCATATAAGCTGGAGTTGGAGAAGAGTTTCTGCTGCTTCTGTTGCCGTTCTGGTCCATTATCGGTAATCACCACCGTGCCAGTGACTGGCTACGTATCAGGCCAAACAATACCAATCACTTGTGAATGCGATAACGCCAGTAATGTTGGCATCACATCGGTTAAGTTTATTTTACGCAAACGGGTCACGTTCCAAGTAAACCAACCGCGTGCGGAAAAGAAACAAAGCAAAATTACAATATCCGAATTGAGCATTGGCCCAGTTGCGGGCGGCGAGACACGCACATTTACGCAACAATTGGAAATACCAGCACTGCCACCAACAAATTTACTCAACTGTGGAATTATATCGTTGGATTATGATTTACATGTATGTAAACTTAATTGGATATATTGATTTAATATTATACTTTTTTGTAATTAATTCTATACATACATTTCAGATTGAATGCGACGTCAGCGGTCCGCATCGTAATTTATCTGGTAACATACCAATCATTTTGGGTACAATTCCTTTGGCATCATTCAAGCCACCAGCACCCTATACAGATGTGCCAGCACAAATGCCGACACAGCAACCACAAGATCAAGATCCATCATTGGCACCAACGCAACCAGTTAGCCCCGCTAGTCCACCAAGTGATGGTGCGGGCGGCGCACTTGGCTGGAACGTAGCCGACAGCGCCGGTGGACAGCTATATCCAAATATACGTAAGTGTTATGCAAAATAAGAATTAAAATGTACATAATAAAATTGATGTGCTTCTATTTACCATTTCAGCGCCACCACAATTTGTCGAGACACAGTTCCGTGCGCCAAAAATCACTGGCATTGAGGATTCGGAGCACACAACAATTGTTGGCGATGCTAATTTTGCGCCACGTTATCCAACGTTCCAGTTCAATAATGCGACTGCACCACCACATCACTAAAATGTGGTGCATGCGTGTGACAGTGGCGCATAAGCCAACCATAAGCGACAGCACAATGATATTAATTATTTACACAAGTCTATCTGTTATAATCTTGTGATTTACCATCATATAATCGCACAAACTAAGCATTTATTTGTTTCGCTTGATTTTCTTTAGAGAATTGCTTGAACAATTCAAACAAAAACAACGCTTCTATTTTTCACTAGTCTATTATAGCGTACATTTGGCTTCCGTCCGCAGTGCTTGTCAAATACAGTTAATTTCAACTAGAAAAAAATACTTAAAATAAGTAATAAAATAAAGACGAGTGCCTAGAAATAAAATCGTTAGCAGCTCAACAATTATTAGCTTAAATTATTGTAGTAATTTGTATGCCAACTAAAAGTGAAAAAGGAATTTTTATAACCATTTGATATTTCATATGTATAAAATTAGACGAAACATACAAGTATCGAAATTGAGTTACTTTATAAACGAATTTACACACACTCTCTTTTATTTTAATTTCTATAATACATACAAATATGTATAATTATGTGAATCTCAGCTGTTTGAACGCACATTTTTATAGTTAACGCATTTCTGTTTTGTTCATTAGTGAATAATTGCCACGTTGAACAAAGCTATATACTATTTTATATATATACATATACTCAATATGTATAAATAGTTGGAATTTTTTTTATTATTTGTAAACTCTTTGTTTCTCTAAGAACATTTGTTTTAAATTTAAGTCAAGAAAAGTTTTATTCAAATATACTCGCGAAATTTTTAATACAACAGCATTTGCTTATTTGTCAAATGGTTTTTTGTTGTTTTTATCACGTTTTTGCACATGTATAAGTACTTTTATAGCATTGCCCTTCCTATGACGGGACGTGTCAAAAGCTTCAATGGTATCTTTAATGTCAAAATGATGCGTCACCAGCTTCTTCACACCTGTGTTCTTTGTAGCCACTAATTCCAAAGCAGATTGATAGCTGATATGCATATAAATAATATAGTAAATATATTAATTATTCGTAAGTATTGTATGTACACATGTCATACTCATTGCAGTAACGGAAGACACCCTTCAGATCCACCTCCCGCGTAAGCGCTTCCATTAGGGGAAACTTTATGTCTGCCGCGCCCATGCCGGTAACTGTGCATATGCCACCGGAACGTGTGCACTTGAAATGTATAGAAATTATTTAACTTAAAGCTAACCTCAAAAGGTGATAGAGAAAAAAAGAAATGAAAAGGAAAAAAGGTTCGCAAACTAATGCCAATGTTGGATACAACTATAAATACTAGAATTTTTTCTTGCAAGATCGGTAAAAATGGAATTAACTTTCTATAATTGTTGAAACTAGTGTAGACTACATATACCAATATTTTTTCCGATTCAAACGGGATTAGATCGCCGAAAAAAGAGCACTTGGTCGGATGAAATCCGAATCATTCCGACCCAGTCGAAACAGCACGTTTCTTGGACCTCCCGTAAGATGACGTCGACGACAACACAGATAACCCTTACCATCCTAACGGGGATTGAGAAACCGTTAAAACAACAACCGCAAACAATATTTTTTATACTAAAATACAAAATTGTTCAAATCCATTGGCCCTGATGGAATTAGCATGCTGATGCTAAATCATCTAGGCTTGACGGGAGTAAATTATCTCACCAACGTCCTCAACCTGTCGCTGATACCCGATGTGTCGAAAATCGGAAGAGTGGTCCCACTACTTAAGCCGGGAAACCCGCCAACAAAGTGGATTCTTATCGTCTGATAATTTTCCTTTCCTCAGTAGTGAAGACACTTGAGGCTTTGCTACACTCAATCTTCACACACCACCTGAGCCTATAAAAGCATGGCTTCCGGAAAGTGCATAGCACCATCACAGCACTTAGCGTCATAAACGCCCAGATAATTTGTGGCCCTAACCAGAAACCACCCTGCGAGAGAACGATCCTCGTTGCGTTAGACTTGTCAGAAAAACAACTCTACTAGAGAATATCGAAAAATCTACGCTTCCTCCAAGGACTGAAGAGGTGGACTAAAAACTGAGAAGAATTAAATAAGGAATGGTGTCCTCTCCCCGTTACTGTTTAACTTCTACATCTCGAAACTACCGCAACCACCAGAGGGAATTTCTATCACTTGATGATTGCACGATAATGAGTCTGGCAACGGAACACTGTCAGAACACTGCACTCCGTACTACGACAGGATGACTTTTGATGTTAAGGAGCATAATTAACTCCCCTACAAGCAGTTTCTGCTGGAGTACTTTCGCAGAAATCATCCCTGCAGTTACCTGCTTGGAGCGGAACCGCCATCCCCAACTACGACGACGACATATGACAATACATCGACCAGACTTCGGACGCAACTAACTTCAGACATGCATGACCGCTATTCACTAAGCCATTAACACCTTCAGCGACTCCCTCTCTGTGAATGGCGTGCTTGGAAACGTCTCCTAGGAACATCAGAAAGTCTTCTTTAACTACGTCGATGATATACGACATACACCGACCAGATTTCGGACGCAACTAACTTCAAACATGCACTGATCGCGATTCACAGTGGAACCATAAACAACTTCACCGGCTCCCTTTCACTGATGGCATACTTGGAGTCAAAGGGTCAAACCATCAACCATTGCAGACAAAAAGCTCAAGTTTTCGCGTTTATTGAGAATGACCATTGCGTAGCTTCAGTTTGGATACTGTAGCAGGTTAAATTTCTACTTATCCTGTATAGACCCTGACATACCAAACATATGTCCAGCGTGCAGGCTTCCGAAATTTTGAACCAGTTTGATTTCCAAAACTCACAATATTATAGTACTTTATAATACATTTAACTCTCATAGCAATATACCATTAGCCCTCCTCCCGAAGGACAGCACTAACAAAATAGCTAAGCACAAAGAAGTTTAAGGTCACCATCGGAAGCAAGGATGTGTGGAACGACTCCAATCTCGAAGTGATGCTGAGGAATAGCACGTTGAGGTGGTACACCGACGGCTCGAAAATGTCGGAGGGAATCGGTGCAGAGATCCCATACCCATTGGAGGGTTTTTGAGCATTTTCCAGACAGAAGTCTTTGCCATAAGTCGGTGTATAGAGATAAACCTCCATCGCAACTATCGCAATGAGCGAATAACCATTCTCAGCGATAGTCAAGCGGCACTAAAAGCGATCTCCTCCTACGAGATCAAATCACTACTAGTGCTGGAGTGCAGGGAACCGCTGAACAGCCTTGCTGAATGGAACCAGGAACGAACTGGCGGATGAGCACGCCCGCTCCGCAGCCTCCACCAAGACGGTAGGATCCGAACACTTTACTGGAAGAAGGAGTGGGCAAAGAAGAGCATTGGCAACAAGCACACGATATGAGGCTAATTGGAGGGTACAACTTGAGCAGGTTCAAAGTTGTAATTAACTTCCCCAGGAATAAACTCAGGCTACTGGTCGCATTGTATAGGCATTTGTATAACATGGGCCTATCCACTTGCGATAACTGCCGGTTCTGCGACTTGGGAGCGCCTGAAACACTAGAACACCTGCTAAAGACGCAGGTTAAAGGCCTTTGGATTCATGTTTCCAAATAAGGATCACATCGAATCGCTAGCAGCACCCAGCAACCTATTGGACTTTATCAATATGCTGGGGCTAAGTGAGTCTATGTGATTTAGAAGAGGGCACAATAGACCTAAGGTCGCGGTGCATTCCTCATCTATCGATCTAATCAATGGATGATAGTAATGCATAATGCACAAAAATAGGCGATTAGCTACTCAGTTGGTTACGATAAGCTAGTTACCATGTATACAGGAAAATTTAGGTGCTCGGTTGCTTATCTACTATGGTAATTTAATAAGATCTACCAAAAAATTTAGTAAATAGTGTTCTAGTTTGGTATTGGCATTTCGTATTTGTGTATATTGTGTATTCCGAATGGGCGACCTTTGTAAGAAAACGCCATAAGGCTTTGTGACCAGATTACAAACTCATGGCGTCTTAGCGGAAGTGACTGTATTGAAGGAAAAACTTTGCTTACATAAATGCCCAGCCGCACGGCTTGTTCATTGCCCACACAATCGATTGTTCTATCTGGCCTAACTCCGATTTCTTTAATTAATTTATTGGCTGCTTCTTGCACATCCATATCTTCGCACACCTTCAATGCGTGGGTCACACCCAAATCCATTGCCACTTGAAGCCGTTGCTCATTTAAATCGAGAATTGTCGTCGAGGCCGCACCCCATGCCTTTGCCACAATATGTGTCACCAAGCCTATAGGACCCGCACCTATGATGAGTACATGCGAACCAAGCCGAACTTTTGCGCGTCGACACGTAGCTACACCAATCGATAATGGTTCCAGCAAAGCACCCTCCTCCATTGTCACATGATCAGGTAATTTGTAGCAAAAATCGGCCATATGATTGTAATAGCGACGCAAATTGCCATTATATGGTGGGTTGGCGCAGAATTTCATATGCGGACATAAATTGTATCTGCCCTTCTTGCATAGCTCGCATATGCGACAGCATTCACCCGGTTCGATGGCGACACGATCACCCTCTTTCAAATTCTTAACACCTTTACCCAGTTTTGCGACAATACCCGAAGCTTCGTGTCCCATAATTATAGGGTTTTTCAGCACAAACGAGCCGACTCTGCCTTTTGTTAAATAGTGTACATCGGTACCGCAAATACCCACTGTGTCCATGGCTAACAGTACCTCTGTGAAATCAAAAATTAATGTATGCATTTTTTATGTTTGTGAAAATGTTGTAGTCAAATTCATTTGAGTTTAAACCACTTACGTCCTGGCAGTGCTTCAGGTATAGGCGTTTGTTCCTAAAATTTAAAAAAACTATATCAGTAAAGATATTCCTTTTATGAAGATATAAGAACTGAAATTTGGAGTTCGCTTACCAATCGCAAATCTTCGATGCCATGCAGCACTGCGGATAGGTTATCTTTTCCATCTCTCTTTTTACCTTTGTCGTCCGAACTGCCACCACATGCAGATTTTTTAATCTTTCCGCCTTTCTTCGACTTTTTGCCTTTGTCGGAACGTCTACCTTTTGACTTTGACTTTTTACCTTTGCCGTCGGAACCACTTCCACATTTCAAACTGAAACGCTGTGCAACGTCTCCAACAATTTTTGGCATTTGACGTAAGTGGAAGGCAAGCGTTGGCGCAACACATTTGAACGAAGCTAACGTACGGTATTGACCCAAAATCATTTTTAAAATTTTAAATAAACATTTGTATCTAATTTTAAATTTTTTTTATTCAAATTTAGTTATTTAAACTTTATTGTTATTTTTAGTGTTTTTCTGAAGTTACACAAAAATCTTCTAAAGAAAAAAGTGAAATGAAAGACTTTTAGGAAGTTACTTGATTTGTACTCATGATTCAATTATATAGGGTGATTCATTTCGAGGTTTCCTACTTTTTTAAAGAAAAAACACATAAACTACAAATTTAATGGGAAATTTTTATAACATTCGAAAGAACACTCTTTATCATTTATTTTAAAGGTTATCTCATTCAAATGTCACAGATGGTCATCCGTAGAGTCCAATTTTTGATTACTCGTTCGAGCATTTCGACTGGTAACTGGTGAATAACACGCGTGATGTTTTGCTCCAGGGCCTGAATCGAAGCGGGATTGTGCGCATAGACTTTAGACTTCACATACCCCCACAGGAAAGAGTCTAACGGTGTGAAATCACACGATCTTAGTGGCCAATCGACCGGCCCAAAACATGAAATATCTGTTCAATCCATTGATTGATGCGCTGTGTTTGAAGTGGCGTCGTCTTGTTGAAACCAGGCATCATGGCGCGGTAAAGGGATAACAGTCGCCATTGACAGTTACGTTCTCACCGGCATCATTTTCGAAGAAATATGGACCGATGATTCCACCGGCCGGTTTGAGGGCCAAACCGTTGTTTTTACTGGTTGAAATGGCAGCTCTTGAATCTGTTCAGGTTGCTCTTCGACCCAAATGCGCCAATTTTGCTTGTTTACATACCCATTAAGTCAGAAATGGACCTCATCATTGAACAAAATTTGGCTCAAAAACGTCGGATCTTCTTAGAACTTTCCCATAGAGCGAAGCTATGTCGCTTGGGAAGGTTGAGCGGCTACACTTATACAAGCTGAATTTTGTATGCTTTCAATTTAAAATTTCGACGTAAAATGCGCCAAGTCGTTCCATACGTCAGTCCAAGTTGCTGCAAACGAGCCGTATCGACTCTCCACGGTCTTCGTGTACACTCTCAGTTACAACTGCTATATTTTCTTCACTACGTGCTGGACGTGATCTATCCGTGGTCGTTTACCGAATAGTAGCCGAATTTTTGAAAGAGTTAAGCCGATTATGTTAACCAGGTACAGACTTATGAAAGAATTGAAAAATAATGGAGATCCTCTCAAAATTTGTAATATCTAGTGGAAAAGTAGAAGCACTCAAGGTTTGAAACACGAACGAACACATATCCAAATACGGAATATACGGTATTATTCAAAGAGAATTGGATAAAAGTCCACAGCTATTGCAAAACCTATCTAAAAATTTCCAAGATTTTCTCTTTGCTCAGATCGATCTACCTGTATGAAGAATTTTTTAATAATTGTAAGCTCTAACCAAGTAATTTCATACCACTGAATATATTTCTGCCATGAAAGACGTCATTGTAACGCTCCTAACTGACTTCAAATTTGTGGACCTCATTGGTCCACCGTTAGAAGCACGAACACAAGTATTTGAGTGTCACAAAGCAATCGGTGAAGGTTGTGAACTCGTAGAAAATTTGTCTCATGCGAATCGTCCATACAGCTCTGTTAATGACCATAACATCGAAAGAGTTAAGGAAACAGTGTTTGAAAACCGTCGTGTTGGCATCAGAGAGATAACATCTCAATATCTCTGTTGGCTCGACTCAACCATTTTGTTTAACGTTTTCGGCAGCAGGAGCGTTAGTGCTAGACTCGTACCAAAATGCCTGAGATACGAAAAAGGGATGATTGACAACGTAGACAAATAGATCATAACTGTTGGTGAGATGTGGGTTCATAATCATTATATGTGACCCGGTCTACGAAAAGAGAGCTAACGTGCGAAAAATAGTTTTCTGGGAAACAGCTGTTGAAAATAAACAACATCTCATCTTCCATCCGAATCAACTAAAAAGTGAAAATTGATTTTTCGACACCTAAGCCCCCTTTCCGTAGACAGGTCACATATGAATATTTGGATTGTTGCTTAAATTAGCTTAGGAACCCATTTTGCAGGCGATAATAAAGATTTGTATTTATATATATAAATACACTGTTAGTTCGGGTCAACTTTAATTAGATGGTGCATAACTACAAAGCCTGATTATGAAATGCCTTAAAGCATCAATATGCTACGTCTTATTTCATTTACAAATGATTTACAATCAACTTAATCTTTGAATATGTAAAACTATCGTCTTGTACTTTGGATTATACGTCACTGTTTATTTGATAAGAAAAACACAAAACATCATTTCAACAATTGGTGTTTTTTGACACTGAAATCAGCAACTTTTAACCCATTAACATCGTATGTTATATACATGTTTGATTTTTTCCATTAAGGAGAGTAAATTGTAGGTAATTATTGTATAAAGCCCACCGTCAAAAAATTTATTTGACCTTATCAATGATTAGGCCTGGAAAATCAACAACTGACCAGATATTCACCTTGCGTTAATTCTTGGAAAAGACCCGTGAAATGCGGATCGACACACATCACCTGTTCGTCGATTTCAAAACTGCTTTTGACAGCACGAACAGGAGCTGCTTTATGCCACTGCTACATGGTGCGAAGGCATGGACGATGACAACATCTGATGCCTCGACGTTACGAGTTTTCGAGATAACGGCGAATATTACAATCGATGGAATGATGAGCTGAATTAAGAGACAGCAGCTACGCTGGCTAGGTCATGTAGTCCGAATGGACGAGAACACTCCAGTAAGAAAGTATTCGAGGCAGTAACTGCCGGGGAACAGAGGAAGAGGAAGACTTCCATTCCGTTGGAATTGGAAAAACTTTGTCTCTAGAAAATGCGGTGCAGATTCTTGAATCACGCCATTTCCGGTGACCCCTCGGAGAAAAGATGCACCCGCGTTGGCAGTATAACTCCTTACAAGATCATCTAAAGTGAAAAAATGCATTTTTAGTTAAAACCTTAAATTAGAATTTGGACGAAGAAAAAATGAAAATTTCGCGAAATTTTTATCAAAATGGTCGAGAAATCTTGTCAACCGACTTAAAAAACACAGTTTCGAGAAAAACGCGTTTAAAGATGGCCCACTTAGCCTAGCTAACCTCGAGCACACAAGTTCTCAAGGCCGTATCTCCGAAACTATTACTCGGATCAACTTGACAATTTAGGACAATATTCTAGAGGTATTGTAGAATTTATAAAGACAATAAAAATAATCGAGTTTTTGAAACCCGTAAACCCCTTAATAGCTTCATATGAAATAGTTTAGCGGTCGGAAGACAATGTGTTTGTAACAGATGTTTTAAATAATTCATTAAAAAATATAGACACTATTCTTTTGGGGTCTCAATTTCAACAGTTAAACACTCTTTTTTTGACAGCGCGAAAAAAACTACGTCACTAGATGAAGCAGTATCATTCAAATCGTCTGAAAAGTTAACGTAAAAAACACTCGAAAAGGAGCCAATATTTATTGACCTAACACCACGAAAGTTAGAAGTACGAGACTTGCCAGTAAGGATCTAAATGAGAATGCTTCCCGGACTGGAGCCAGAGGAAAATATGATGGTTTTAAATTTTTACTCGGTTTATCGATTTTTCTATTCAAAAAAAAAAAACTTCAGTTTCGACGACCTATAGAGTTTTGTTCACCTGACAGTTGTTTGTCAAACTAATTGAAACGGATTTATATATATATAAATAATCAGGATGATGAGACGAGCTGAAATTCGAATATCTGTCTGTCTGTTCATCCCTTCGTCTGCCTGTGTAAGCTTTTACTTGAGTAAAAATTTAGGTATCGTAATGAAACTTGGTATGCGAGTTCCTTGGCAAAAACTGGAGAACGAAGGATGACTGCGTAGATGATCGACCAAATTTGCAGTGGACAAATCCCTTAAGCATCCCTGCAAAAACGATTGAAATCTGATGATAACCCCGCCCACTTCCCATATAACGGTACGGTTAAAAACAACTAAATACGCCAAAGACTCGATTGAGGTCTCGTCTTTATTCAAAGTATACATAATGGGTTAAACAGCAGTCAAGCAATTTTCTTTAGAAAGATCACTCCGGTGTTCCAAGAATACTTTACCGTTTCTTATTATTATTTCTTAGTTAGCTTCAAAAGCAACATTGCTTAGTATAACAAATATTCAGGTAGCAACAATGTTCCATTTGTACACTGTGGTTCTACGAGTATACAAGTTCTAACAGCTAACAAATTGCAACAGCGTTGATTAAAAGTAATCACTACAGGTTAGGCGGTCTTATCGTATACGTATGTTTTACATATACACATTTCTTTAAATTTTTATTACTGTCGGTAATCTGTTGACGTATTTTTTGACTTTCATTGACCTACAGTACCGCTTGATATATTGACATAGGTGAGAGAAAATCCTAGATCTTCAAACTTGACCTATAACAATAAAGCTCTTAATAGACAATACATAGTTACAACAGCAGTATTTTTTATTGGAACGGACTTGATATTAGAAAACAAAGTCTTTTCTCGACTATGAATAATGATAATCCCCGATGTTGCGGCTCTTTTGTTGTTCGAAAGAAGCATTTTTTAAGAATTCTAACATACTTCACATAAACTGGAACGTTGAGGTGTAGAAATTTGTCTTCATAGATACTATAATAAGTTTAAAGCTAGAGCTTACTTTGGCTAATAGAGACCCGTTTTAATGTAAATTTTGCAGTCTTAGATAGAAAAAAATTTTAGACAGCGAATTTTTAGACTTGAAACACAATTAATTTCTATTTCTTATACCATGGGTCTTACTTTAATGAATTTCACTTAGATTTATTATTTGTGCCTCGAGGTTGCACGTGTATCATGACTTTGATGGCACCACCATGTCCATGGCGTGCAGTTTCGAAAGCCTTTGCCGTCTCTGTGATGTCGAAGTGGTGAGTAATCAAGCGTTTTACATTCACTTTACCGGACGCAACTAGTGCCAATGCAGCAGGATAACTAATAACGGATATAAAAATTAATTTTGATTTTAGTATATTTCTTAACCAATTACAACTCACTCATTGCAGTAGCGGAAAACACCACGAATATCTACTTCTCGCACCAGCGCATTAATCAAAGGTACTTTCGACTCAGTACCACCCATGCCTACAATTACAACACAACCGCCTGAGCGTGTAGCCTAAAAAAATTATTAATTTTATTATTGCTACTAATTTTGTTGTATTGGTATTCTATATATTTCACTTACAAAAACGCTCAGACGTGTTGTTGACTCAGCACCGCAACAATCGATCGCTTTATCAGGTTCAACACCCATTATTTTATGTACCTTTTTTGCCAAATCTTCAGCGCAATCATCTTTGTTGATGAGTAAGGTATGTGTGGCACCCAATTCTTTGGCGACATCCAAGCGTTGTTGCACCAAATCGGTGATCATAACCTGTACAGCACCCATGGCTTGCGCGGCTGCTAGTGTCACCAAACCAATGGGACCAGCGCCCAATACAAGTACCTTCGAACCGAGCCTAACACCAGCACGCCGACAAGCATGTACACCACATGAAAGTGGCTCCAGTAGCGCACCCTCCTCCATAGTCATATGATCTGGCAGTTTGTAGCAGAAATCGGCAGCATGTTTATAGTAGCGTGTGAGGTTACCATCATAGGGTGGCGTCGCACAGAATATCATGCCAAGACAGAGATTATATTGGCCAGCTTTGCAATAGTTGCAGTAACGGCAAGGTACGCCCGGCTCACATGCTACACGATCACCCACCACAAGATGTTTCACTTTTTTGCCAACTTTAGCTACGATGCCAGAAGCTTCGTGTCCGATGATCATTGGTTTTTTGAGCACAAAATCGCCAATGCGTCCATGTACCAAATAATGCACATCAGAACCACAGATGCCGACGGAGTCCATTTTTAAGAGCACCTCTATGGAAAACAAACGAAATTTTTAATTTGATTTCTGAATAATGTGCATGAAATATGCGACAGATACTAACCATCATCAGCAATTTTTGGAATGGGGCGTTGTTCCTACAAAAAAATGGTAAGAGTAAGAGTAAATTATTATTTTAACATAATTTACTAATTTTAATCAAACTCTGTACTCAAATAGTCTATTGAAATACTACATTGAATGATCCTTAACCCAGTTTTGCCTTTAATTACCAGTCTAATGTGTGTACAGAACATCCCATGGAACACGGAGCATGAATAAGCTTCTGTATAGAATATGGTCGGACGAAAGCATGCCCGACGATTAGAATTTAAGGGTGTTCTGCCCGAAAAGGGAGACCCCACAATCTGCGCCAACTACCGTGGGATAACCCTCCTCAACATCGCTTATAAGGTTCTATCGAGCGTATTGTATAGAAGATGAAAGCCCATCGTCGACAAACTGATTGGGCCTTATCAGTGTGGCTTGCAGCCTGGAGTATAAGCAACTGACCAGATATTCACCATGCGCCAAATATCATGGATAAAACCGTGAAAAGAGGATCGGTACACGCCACAAAAACGAGGTTTCAGACAAGGCGACTCCCTAACATGCGAATTCTTCAATCTACTACTGGAGAGAATAATTCGAGCTGCAGAGCTGAATTGAAAAGCCACAATCTTTTATAAGAGTCTGTCGATGATATTGATATCATTGGCCTCAACATTCGCGCCGTTAGTTCTGCTTTAACCGCGTAGACACCAGTAAAGAAGAAGATTACGAATTTGAGTTAAAAAAATTTCCATCACGTACAGCTATTTTTGTCATTTTGGTAAGTGGTGAAAATTTGGAAGAAACTGCCTCTAACATTACAGTCGCAAAATGTTAATTAAAGACACCAGCCGACCTACGCTTTCTCAAAAAATGTATTGATGCCATAAATACTACCACCCAGTGTGGTCATGGCGAGCAGTAAATCTGTGGAATCAAGAATAATTTGTGTTTGTGTGAAGTTTTCTTATTTCGATTTGATAAATCGCCTTGAGTTTGCTTACCAGTCGCAAATCTTCGATGCCATACAGCACGGCTGTTAAGTTATCCTTTCCATCTTTCTTTGATTTCTTACCTTTGCCATCAGAACCGCCATCACATTTCGAACTGAAGTGCTTTACTACGTCTCCAATAATTTTTGGCACGTTACGTAATCGAAGGCCAAGCGTTGGCGCTACACATTTGACCGAAGCAAAGGTATAATATTGACCCAAAATCATTTTTGAAAATTTAAATGCACATTTGTATTTAATTTATTTGATTTTTATCCAAATTCAATTGTTTGAACTTTAAATTTGATTCATTTCGTCTCTATTACTATTTGCTCTTTTTGAAAAGACGTTTTGTGATGAAAAAATTTAAATAAAATAGTTTTATAGTGTAGTTTGATTGATATGTTGATGTGCTAATAAAATGTTTACCATTGGCTTGGATGACAATAAGTGCCTTCACTATTTAATTTATAGATGAAATTGCCAAATAACGGGGATCCGCTGTTATTTTGAATTTTTCGGAGAACTTTTCTCTCGAACGCTCCTAAAGAATGTTCCTAGCTATTCGTTATCGTCTATGCTTCCGCAGCGGAACGGATATTATGAGTAACTTATAGAGCCTTAGTTTAGAGAGCGGACTCCACGTTCAATTGCTTAAGTAATATATCGTCATTAGGAGTGAAAGCAGTATTGTGTTTTGGCAATATAACATATCTATGGTAGTCAGTCGCTTCTCTTCCACAATTGTAGGACACTGTTCCGAAATTATGCTGAAGCTGTTAAAATATAATTAAAATTGTATTAAAAAAACCTGACCTGAATTATGGCGAATTAATAAACAGATTACTGATAAAAAATTTGCCCTAGAATAGGAGAAGGAACTCAGTCAGGCGCACAACAAAAATGTAAAAACCAATTATTTATTTGCACCGCACCAAGTATCTGGGGATAGTCTTGGACAGCAAACTGCTGTGGAAGCACAACGTGGAAGAAAGAGTGAGGGGCTCTATTCTTCTGTCATTCACTGGTGCTATACAGCTATTGTTGGACCAATTCTGATTTACAGTGCAGGAATATAGTTTGCAGGCATACAGAAGTGTACCTACCGCTGCCTGAGTTAGGCATAAGGCAACCTTTTAAGTGGCCCGACCACTGCAGTATATTTCAAGCTGAGGTTTTTGCTATTGCGAAATCAGCGAAGCTGGCCTCTAATGCAATCTCCCATCGTATATCAGCCAGAAGTGTCTTGGGAAGCACGACAGCAGTAAAAAGTATTGACAGAAGTTAGCAACTTCACTTCTAGGCCACAAAGGCTTTGAGAACAATGAGATAGTGGACGAGATTGACAAGAATAGTGTATGGCTAACATTCGAAAATGTGGCAAACATTGAGAAACCCATGCATTGCCTATACGACAATCTCAACTGAAGCATGGTAAAGAATATCAAAACACAATGGAACAAGCTACGTGGGTGCAAGACTACAAATTTCATGTGCAAAACGATAGATCGGAAGTACACAAAATTCCTATTGGCACTCGATAGTAGAAACTGTAAGAACATGATGGGGATACAAACTGGTGGCTGAAAATGCCCGCAGAGTGGGCCTGACAGATCGAGAAGACTGAAAAAAATGTCAAGAGCAGAGCACCAGGGAAATAATGGACAATCTCTTGTGGATTTGTCCGGCATTGATAAAACTACGCTGTAAGCAACTGGGTCCCCACGGTATGATACACTGGAGGAGGTATTGATAGTGAGGCCGCAGAAGTTGTTAAAATCCGCGTAAAGCACAGGCATCATAAAAGACTCTCTCTTGGATCTAGGAACTGAGCTCCATCTGGTATCGTAAAGGTCTAAAAATAGTCTATGCGTGGCTTATTGGCCTATCAGTTTAATCTATTTATTTACATATGTATGGTATTTGTACATAACTATATAGTCTTAAAAACGTCAAAACCATGTGGCTCATTTTTTTTTTAATTTCTTTATGTTCTACTTTGAAGCATCTGAGATAAGCAAGTAGCGTGAAATTTAAAAAATTCCTAAATTTGCGAATTTTTTATATTATATGCCACACACGGTTAAGTAAATCGTATATTCAGACAGCAACAATGTGATCTTGTGAACTCAAGCTGTGAGAGCTAGAAACTGCATCATCAATTAAGAGATAATTCTAAGTGAACAGTGCAAGTATGTACGTCTTTCTTATCAGTATATATATATACATTTTTTTGTTGGATTTGCTTTTTCGTTTTGTATACATTTTATAGTGTTTCAATATTACCGAAACGCTTTTGACGTATTTTCTGACTTTTGTTGACCTACAATAATTTTTTATTTGGTACAGCCATAGGTGTGACAAAATATAAATACTATTGGTCCATAACAGCTTTGGTATTGAATTTTTTTTAATAATTTGAATTTTAAAAATTAATTAATTATTAGCTTCAAGGGCTGTCCAACAAAATAAAAAAGGTCTTAACACCTTAAAGTCTCGTTAACTGTTTTCTAAACCAGGATTATTGAGTTTCTCTAAATTTAAATATTAATCACAAGCGCCAAAAGAAAAATATTTCTTAATAAAAAAAATTCCACTCCGTTAAATCAAATATCAATATTATTTTCATTAGCTCTAGGTTGTTGTTGTAGAGGCAGAATTCTGTCAGTCCTTGACCGGATAAAAATTCGGTCCGTTCCGGTTGCGTAGACCCGACTGTCGTGGGAACGGACTAGCTTTATGTAGTTTTCTCACGTAAAAAACAACAAATCATCAGTTCATACATTTATATTTATTTTTTCTTTTACTGCTTATTAAAAAAGAACAACGTTTTTACTAAAAGAAAACTATATCCTATCCATTATAAATTTCCACTAAAATTTCCTTAAACTTTATTATTTGTATCTCGGGGTTGCACGTGTATCATGACTTTGATGGCTCCACCATGTCCATAGCGTGAGGTTTCAAATGCCTTGGCCGTCTCTGTGATGTCGAAGTGGTGAGTAATCAAGCGTTTTACATTCACTTTACCGGACGCAACTAGTGCCAATGCAGCAGGAAAAAAAATATAATAACGAATATAAAATTTAATTTTGATTTTTATATACATCTTAACTAATTACAACTCACTCATTGCAATAGCGAAAGACGCCACGTATATCTACTTCTCGTGCCAAGGCATTCATCAAGGGTATTTTAGGCTCAGCTGAACCCATGCCTACAATAACAACGCAACCGCCGGAACGTGTGGCCTAAACAAAAGCAATTATAGCATTAAAAAATACTTAATTTTTTTTTCAATAATATAAATCCCTTACGAAAATGCTGAGACGTGTGGTTGACTCGGCACCGCAACAATCGATCGTCTTATCGGGTTCAACACCCATCACTTGATGCACTTTTTTCGCCACTTCTTCGGCGCTTTCATCTTTACCCATGAGCAGCGTATGTGTGGCACCCAATTCTTTGGCGACATCCAAGCGTTGTTGCACCAAATCCGTAATCAAGACTTGTTCTGCACCCATAGCTTGCGCGGCTAAAAGTGTCACCAAACCAATGGGACCAGCGCCCAATACAAGCACCTTCGAACCAAGTCCTACACCAGCACGCCGACAAGCATGTACACCAACCGAAAGTGGTTCCAGCAATGCACCCTCCTCCATGGTTACATGGTCGGGCAGTTTGTAGCAGAAATCGGCAGCATGTTTATAGTAGCGTGTGAGGTTACCATCATAAGGTGGCGTCGCACAGAAAACCATATCGGGACAGAGGTTATATTGGCCGGCTTTGCAATGGTCGCAGTAACGGCATGGTACGCCCGGCTCACAGGCTACGCGATCACCCACCGCAAGATGTTTTACTTTTTTGCCAACTTTAGCTACGATGCCAGAAGCTTCGTGTCCGATGATCATTGGTTTTGTGACCACAAAATCGCCAATGCGTCCATGTACCAAATAATGCACATCAGAACCACAGATGCCGACGGAGTCCATTTTTAAGAGCACCTCTATAAAAAAAATTGATTTTTATTAAAATTGTGTATATTTTGTGTAAAATTTTCAACAGAAATACCAACCTTCATCAGCGATTTCAGGAATGGGACGTTGTTCCTGAAAAAATGGCATAAAAGATTTATATTAACTAAAGCAATAGGTCTGTATCTTATAATTAACAGCTTCTGACCAAATTAATTACTCAAACCTATCTAAAGTTAATTAAAAATGAAGAAATATTCCCAAACTAATATCATTTTGGAATATACTATATGTCAACTGTTTAATGCTATACTTAAAGAAAACTCATTTGGATGACTCTTTAATCATTATGTATTCCTCAAGACTGATGTGAGAGAGAAGAGTTTAAATCGGTTTATCTCATCATTGAGCGATTGCATTGTTAAACTTTCGTGTCTGATGGAAATCTTAAACTTATATGGAAATTGGTTTCCAACTTCGGCGGATAGCCGAAGCTCCAGGGAAACTGAACTTTAGGAGCTCAAGGGAAACTGGCGTTTAAGAGAACGTTACATAGTACTACAAAGGCCCGAGACTCTAGCCAGTACACCTGAAGTACCTGAACTCACGATTCAAACAGTTTTAGAAACCGGCCTTGTAAAGTAATTATTGGAATAAGAATATTTGTATATATAAGCATAGTTAATCTTAAAAAAACTTGCTGGGGATAAAAAGTCAAACGCTCAAGTACTACAACTATTAGCTTTTCTTAATGAACATATTAGTAGATAAGAACACATCTCAAAACAAATGTCTGAACAATTTGCTCTTCTATATATCTGCCACTGTTGTCTTAAGTGCAAAAATGTACAATTTTGTAACATTCTAAAGTCCTATAGTATTATCAGAGAGTCTATAGAGATCGCATCGAATTAAAATTCCAGTTGTGTACATTTACTAATACCTATATAAATACATATACACATAGGTAGTATGATTAACCCGCAGACGAGCCCACAGCCAAAACAAACAGTTCTACCCATTCAAGAAATAAAAATACTCGTTTTGTATGACAATGCAAAAACATTTTACTGTATGTAGTATGTGCAGCCCAGCACTGAATTGAAGTACAAATTGAGTGTCAGAAGTGGTCTATTTGTCTACGATACCAGTCCATATGACGCTGTCATTGACAGTTCCCACGACAGTCGGGTCTACTTAACCGGAACGGATCCATATTTTTTTCCGGTCAAGGACTGTGAATTCGGCAGAATTCTGCCGCCACAACAATAACAGCAACCAACAACAACAACGGTGTCCTTCAAAAGGGCTCAATGTGGCCTATTGTGTGTTGTCAATTTAGGGCCGTTTTCCACATATCTGGTTAGTAGCCATCTACCAGCTAAGTTTTGGTTAAAAAAGGCCCTTTACCGAAATAAGGAGGCTTGGCTATGTTAACCACAACTTTACTGACAGATGGCTGCAAACCATACATTTAGAAAGTGGCACTTAATCTTATAAAACTAGGGTATTGAGTTTCGATAATAAACTCCTTTCAATATTTAATAGCACAATACTCTTAAAGAAAAAGGACAAAGGTAAGGAGTCCCACCCTTACTAATACTCGAGCAGATGTATAATTTCAAAGGATTTGATTAGCAGATATTTTAAAAGCATTTTTTGAGGCCAGGAATACCAAGTCGAAATTCAGATAATCACAATCTCCATTAAATGCGCGAAGGAGAATTGCTGCGTAAAATAAATGGATTTGTGGCAATGACAAGTACTCGTAAAGCAAATAACGAATCATTTTGTGTACAAATTCAGTATTACTCGATAATTTAACAAACTTATGGCCTATGCTGTCGATGCCCGCATGAACACTTATGAATCAGCTGTATGAGTTTCGGTCAATCGAGTGTCCTATGCTAGCAGAGCGAAGTCAAAAAATCTTCTTTTTGAGCTTGGAAACTGAGCCTTAGCGTGGGGTTCTTCTCTTATTGACTTGATAAATCTATTCAAAACTCTAGTTCTTATTCATTTTAATTATGTAAGTTATACCACTAAAAACCAAACTTTTTCGTTTAACACTTTTCGAACTCCCCAATTTAACAACGGGTATTTTCAATTTCTTTATGAGCAAACAATTTTAATATTGCCATAATCCATTGGCAACATGAGCAAGCATTTTTTAATCAAAACTAATAAATATTCATATCATAATATTAACAACTTCGCTGTTTCGCTAATGTCATCTAATACCGTTGGCTACTTACCAAACGTAAATCCTCGATGCCGTACAGTACCGCTGTTAGGTTATCGTTTGCCATTTTTATTCTTAATAAGTTCTAGTCAAAAATACGATAAATATAATTTAATACACAGTAATTGAAAGAATGGTAGAAGAATTTCCACAAATTGACTTTTCTGCAGCAAAGCAACCGACGAACTGAAATCTAATGAATGTTGAGCGTCAAAAGTTGACAATGTCACGTAGTTTTTTGCCGGTGTGAGCTGCACTCGGCACGCCTCTTCGTGTTTTTTACGTACTAACTAGTTACTGTATTCACATACAAAAATTGTATAAATATACTTATGTACACAGAAAATCGAGCATTACATAAAACGTACATACATAAACATTTGTTTAAACTGTTGAGCATGTTAAACGAATTAAGTCAAAAATTCTAAGTATAGCAATTGATATTCTGGATGTACGAGTAAACATACGCAGAAGTTAACGCAATCGTATTTGAATATAGTTAAATTCATTATATCCACCTGTGTTTTGGTGCATACATATCTGGTTAGCGCTTTTCTTGTTTTATTATATATGAACCATTGCATTTGGAGATATGTACAAGTGTATAAAGTATGCCTCTCTAGCATATACCGTGAAATTCTTCAAAATCGGACACCCAACGTCGCAGGGTTTTTGTCCGACAAAGCGTGCGGGCTATATAGATATGGGGGCGTGGCTAAAATGAGTGTTTAAAATATATTCTTACAGTGAGAAGCTGCAATTCAGAACCATTTTTTTACATATTATATATTTACGAGCCAATGTCAGCCAGATGTGAATGAATGGCAATTATCTCATTAGTTTCAGTTGAGCCACCGCGAATCAGACAGCTTCAGTGCAAGTCAATTTGTGTGCCGTATTAATTTTAAGTATTATTCCTAAAAACAACTGTCGCAAAACATCAAAAATTAATTAGAATTTAAAAAGTCGGGAACTATACAAGTAAATTGTATACAATTTTCTTGACACATTTTATGAATTATGTTTAACGGGAAGAATCTGAGCAAAATATTACCAAAATGGTATCCATGTCCGGCCGTTGAAACGTGCTCATGTCCAAAATATTAATGAAAACGTTGTGTTCATGAAAGTTGTCTGCTTAAAAGGACAGCTCGTATTAGGGAGTTTTACTATATAAATCTTGAAGGAGCTAACTTATTTGTGGAATTCCTATATTTAATATAAGAAATTCATTTCCAAGTTTCATTTATTAGTGGAAATTAATTCACACTTGAACTTTAGACTTACGGAGCCCGTCAATTTAACGAAATTCAATTTTAAAGTTAAAATATGGACTAGACAGGAAATTTCTTTATTATTCATATCGTTTGCTTAGAAGTGTATTTTTTCGTAGAGTAAAATAAAGCGTTATTGATTTTCGAACTACCTGTAGAAAAACGCCTTCATAACCTCAATTTTAAAATCTCACAATTCGGAAAGTTTCTCCGGAGGTATAAATTACTGCAAAGAGACTTCTGCGGAATGTAAGGATCCTCCCGTAAATATGTACGACTAACTTCTGAGTTAATCTACTAAACAAATCCGATAAAATCATCTAAGATATATTGGTGCCTGGTAAACAACATGGTAAATTAAGTTCGCCATGAAGTTTGTAACACCCAGAAGGAAACTTGGGAGACCCTTTAAAGTAAATATATTTAGATCAGTTCGACGAGCTGATTCGATTTACCCATGTCCGTTCGTCTGCTCTGTATTATACGAATTAGTTCTTCAGTTTTTAAGATGACGAAGTAACAGCACATTTACAGGCGTCGCCAATACCTGACTACTATAGGATATAAAGGAGTATGGAATCATGTGTAGAAGTTCACGCAAGTGAGGAAAGTTCTCTGAGCGCCATTCAGATGGGAGTGACCAGAAACGGTTATTTTACATAGGATCAAACAGCTCACGACTTACCGTCTAGACCAAATATCCTCTGGGTTCCCAAAAAATATCCGTTTGAAGGCGAGTTAAAGTGAGAATGCGAACCATCTTTATACCCTCTTATGCTATAAGAAATGCTTCTGTGAAGGGTTTATACTTTCGGAGAAAAGGAAGTTAATTTAAATATATGTATATGGCTTCTGTCTCAAACATTTCTCTTTCCTATATACCATATTTACATCGTTAAGTTTTTTACATTTATTAAAATTGACTTAAGCTATTTTAATGCAAAACTAAGTGTGAGTACGTCATTCGTTCAAGCCGAAGCATATATGTATGTATATTTACACATGTACATACACTAATATGTCAATATGTTATCCGTTTATATTTTTTATATAGGAAAGCTGTAAATACTTGTATTTTCTGCCGGTTCTTAAACTATCTATAGATCTATAGGTGTACATACTTATATAGATAAACAAAAACATATATGCATGTGTATTACCACATATACATACATACATACATACATATGTATACACGCATTCAGCTGATCGAGTGGAAAAGTTTAAAAACAAAAGAAATATATTTAACGGGTGGGCCATCTAATGTTTTAAATTTGAATTATCTATATTTCGACATTGGAAACGTCAAATACCATTCGGAAAGTGACAGATATTTAGTAAAAAGTCTAAAATTAACGAAATAGGTCGCTATTCACTAGAAGAAAACTTGGAAACATTGAAAAAAAAAAAAAAACCGAGGATGGTCAATTTTACCAAAAAATCATTATTTCGGACGAGGCTCATTTTCACCTCGATGGTTACGTTAACAAGCAGAATTGTCGCATTTGTGGCACAGGATGGCGCTACGTGCCATACAGCATACGCTACACTCAATCTTTCACGCCCTATCTTCGAAAATCGCATAATCAGCAAAAGAGGTGATGTGAATTGGCCTCCCAGAAGGGAGCTGTTAAAGATAAATGTTACGCCAACCATCCAGAAACAATTCAAGATCTAAAGTATGAGATTCAAGCTGCTGTAGCTGCCATAAGGCCTGAAATCATCGAGAAAGTACTCCAAATTTGAGTGGATCGGATAAGCTACTATAAACTCAGCCGTAGTGGTCATTTGTCCGAAATTGTTTTCCACAAATAAATTTCGTAAAACAGCCTTTTAAATAAATGTAAGACCTTCGAAAAAATCAATCCGTATACATATGTACATGTATGCATGCACACATTTTTATAAATTTTTAAATTTAGACTACACGGATAAAGCTCACGTGTAGCAATAGTGAACTGAAGGTGAAATGAAAATTATGTGTGATAAAAATTCATTGAGTAAATTTGTAAACATATTAACTTGAAAAACAAGCAAATTTTAAAAGGATTTTCGTTCAACAATTCGTATTACATATAAATTGAAAATAATCGCTGCGCAAACAGCTGTTTTTTTACACTAATTACAACAAATTGTTCTTTCTTTGACATTCACCTTTATTATCGCTGTAATTTCCTAATGCCACTGCTTATCTCAGCCGTGAACAATAAGTGTTTTCCGTGTGATTATTGACAATGTTTGCATCGATAAGCATCAAAAGCATTATTATACTCTTGCAACATGTTGCTAAAGAGTATAATAGTTTCGTTCACCTAAGCGTTGTTTGTACGAGGTGTGTTCAAAAAGTATCGCGAATCGTAACTGACAGTTTTCTTCGATTGAAGGGGCGTGGTGCATCATGAGTTCTTGCCACAGGGAAGAACGGTCAATAAGGAATATTACCTGCAAGTTATTAAGGGGAAAAGAAAGGGGTTTGTGGAAGAACAAAAATTGGCTTTTGCACCACGATAACGCCCTGCTCACACACATCGTTGCTTGTGCGCGACTTTTTGGCCAAAAACAACACACCAATGATGCCACAGCCACCATATTCCCCAGATCTGGCCCCCTGTAACTTTTTCATTTTTCCCTAAACTGAAGAGGCCCATGAAAGGACGACGTTACACTTCTATTGACGAGATAAAGACGGCATCGAAGGAGGAGCTGAAGAAGATAAAAAAACAATGATTTTTTGAAGTTCTTTGAAGATTGGAAAAACCGTTGGCACATGGGGATTACTTTGAAGGGGACAAAATAGATATTCATGACTAAATAAATAATTTTTGAAAACACAAAATTCGCGATACTTTTTGAACACACCTCGTAGATATGGAGTTATACATATATATGTATGTACATAAATAATGAGGAGGAAAAGACAAGATGAAATTCGGATGACTGTCTGTCTGTCTTTTCTTTCCGTGCAAGCTTGAGTAAAAATTGAGATATATTGATGAAAATTGGTATGCACGTTCCTTAGTAAAAAAAAAAATTATGAGTTCGTTGATGAGCGTAATCGGAACACTGTCAAGCAAGCCCACAAAAACCTTTAAAGTGCCATAACTTAAGCCAAGCACATATACCCCAAGGGATACTATAATATTAAATTTGAGGTTCAAGATGGTATGAGAGGGCCTTTGGGAGCCGGTATAAAAATCGACAGATGGGCGTGATTCCGCTTACTTTTTGGTGAAATCACATATCTTGGGACTCGATAGACTGATTTCGGCTAAATTTAGTATTTGGCATTTCTCTCATATTCCTATGTCACAGTGCGAAAATGGGCGAAATGGTCATCTGCATCCTTTTCAGTACACAAATCAAGAATTAATTAATATAACGAGCTAAAATTTGGACAAATTTTAAAATCTAAAAGGTTGACATTTTACACCTTAAGATATTTCACCGGTTTTAATTCCTGAAAGTTGCAGGAGTATACAATTTTTGGTTTCAACCGAACTAAACCCTTCCTTACCTTTTTTTATTTGTTTTTATACCCCATTCGTATACAAGTGATTATGAATTAAACTACAGTAATAACAGACTTAACCTAATACGACAAAAAATGCTTACTTCATGTATGTATGTATGTGTATTTTGTATAGTTTTTATTAGTTCTCGCTCGGTTGGCACAGTAGTTAAATTGGTGGAGCCTCTGTTTGCACTATTTTAAGGGAAACACCTAGAGTGACAGGCGATTTTTGTTTCGTCTCTTCGATCGGCTGAAAACGGGTTCCACGGGGCGGCAATTCCAGTTAGAGGAACAAGAAAAAATCACACTGAATCAACTCTGGTAAACACGGTGGTTGATCGATGATATTCATTGCGTTTTTGGCTTTCAATTCGGTCACAATCCTGGCTCAATACGATGGTGCATTATCATCGTGTAAAATCCATGAATTGTTTTTCCACAATTCTGGCCATTTTCACGACTAAATATAACTCCTTATTGACCGTCTGTCGCTCCGGAACAAATTCATGATGCACCAAAGCAAGAATATCGAAAAAAAAAACAATTGGCATCACCTTGCTTTTCAAGCAGCTTTGATGTGTTTTTTTTTTTTTTTTTTTGGTTTCAGCTCGTTTTTTCCCTCCATTCCGATGATTGTTGTGCTAAATGCGTGTGAGATCGGAATTCTCACGATTAAGCATATCCAAAATGATCTGTTTACGATAATATTTTTGACTCGTGAGAGATGTTGGGCTCTTTTTCATCTCTCCAACACTTGCCTGACGATTTTCAAGCACTATGTCCTTCACTTTTTTTAATATTTTCATCAGTTGAAGAGGTTAAAGGTTGTCCACAACGTGGCATGTCTTTAACGATCTCTTTGCCGTCTTTGAAGGTTTTTTACCACTTGTAGACGTATGTTTTTAATAAAACTGAATCACCGTAAGGCTTTTCCAAAATTCGCAATGATTTCGCACACGAAATTTGGTTAGAAATATATAATTTGAGTAAAATTCTTTGTTCGAAATTTTTATCCCTTGTAGAAATCGGCACACCTGCAATTTGTGTACATACAGTTAAATCTTTTTACACTAACACCAGGTTTATTTTTTTTTTTTAATAATTACTTTAAATATTTAAATACAACGATAGATAAAATGCATAATTTCATTAAGATTTATTGATTTTTATTGATATTTCTTCGAAGATTTATCTTTTTTGGCATACATTTCGTTTGCAAGTCGAACATTGAATTGCATTGTTACATAATTCTGGGTTGTTAAAAATACATAGCACTATAGTTAAGTAAAAAACTACTAATTTAAAATGAAAACTCGCACATTTCATGCTGATTATTGTGGAAACGAATCTCATTGTACAATTACTGACGCTTTAAATTATTACAATAAGTACTTGGGTAGTCATTCATTTCATGAACAATAAATGCAGTACAGTCGACGGGGATTTTTAACGTTTTTTTTTTTTAATTTAAATGGCGTTTGTATAATTTTTAAAAGCAGCGAATAGTAAGTAATGTTTTTTATCACATAATTATTTAGTTTTCAATACTTAATTCGCACTCTAGTTATCTTAATTACACTTAAATCTATATTTTTGTTGAAAATAAATGCTTTTGTTCGCTCGTGTATGTGTATATACAAATATATGATTTCTATTATAATATAATGCAGTAGCATTACGTACATACATATATATTTATATATATATATTTATATATATATATTTATATCTGCGCTACTTGAAAAAAGGAATGTGTCTAAAATGCACTTTAAGTTCATCAAGTTGCTGATAATATGCCACTTAATTAAATTAATATAATATTTATATTTTGCCACTCACTTTAATCTTTCGATTTGTATCAAAATCATATTAGAAAATTTATATTGCACAGTAAATTAATTAAATTGTGTCGTTCAAGAAAAAGTTACTTAGCATTGTGGTGGCAATTTAATAGGCGCAAAAGACCACCTGTTAGATTAGCAAAAAGCATTTCGGTTTCTTAGCCGTATATTCTAGTATATATGGAATTATATATCGCATTATTTACTAAGATATTAAAAAGAATTATTAAAAAGTTATAATATATAATTTTCAAGACATATATGTATGTAAGTATAACCAAGTTATACCATCACAAATTTGAAATAAGCTCAGACGAGCTAACACAATCTTCAGAGTTGGGTAAATAGACTGACTACTCTTGAGACCACGTACAATAAAGTCTTGTATGCGAGAAATATTCTTCGAATCATTCTGAACAACTTTGCTTTAGGGGTTACATGGGTTTTCGAGTTTCAAAAATCTATTTTTTTTTATTGTCTTATTAAATTCTACAACACCTCTAGAATATTGTTCTAAATTTTCAAGTTGATCTGAGTAATAGTTTCGGAGATACAGCCTTAAGAACTTGTGCGCTCAAGGCTAGCTAGGCTAAGTGCGATGCCTTTAAAAGACTTTTTCTAGAAACTGTTTTTTGAAGTCGGTTGGCACGATTTCTTGAGATCTACGCGACCGACCTTTATGGAATTTTTCACAGTTTGAGATACAATTCTTAAAGATTTGGACGAAGGTATTTTTTCAATTACAACTATTTAAAAAAAATGTAGCAAAATTTTCACTGAAATTGTAACTTTTTTGTAAAAATTTCTGCCAAAAATCCAATTTTCAGTTTTTTTCTTCGTCTATGTTATAAGTTAAGGTTTGAATGAAATTAAGTATTTTTTCACTTTAGATGATCCTCTAAGGAGTTATCCTGCCAACACGGGCGCATCTTTTTTCCGAGTGGTCACCGGAAATAACGTAGTAATGGCCGAGTTTAAAATATTTTTTTCCAAAAATTTCAGTATGTTTGTAACAATAAAAATTCCAATAAAATATTTAATTTCTTGTATGAGAAAAAAATTGTTGAAAAAATACTGTTTTTTTAGCCAAGAAAACCCATGTAACCCCTTAAGAGACTATGACTCTAAAACCGGTTTCGAGAAAGCGATTTGTATGAAAGAAATATGGTATAGCTCTCCGATCTAACCGATTCTGAAAAATAAACAATAGAATATCAAAATGCACCTACATATTAGATTTCAAACGGATGCCTCAAAAACTGACTAACAAATTTTTATGATCAGAATGATCCGTAGAACATTTCCACACACGCGATTATTCCATTTTTTGGTTCACTGACTTGCTCTAACGTACAATCCCATCAATTATCAATGTTACTAATAAATAAATCAAAATTTCCCGTCAAGAGAAAAGAAAATTAAGCTCTTCATTAAGAAAGATATATTTGATTTAATATGTCGTATAAGGAGTGACGCGGAAAGGGTGCGACCAACCAATGGATTGTGGGGTCACTTGCGAATGAGTTAGATCAAAAATTATTGACAATGGAGAAGCTCAATAATAGCTACAAACTTACATATAAGACTGAACTCCTCATCAAAAGTTGTGATCGACTACGGGCAACAATAAAGCCCAAAGCACTTGTTAAAACAAATTGTGGGGTATTCCAATGAAAGTACAATATTATATGTAGTACGTATAAAAGTGATAGCATGTAGGCAGAAGTTATCTTTTTGGCTTTACGAGGCTTATGAGCTCTCCAAACGAAGTAGATTCGATATATTTCCCTCTTGTGAATAGATTGCCTACTGTATACATGCAATATTATACTAACTGAAGTAACAGTGTGTTTAAAGCCTGTTTGGAGAGGAGTGTCGATAAATTTTTACCGAGATTTTTAACGGATGGACCAAGAAACGTGTTGCATCGACCAGATGAGACGACAAGTAGAGAGGTATTAGGTCAGTTGGTTTCGTAGGACATAAAAAGAAGTAGTTAGTGTCAGACGTGAACTCTCTGATGAAGAACAAAAGTTCAATATGTCGGGATCTTTGCAAGTAGGTCATAAGTTCATTAAGTCTGAGTTTTTTGTGGAAATGTAGATTTTAAGCTAGAGCTGTATCCAAAACGTAGTTATGTGAGGGTCACACTGAGTTTGCGGAGCAACTCTGGGTGTTGGTTGGACTCTAAGGACGCCAATAAACGGAAGGTAATCGATAAAAGTGTTGATCATATTAAGACCGGCCAGCTTATTGTCTAGTAAGCTCCCATACCCGTCGGTTTGTCTTTTCCACAGGTGCTGACGATTAACGATTTGAGATTCACTTTACGATTTTATACACTGATCGTAATTATTTTCTAATTCTGTTCAAACTGATGTTGAAAGACATCACGGCTCACAATATTATTGAAAATCATTCACGAAGAGAATCTCAGAGTTACATTTTAGCTCACCTTATCACCTTCTATTGTGGTAATGGGTGATCCAACTATTATTTGGCATTTCATCATGGAAAAACTTACGTCTGAACAATGTTTACAAATCGTTCAAGTTTGTTACGAAAATTTGCGTTCTGCAAAGAATGTCTTTCGCGCGGTTCGCTCAATTCATGCTCAACGTAATCAGCCTACTGAGCGTACTATTCGCAACACTATCACCCAACTTGAGACCTAGCAGTCATTATTGAAATATATCCGGCCCAGCACGAAGTGAAGAAAATATAGCAGGCGTAGCTGAGACTGTACTCGTACACGAAGATAGTGGAGAGTCGATTCCGCGCCGTTCGCAGCAACTCGGACTGACATTTGGATCGACGTGGTGCATTTTTTTGGGCCGGTGAAATCAACGAGCCATATTGACCACTATTTGATACCTGAAATTGAAGCTTGTGATCTCGGCAAGATTTGGTTTCAACAAGACGGCGCCATTTATAACACACACCTATCAATCCATGGATTTGTAGAGAGGACACTTCCGTGTTTAGATAATTTCACGTTTTGGGTCGGTCAATTGGCCACCAAGATCGTGTGATATCACATCGTTAGACCTTTTCCTGTGAGTATATGTAAAGTCTAAAGTCTATGCGGACAATCTCGTTTCAATTCAGGCCTTGAAGCAAAACATCACACGTGTCATTCGCCTGTTACCAGTTGAAATGCTCGAACAAAAATTGGTCTCAACGGATGGACCATCTGAGACGTAGTCGCGGCCAATATTTGAAAGATATAATCTTCAATAAATGAATGCCAAAGAATGTTCTTTCGAATGATAATAAATATTTCCCATTAAATTTGAAGTTGCTAGTTTTTTTCTTTGAAAAGGTAGGGAACCTCAAGATGGTTCAACCTCTAGTTATACACTTGTGGTTAAAATAACAAACAGTTACAGTACATTTATTACTGTTTTACGTTTTATGTAAGAATTTGAGTCTCTACGGTGACCTTTTTGGTTTAACCTAACCTAAATGTCTACATTTGTAATCTTTTTTTATATATAGTGATTTAGAAAAATTAACTACCTCATGAAAGTCTTATTATACGTCACAATACCTAAATACGCTCGGAAGTTAAAGTATAAGAAATTTGGTTTGCACTCTTTTTATTACAATAAGAGATTCTACAATGTAGGATGTATGATAATAAGATCCCCTTTATCCATTTTCTTTCTTTAATATCTGTATTTTTATTTTTATAGTGTATTTCTTAAATGTGCGTTCCATGCGTACATTAAAAAATAGTTTGTACACTACTCGTATTATGTAAACTATATTAAACAGATAGTTTATTAAATCTTTCAGTTCTTGAATATTATATTTCCAAAATATTACGTTTTTTTATTATCACCTGATAAAATGCCGAATCACCACTTCGTTCACTTTCTAGCCAAAAAAAAAATTACGATTCTCTTGCTTCTACAATAATTAAGTATCTTATATCACTATCCTTTCGACGGTTTGTGTTCACTATTGAGTTGTAAATACATACACTTATACATAGGCGTTATGTACTATGTAGGCATATGCTCCATTTTGCAATCTTCGGGCGTTTAGAGCGATAGCTCTTCCGTTGAGGTATTTACATGTACACGTGGCACATCGTGTGTCGGTTGTATATCCATTAGTATGACGACCTCGTACGGACTACAGTCGGAGAGATGTAGAAATGAGCATAACCAACCGTAGAAGCCCTTCTCAATATCGGCTACCTCATTTAACCAACTATTAAGCTGCAAACTCAATTGTGCGATGCCCGAATAGAGGCCTAGACCCAGTGTGCACACGAGTATGCCAACTGGATAGGCGAGTATTAGTATAGGTGACATAAAGAATTTATATATACACGATTTCTCCTCATTGAAGTAGTTGAACATATTGTACCAGGTTAATGTGCCGATATAAAATGAATAAATGCTTGAGATTATAGTTATGAATGGAAGACATATTAACGATAGAATTAGGATATGTAAACCAGTTTTCGGTGTGCAGGTGCAACATAAGTTTTGCTTCTTATTCACTTGTGTAGCGGCCGCAACTGCATTGATCTGCTCCAATTCCTCACGACTGATATTGATTTGCAAATCGACGCTTTGACCCTTTTTGCGGCCACGTTTAATTGTACCTGGGTTGGAAAGGTGATGGAGAAGAGAGAGAAGAGAGACTTTTAGCATCTCAAGTAGTTTTTCAAATATTTAGGGGTGAAAAGGTGAAATATAAATGTTTTTTTTTTTTTTTGTGTTTTGTATAATATTTATAATAAAATGATAATGACTAAATTTGCTGACAAAAAAATTAATAAAAAATATTTTATATAAATAAAGCAGACATCAATTAAATCGAAAGGGGAGATCTAATGAAAGATATCTTCTTAGTCTCCTACATTATTGTCTTTTATCTAACAGTTGATCGCAAGTACGTTATCACGGTTCTTCAACGAGAGCGGTACCGACTACTAAATTTTTCTAAAGTTTCTTTTACAGTGGGCAATTATCACGTCTGGATAGAGGACGTCATTTCTAACACAATAGTGCGAAGAACTTTTTTTGAAAGTTTTGAATAACTTTAAATTTTGAATCGGCTGGGCTCACCTAGAAACGACCAAATCGGTCTGAGTATTGATTTATATACTACTATGAGCAAAAAATAGTAAGACTATGCTCATAATTTTAAAATTTTTAATTTATTCTTCAATATCTATGTAGTTCCCCTCAAAGTAATTCCCACTTGAGCTAACGATTTTTCCAATCCTGAAACAGTTGTTAAAGTAAATTTCCGGAGTTAGCCTTGAATGCGCGTAGCGATTTCCGTTTAATGGCTTGAATTGACTCAAAACGATTTCTCCGGAGCGGTCGTTTGAGTTTGCTGAATAGCCAGAAGTCTGAACTAACTGGAACTAAATCAGGCGAATACGGTGGTTGGGGCACAATAATGTTTGAAAATGTGCTTGTCCGTGTTGACAGTTTGATCGATCCAAAGGAATTCGGAGTGCACCACATCTCGATGATCAAAGAAAAAGTCAACATAAACTGATTTTTTACGTGCTTTGGGGTAGTTTTTTCGACTTCAGCTCACCCCTGCCACGATGTTCTGCCACGATATTCTGCCGACTGATTTTCTGTTTCCGGTTCATAAGCATAGATCCAAGAATTATCGTTAGTAATAATACGTTTCATGATATCCTTTTACGCTACTTTTCGAAAAAAGTAGTGATTTTGGAACCAATGGTGCTTTCACTTTTCTTCGGCGCAAAGGATCTTTCAAAATGCGTCTACGAATGGTTTTCACGTGAAATTTAAATAAAAAAGTCTTATTATTTTTTGCCCACAGTTGTATGAGAAGCTTGTTCTTTAGAATGTTTGGAGTTATGTTAGTAATAGGGAGGTCAGCCGTGTAGGAATGTAGAGCACAGACGTCAAACTTTGCCTTGAGTAAATCAGCGCGTATGGGTCTCAGAACCAACTCAGCATCACGACACCTGTTTTGGAACGTCCGATTATGAGAATAAATGTGACTAATTTTTTAACCTCGAAGACATCAATGAAAAAGGCATTTGGCACCCATAAGATAAGCAGTTTATATCCGCTTTTGAGTGCAATGTAGTGAAATCTAGACAAACCAACTAGATCTAACAATAGATCTGTGCTACTTGAGCAATAACTCTTTCGACCAATGATGTAAAAATTTAAAATGAAGAGTTTAGCCGCTCTCTCTTACAACTTACCTGTCATAGTCAGATAGTTGCTATCCATTGACCTTCTCGTATTATACCGCTCCAAACTATGCATATCAACATTCAAAACGCTCGTTTCACCTGATTCCAGATCTTCATAGTTGGTTATTTCCGGCGATTCCCGTTGACTGCGTATATGCGATGGATCGGTGCGTATATTTACACGTTTCTTCGACGAAGAGCGATTACTAAGACAATCGTGTGATTTTGCATCCAAACTACTCTCTGAGTAACTGCTTGGCGTAACTGTGGTGCTTTCATGGCGATTTGTCGATTTTGTACCCTGTGAGACGCTTTCGAAGTTCTGTAATTCATTATCATCCTCATAAATATTATCCACAGATTGTGAAGACTTGTGTGTCGACTGGTCATCGACAGCGTCTCCATTGCTTTGTGCTCCTGGTATTTGTGGCAGTGGTTGTTTGTTTTTTAGTATCAATGATGTTTTAAGTAAGTCCTCATCAAGTGCCGGGTTAGAAGGTGAGAGTTTTTGTCGATTCTAGAAGTTGAAGAGAAAATATACAAAAAAAGTTTTGTTAAAAATAGGATAGTTTTTATATATATTTGATGTGTTTTTTGCAAATAATTTCGAATATCGATTGTAAACAGCTATGTTTGGGTCAAATTGTGAATGCTAAAGTAAGAAAGTGTTCATATGTCGCAATCGCCGATATCGCACTAAGATATAGCTGCCATACAAATTGACCGTTCCAAATAAAGTTCTGTTATGAAAAATGTTTTTATATAAGGAGGTGCCTTCATGAAAATTATCATTAATTGTTCAAAGCAGTGCTATAATATCCGAACCTCAGATCGGACTATCGTAGCATACAGTGGCCATACAAACTGATCGATCGAAACCAAGTTGTATGAATTTTTTTTTATTTCACAAAATATATTCACGAAATTTAGCACAGATTTTTATCCAAAGCAAACGTATATACTATATAGATAGATAGTAAAAATTGAGGTTTTCCACTGTGACCTATGGTCTATTGTGCCCTCAAATATATCACCAATGTCCAGCATCCTGAAAAATTCCAGGAGCCTGCTGGGTGCGACTGGCTGAGTTTAGCTTGCTTCTGCAAATTGTTGGGTAATTCAGAATGAGGTGTTTCATGGCGTAGAACCGGCAGTTTGCACAAAAGACTATGCCTATGTTGGACAAGTGCAGTGTCCTGTATAGAGCGCGACAAGGAGGCGAAATTTGTCTCGGGGGAAGTTGATCATTTCCTCAAACCTTGCGAGGTGAAGCAGCTTGGCACGGCGCTTTTTTGCTGCCTGCCATCATCCTGGACGCTGCAGCAGAGCGAGCTAGTTCATCAGCCAGCTCATTGCCGGCTACCCCTTTATGCCCCGGCACCCAGATTAGGTGTACATTGATAGGCGATCCAGCCTTCCTATACACACCACTGCCGCTTGACAGTCGCTAAGTATGGCGATACGCTGGTTGCGATAGTTGCGGAAGAGATTGAGTTCTGCGTACTGACTTATAGCAAAGACTTCTGCTTGAAAGATGCTCGTCAGTGTACCATTGGATAGTGCTGCCTTTCAGCAGTATGTCGAGCGTGGAGTCATTCCACTCCGCCTTACTGCCTAGGGTAATTAAAATTCTTTCTCTTTAATCGTCTTTGTAACGTCGTCTCTTGGAAGAAGGGCCAGTTGTTTCCTCTAGAGCCTTCATTTGTTGAGACGATATATCTTCCCTTTGCCAAAACCCTCTGCCACCATTAGCAGCATGGTATGTTTCGCTACCTGTTTAATCACTAGATGCAGCGGTGTGAGCAGACACAGGCAAGCTTTTGCAGCTTCGATAGTTGAAGGCCTACCGAGGACTGCGTTGCCTTAGATGTTCAAGCAACCACTCCATAAGTCACAATAGGCCTTACGATCACGGTATACAGCCATCTTATGATAACTGCCTTGCAGCCCCATGATCTGCCGGCTAGGCGTCTGCATATCATGAGTGCCTTGGTGGATTTGGACAATGTTAAATCCACGTGCCTACTACACCGTAAGGTTGAGTCTAATGCTAGGCCAAGGAATTTGATCTCTTAGACACCTCCAACTCCCTGCCACCGAATGTTAGGGACCTCAAGCCCGGAAGAGATCTTTGCTTTGTATAAGGGTGCACGGTAGACCACTAGTTATGTGGGTCCATGCTGCCAACGCGCTACTGTGACTTTAGTCTCAACGGCTGTGAAATCTGTTCCAAGTTCGTGCACTGCACCGCCACTCCACACGAGAGGCCAACAAAGGACCCACACGGTTCATAGGAAGTCAAACAGGCAGCATAACTTCTTTCTGAACCACCTCTATCCATACATACCCATTTTATGGTATTCAGAATCTCAACCTAAAAATCTTCAAGGAAATCTAAGCTCGACTGTTTTCGAAAAAGTGCTTAGTTTTGTTACTGTAATTTATAGTATAGCATTCATAATCCTATCACACATTACACTATACTTGAACGTGTAATCTTTCTTTGTCTGCAACGAAAGCAAAAGTCGAGCTGAAAATGCACTTTACAATGTCGGAGTCGGTGTCTGTCAGCTACTTTTACCCTAATTTCATGTTTGCGTCAGTACTGCTTCACACACACTCTCACACATTCACACGTACACACACAAGCGAAAAAAATCGAAAATTTTAAAAACAATAAATATAAAATTTTCACTATAAAGTGACTGGCGAACTTTATATTAAAATATTTTTGTACATGTAATAAAATCCTACCTGTACATTAACTATGTGGTCCACATAGTTTTGTGCGCCATTCACTTTTTTCGATGTCTGTCGCTTTCGTGGTGGAATAAAAACTGGGCGTTCCTCGCCGCTTACTGCACTTTTACTAACCATTATCGCTTAAAACACAATTCTCTGAGTTCTTCCGCGCAAATTATTAATTAATTATGAAAATGGGTTTCCCAATATTAATTTAGAAATATAATATAATATTAAAAAACTTTTTTCTATATTTTAAACAATACTTCTTTCAAATTTGAATATTTTCCACACATTTTATTAATTATTTATCGAACCGTAAGTATTTTCTATTAATTATTAAATACATTTGCAATCATCACTTATTTATTTTAAAGATTTAACACACCCAAATTCTTTATATCCGTTTTGGTATATTTTAACTGCATGCCAACTGTCGCAGGAACTAAAGTGAAAGAATAGACTACTTGCACTTGCCAAATATTTACATGTGTGTGTGTTGTTATGCGTGTGGGTGAAAGGACATTTTGCCATTATTTCTTCCGCTGCGATTGATGCTGCTGCTGTTGCTTTTTGCCGTGTCCGTTTATTGATTTTTCGCCATTTACGTCCTTGTTCCGATTCTTGTTATTATGCACACCGCTTTCGCAAGCACCGAAGTAAACAAAAACAAACATAGACCGCAGGCACCTTCGTTGTGTGACAAAAACAAAGAGGGTAATATTTGCTTGTGTGTTTTGTGAATTAAGGAGAAAAACAGAAATGGTAAAGGAGTTCTTCAAAAGAGAAGGAAATTGCAAAATAAACAGTGCAATTGTTTTTTATGTTTTGTTGTTTACTTTGTAGCATGTGAGGAGAAGTATGATACAAAGAAAATGCGAAAAAATTACATGTTGAAAAAGGAAAATAGCAATGAAACAACATGATAATTACTGATATAAATTAGTGAAGTCATTTATATCTATATAGTCATACAGTAACATAAAAATGCTTAATTAAAAAAAAATATTCTATGATGCATTTTTAAAATGTCAATATTTCTTTCGTAACACTGTTCAATATAAAATAGTTGCCAGTTTTTCATTATTTATATGTATTTAGTGTCTATATTTATTTACAATTGTTTATTGAAAACACTCCTATTTTCTTTTTTCAATAGTCAATCCATTTGCAGATATCATATATATAGAAAGTCTACATTATTTAGTATCGATAAACGATTATTAATCGAAAATCATTTACACCTTTCATGGAGTGATGGCAACACTGTTTGCACGCAAGCAAGGCAGCAAAAAATAAATAAAAGCATCGACATATCAATGTTTTGTATATTTCATTTCTATAAATTAGTTTAACATATATAGACGAAACTATTTTCATTTTGCGTGCATAAAAATATTGTGAGAAAATACCCTTGTTTGATAGGGAATGTCAATGCACTTAAAAAGCATACAAATGACGCTCGTTGGTCTTGCTGCTCGTAAGCTTTCTATGAAAAAGCGGTAAGTTACACGTTGTTTCATATAAAATGGGTTTATAATAAATTAAATTGTATTTCTTTTAGTAATGCCACACTGGCGGCTGCTTTCCCAAATGGTGTACGTTGTCAGAAATGCTTACAACTGGGACACTGGTCTTATGAATGTAAAGAGAAACGTAAATATGTGCATCGGAGTTCACGTACCAAACAACTTAAAAAGCGCCTGGCCGAAAAAGCAAGCACTGAAAGTAATGACAGTGGCACAGCTAGCGCATTGACAAAATCGGCAAAAGCAAAGCGGTCAAAGCGTACACGAACTTCTTCCGGATCTTCAGCAGGCAATGCTTCGAAGGGATCAAATTCAGACACACAGTCTTCCTCAGGCTCAAACGATAGTAGTTCGTCGGACTCAGACGAAGATTCTTCTAGTGATAGCAGTTCTTCAGATTCAGATAGTGACAGTGATAGTAGTGATACCGGTTCTGGCAGTGATTCTAGCGAATCAGGCACAAGTAATTCGAGCGATTCAAGTGACTCATCCAGCTCCGATGAGGCACCAAAAAAGAAAAGAAGCCGACGTACCTCTAGTTCATCCAGTGATGATGACATTTGATTGAAACATTAACAAAACAAGACATATTCTGAGAAGAACCATAATTAGCTTTAGTAGTATAAGTTGGTAATGCAAAACACTGATGTTATATTATTCTTGAAACACTTCATACAAATGTATTTAAATAGGTAAACAATTCTTTAGTAACACAAAACGTGCAGGTTATTTCAGTTATAAGGTTTTCCTTAAAACCATAGATTATACGGGGTAAAAAATAGTGTAATAATTAATGTATAATTATCCAACTTTAAACTACTTGAATGCATACACCACAAATCATTTCATTTCAACCATTCTTGCTTTAAACTATAAATGTATGTATGTATCTTTATTAAGTTGAATTCTCATAATGTTAGATATTACATTATTTAACTTAGCAAACATCAGCTAAATAAATGAAAAAAAAAAAAACGAATTTGCATATTCAAGAAGCTATTATTTATATAAATAGTGAAATATATACGTAATTGATTCAATCACAAATTGTATGTGTGCGTGTAACAAAAATGTGTAAGTATTTCGGAAGAACTCGAACTTGGCCTTCAATTTACTGTAATTTCATTGACTTGATCTACCAAGTTAATACTAAATGTCGTCGTCCTCCTCTTCTTCTATGTTATTGTTACTTGATGCTGTGTTTAAATATATAATCTGTTTATTAATAATAACTGCATCGATTTGCGCGTTATCCTGGGCCGGTGGTTCGCATGCCATGTTATGTGGCAATTGAGCGAGTAATAAACTGGCTTGGGAACTGGTGCTGGGCTGCTCTTGTTCACATGGATTATTTAGATTTGCTGATTGCATATTTTCACTTAAAGCTGCTGCTGCTCCTGCTTTCAACTGTAATTCTTCTACCTATCAGGTTAGAATAGTTAATTAAATGTGTACATTCAACACAGGCATTGAATTTTACTTTCAGTTCGTTTATGGCTTCATTAACTCTTCCCAGTATGGTTTCCAGCTCTTTTTGAATCTTACAAAGCTGCAGCTGTTCCTTTTGTATTCTTGCATTGTTTACAAAACTTGCATTCGAGTTTCTTCCCATTTTAAAACATTAATTTAATCGAGCAACGATATTGTTTTGAACTCAATTTTCTTTTTCTGGTCATTTTCTGTTTACAATGCAGACGTCTCTCTTCTCTTCCAAAGGCTTAACAGCATTGCCATACAAAATGTACTAAACATTTTTGGATCTATTTAAATTTAATTTACTAACGCTCATCAAAACAGAACACTATTAGTTTTAAATAAATATGATAAAGTATATCGTGGTAGGTTCTCAGACTATCTATAACAATAAAATATTTTATTTAAAAAAATTTTAGTAAACTTTGAAATGTTTCCACTTTTTCGTTTGACAGTTTGCGATATGTTCTTGTAAATAATGGCAACACTATTAAACAGCTGCTTAGTTCATTCATATTAAAATATTTTCTCGTATTAAAACAAACAAAATTCGAGTATAACTAGTAAAATTTCGCCCTGTGCAGTAAAATCTACTTTTTAAAATATATTGATCAACTAAATCATTAAATGCATATTAGAAAATTAAATAATTAATAAAACAAGCTGTAGCCGACAACAAAAATATAAGGTGACGAACAATACGAGAATCAAAGTCCAACAATTTATTGGATTAATAAAATTGCTGGTAGAATTTTTAGATATAAAGGTAGGTAGAAAATAAAATCTTTAGATCAGCATTAGCGATGCTAATCACAGTACCGTCTTTATTTAGATACAGTTTCAAGCAATGACAGAGCAGGAAGCATTGCTTCAACAAAGTAGTAGTATGACCTCGACGTACATAACTCCACAAGAGGAGGCATTACAAGCACTTTGTAAAAAATTGTTGAAATCTAGATTCTTTCGTGGCTATTATGAAGAACGCCGTTTTGTAGAGTCTGTAGCGGGCTACAGAGATATAGTTGATCTACATCGTGGGGAACGTGATTTGGAGCTTTTATTGCTAGACATTAGAAGTAAATTACAAATTTTCTACCAACATTCACCACAGGTATGGATTGGCATAACGCACGGTGCTTTTATGGGAGTAACACCTAAAAAGAATACACTCGATACACATATATGGGTACAACTACAGGAAGTTGCATTTGGCCATTATTGGTTCAGTATAAAAAGCATACGCTTTCGAAGAAATGAAGTGATATTAAAGTTAAATGTTGTACGCAATGTAGAAGCTGATTCACTCATTGAAAGAACGCAAATATCAACGTCTACGGTAATGCACGCTAAAGATGCTTCAAAATTGGCGTTAACAACAGACGATTCAGTAAAAGCATCTAATAAAGCGCCAAAGCTTAGCGATGATATGGTGAGTGGTCCTACAGTAATACAACCGGAAGTGCTACAAATCGGCTATGAAGACTTTGTTAATATTGTACGCAACTGGGGTACATCCATAAAACACACAGTATATGATTTTATGTCGAATGATATAAACAAAGATAATATAAAGGATTTCCTGCAATTTCTAGGCTTAGTTGTGATCTCCCTGCTGACCGGCAGTGCTGTAGCTATCAAGTACTTAGGTACTTTTGTATTGCGTTTTATGTTTGAATTTACCCGCTTTACGCATGTAATGACACCAATAATACTAAAAGTAATAGAGACGATAAATAAAATTGTTGGTGGATTTTATATATTGCTAGCTATGATTTGGAAGGACGCATTTATGAAAAAAAGAATGACAGCCACACAACAACTGCAAGATTTTAATGCACAACCGCCCAGAGAATTGAAAGCTATAGAATACAATCGACAACAATACAAAAGTAATTTTGAATATAATATACGGCAACCGCCTGTGATGCGCTCTAGTATGGGTCCCTTTACAGAGTTTGAACGAAAATTTCAATAAAGTGATATTCCGCCGGCGAATTTTAGAACAAATTTATTTATGATTCTTAATGATAGATCACTATTTTATCATTTTAGTACTAAATTGATTGCCTGATAATAGAATATTTCATAATTTAACGAAAGGCGAGCATTCCTTATGTGTAAATAAAATGCACCCATATGAAAACGGCAAAATAATTTAAAAAATGTGCTGAGAGAATTAACGAAAAATTTAAAAGAAATGTTATATTTTTATTACTCAACTACTGGCATTATTTGTATAAAGTATAAAGGTGATAAAGTTATTGAACATCAACGCTAACAAATGGTGTTGAGGTGCTTGTGCTGAAATGAACGCTAGATGAACTAAAGTTGAATAAATACATATTTGCATATTAAGATAAGCTAAAGATATATTTTATCTGTTTTAGACAAATAATATATCTTGCTTATACTTTACTTAAATATTTGTAATAGTTATTCAACTGTAGTTAGCCTAGCGTTCATATTGGTTCAGTTTATTATATTCAACATATGCAGTTTATAATTATGTCACGATATAAAAAGAAATTAATTGTGAAACACTGAAAATGTAAGAAAAATATATACAAACAAATAAAAAAGCAACAATTGTAAATATAAAATTATTTATGGCTTATTTTGTAAAATTGAGGACTCTATGCACGTGCATCAAACGAATTTGGATTATATATTAATATTGACCTACTATTACTTACCGAGCCAAACGCCGAAGTAACTGCCTTCCAACCCTGTTTTGATTATTGTAATGTACAACGACGGCCTTTTCCGTACTTTAAATTTAAATAATGTATTTACGTACATATGTATATAATTTCTATACATTTAAATAATATTTGATTTAAAAGCTTTTAAAATAAAACACACACGCAAAGTTATATTGGTTTATTTATTTAAAATTTTAACAATAAATACATTTGTACGAAAAGTATTAACCATAATGAGACCTGTTTTTTATTTAACAAAATATTTTTAACATTTATTTTTATCAAACTAAACCAGCGTTGCAAATAATGCATTTAAAAAATAAGGTAATCAATATTTGAATGAAATATATTTGTTGAAATCTCGGAATTCCTAATTAAAAATGATTTTAGATTTTTAATCCCAAATGCCGTATTAAAAAATAACGAAAAGTAAATTATATTAAGACATTTTTAATTTTGAATTACAGCTTGCACAGATACATTATTTTCACTGATATTGTTGTTTTTGTAGCGGCAGAATTCTGCCGAGTTGACAGTCCTTGGCCAGATAAAAAATCCGGGTCAGTTCCGGTGACATAGACCCGACTATCGTGGGAACAGGATGCTCTATCTTCAATGCTCTAGCGCACTGGTCCGCAAACTTACTTAATCCAACAATTTATATAATATATCATCAATTTTTAATTCTGATTTTGATTTTAAAGTAAAATTAAAAATTCTTAGTATTACATTAACTGGATTTTAAGTTTTTATGCTTAAAATCGTTGACTGAAAATTTAGTTTTCTATTTGTAGATTTAAATCTTGGATGAAAAATAACGTTGTAAATAATTAATTAATTTGATCTCAAATTTTTAATTTAAAAAATGGCAATCCTGCTATACCTAATAGATCAAAAATAAATTAATTTTTATAATTAATTAAATGGTAAATTTATTAAAATTTTAAAATATGAAAAAAAATGTTTTTTTTTATTGCTTTTTAATATTTTAATTAAATGGCAAATTTATTAAAATTTTAAAACATGAAAAAAAATGTTGTTTTTTTATTGCTTTTTAAATTTTTTAAATGGTAATTTTTAAATTTTAAAATATGAAAAAATTTTTTTTTTTTTTTTTTAATATTTTGATATGGTAGTATTTTTTCCAAAAGTTCAAGGCAACCCAATAAAAGTGTAGGAGTAGAATCTTTGGTTAAGTGGCCCGTCAGGCTAGACCGGTCGGCTACTTCAATCCTTGATCGTGTTTTTTTCGAAACATCATTTTTAAAATCGGTGCTTACGATTTCTCATAAATTAGTGAAGTGATCTTAATGAAATTTTATACAATTCTATTCCTAACAGCTGCTTTTATCACCTGAAACAAATCGAGTTAGAAATAGGGTCATATACATATTTGCTAGTCGAAAAAGTCTTTTCGCATTTTTTTTTATATTTATACTAATAAATAAATAAGCAAATATGTTCCATTTTGGTCGACCACTTTTAGCCAGTTTTCCGCTAGAAAATAAAATGTGTGGTTGCAGCAGTACCCGCCACGGAAAGCAGAGGAAGAGGAAGACCTCCACTCCGTTGGAAGCACCAAGTGGAGAAGGGGCATGGCCTCGCTTGGAATATCCACGTAGCGCCACGTAGCGAAGAGAAGAAACGACTGGCGCGCTGTTGTTGACTCGGCTATAATCGCGTAAGCGCTATCTACGCCAGTAAAGAAGAAGAAGCTTGCACCCAAACTTAGCCTTTTCTTGTTTGCTTTACTTACTGCGTGTCAATACAAATATAAACTTCGGAGTTTCCAAACAATTTTTGTAGTCATAATCATTAATATCTTTATTTAATTCGCATAATACATAATAATCATAATAGTAATTATAATAATTGTAATCTGTTTATACATAAGTAATTATATAATAATAATAATAATATTGTGGTTGTTTACACTTTCACTTCTCATTTACGCTTTTGCATTGTTTGCATACGTGTTGTTGTTGGTTTGTTTCTTTAAATAGTTTTGTTTTTTTTTTTATAATTTGTTTTACTTTTAATTAGTTATTTATATATATTATATGTATATATTATTTGTTTATTTTTATTTTTATCTTTTTCTACTATATGTCTTAAATTTCTTTACACATTAATTTCAAATGCATTAATTCATCTTTATATCGATTTAAACAATGTTTTTTTTTTGTTTTTGTTTTTAATTTGTGTTTTATCAATTAATTTGTGTATATGTATTTTATATTTTTATTAAATTACTTCTTTAATTGTGTATATATAAACATTTTTTTTTATTTTGTTTAACAAAAAAGTTTATTCCCTTTGAAGCTTTTCGCAGTATTTGCTACTTTTCTTGTTCTTGCTTGCACTCTCCCAATTTTTTTTTAGCTCTCTTGTGGTGAACTTTAATGACAACTTTTTTTGTTTTTTCCCTTTTCAAGTTACTTATACATAAACATAATTATGTATGCATATATGTGTGTATGTATATTTTTGTATGCATAGCAGCTGTTAGGTTTAGTTGTTCTCAAGAAATTCTGTTATGTTATATATTTATATGTATACATATAATCTATTCATATACATTTATATATGTATGTATGTATAAATATTTGTTTTTGCTTTTTTATAATATGTGTTTAATTTATTACGTTTTTGTTGGTTTTAGTGTATTGTTTATTTTGTATTTCTTGTAGTTATTTTATGTACGTGTTGTTTTTGGATGTACAGTTGTCTTCTCGGTTGCTACTATTTAATTTGCCATTATCGTTACCCGTTTCCTAGTTTTTCATGTACATAACGCAAATGTTTCAGTACAATATCCTACGCTGCTTCTGTAAACAATTTACTTAAATTTCAATAACAAATTTGTGGTAATTGTGTCAACCACAAGACGATTTGCATTTTGTGTGTTGAATGTTTGGAGCTGAGGTTGAGACACTGGCGCCAACTAGTGTCCTTCAAATTATAACGGATCATGCGTTTTAGTCAAAACACCAATGTATTTGCAAGGAGCTCAAGGCAAGTCATAGGAAATTTTACGTTAACATTTTTTTAAAGATACATATTTAGTTTTATTATTAAAATTAAAAAATTTATAAAAGTTATAAAAAAAAACTAGAAGTTTTTGAATTAAGATAAATGTTTTTAATTTAGAAAATTAAAAAAATATATATTTTAAACAGTTTTATGTATATAGTTTTTGTTTTAATGTTCTACCTTTTTAATACAAAAAAAAAAAAAATAATAATAATTGGAAAGAAAATTATAAAATTAAATTCAAACGTAACTTTCCTTTACATTAAAAAAAAAAAAAAAATTTTTTGTAAAAAAAAAAAATAAAAAAAAAAAAATTAAATTTAAAAAAAAGCCAATTCTTCATTTTAATAAAAACAATAATAAAAAAGAGGAACTCAAAAACACATTTTGAATTTAAATAAAAATTATAATGGTTTCTAGTTTTTAAAATTTTTTTTCAATTGGAAATTTAAATATTTTGTTTCTATAGTTGCAAATTTTTTTTTTAATTTTAATTAAATTTTTCTTTTGAAAATAACATTTTGAATTTAAATGAAAGTTACAGGCTTTATATTTATATTTTTTTTTTAAATATAAAATTTAAAAATTTTTGGTTTTATATAACACTGAAAAATATATAAATGAAAATGTACACTAAACTCATTTCAATTTAAAAAAAGTTATGATAGTTTCTCATTTTTATTTCCAATTGAAAATTATTATTTTTTAATTAAAAAAATAATAAATTCTTTTGATAAAATCATAGTTTGCAGTGCTTAATATTTAAAAAAACAAAAAAAAAAATATAATTTCATATTAAAAAATAAAAATTATTTAAATTTTTAATGCAGTATAAATTGTTTAATGTAATTAATTACTAAATAATAAAAAGCAAAATTTAAAAAAAAACAATAATTTTTTTGATTAAATTTTAGTTTTCAGTGCTTAAAAATTTTAACAAAAAAAAATATACTTTCATATTAAATTGTAAAAATGGTTTTAATTTTTTTTTTTTTTTTTTTTTTAATGTAAATAAATTGTTTATTATAATTGGTTTAAAAAAAAATTTTTAAAAATTTTAAAAAAAAAAAAAAAATTTTAAATATATACATATAAAACATAAATTTTTATATATATGTATAATAAAATTTTTTTTTTCTTTTTAAATTTAAAAAATGATTTTAAATATTTTTTTTTTTTTTTATGAGTATAAATTGTTTAATGGAATTAATTATTTAATAATAATAATGAAAAAATTTAAAAAAAAAAAAAAATTTTTTGATAAATTTTAGTTTTTATCCCTTAATAAAAAAAAATTTAAAAAAAAAAATAAAAATTTTTTCATTTTAAAATTTAAAATAAAAAAATGATTAAAATTTTGTTTGAATGTAGTATAAATTGTTTATTATAAATCATTAATTAAGAAAAAAAAATTTCGTACATAAAATATATAAAATAATTTAATAATAAAAATTAATACAAAAAAAAAAAAGTTTTTTAATTTTTTACATTTAAAAAATATGTATATTTTGCAAAGTGGCTTGAATAAAAATTCAACATTTCAAAGAAAACTAAAATTTTTTAAAAGACAAAGTAGGCGAAAAATTATATATTTAATCATTTCTAATTTATTAGAATTTTTAAATTAAACAATAAAACAAATTTTTCTTGAAAAAGAGCCAACTTAACACACCGTAGGGCTCGAAATCATTTTTTAGAATATATAAAATAAAAAAAAAACAGTAGCAACATTTTTAAAAATTAAAAATGAAAATAAATTACACTAAAAAATCGTAAAGAACTCTTCGACTCATTGATAACCCAGCATGACCCGCTTTAAACTCTTCAGTGTTCTATACCAAGTAAATGTGTTATATTTTATTTGTTTAAATCAACAATTATGTATATTAGTACAATATGTTTTTTTATTTTGTTTTCACATTTGTTGGTTTTGCATTACACATGATAATGTCACGAATTAATTGATTTATAATTATAATTCATTAAATGTGTAATTCATTGGCAGCAATAATACAGTTTCCAATACAAACACAACCACAAAACATAAAATACAGTTACAATCGGGTGGAAACAAAAACATTTTAACGGTACACAATAAATTAAAGGTAGGTAACGTCAGAAAGTAACGGTAAACGGTAAAGCCGTCGATAGCAAAAGTCGGGTATGGAAAAGTATGTGAAAGGAGAGAAAAGAAGAAAAACCAGAAATGTTATATGTTACACGTCAAATACAAGTACAATTATGGTAAGTCAAGTAAACGTATGCGTAGTAATTGAAAAATTTTAACTTTAAGTTTAAGTTTAGGTAAATAAGCAATACATTTTGTATGTATAAATGACAGATCGAAGGCCGTACACATATTGCTAATAAATATGTATATATGTATGTATGTAATGTTGTAGGTGATGGTGGTATTGGTTTAGGACAATTAATTATATTGAACGATTATATGTAGGTATGTATGAACTTAGTTAGAAGAAGCTACGATATAGGCTCTTAATTACTTTAAATCATCGGTATCTTCGATCAGATCGGCATACTCCTCCCAATCGTTGTTTGTTGAACGTGTGCGCAGATTAGATATTGTCGGTATTTCGTCGTCATCGCCATTGCGATCAACAGTATTGCCGGCGTCGGCGCTGCCGCCACCGCGGTCACGACTGTGAGCTGTTGTCGTGCCGCCTGTTGTGTCGCTTACCACTTCGTAGTCCTTTAACTCAGCCTCCAGATCTTTTTCCCATTGTTCTTCTGCGGTGCGTTAAGTTGTTTTTGTTTTTGTATTTTGCATGAGTTTGTTGTGGGGGGAAAATAAGAGAGAAAATTATGTTAGTTACCATTTTTTATTAAACTTTATTTTTTATAAATATATATGTATAAATAAAGGTTATAAATATATATTAACGCGTTCTACTAGGTATACTGTTATATAAACATAAGTATATACATATTTTAAAAGCAATAAGTGCGTTTAAATAAATAAGAATTGGAAGTACTTTTTATTATTTTTTAATTTAAAAATTTAAATTTTAAGTAAAAAATATATATGTATTTAAAAAGATAAATATATTTAAATAATTTTCAACTGTGGCTAAGCACCTACCAATCATTCACATAGTTGGTACACATACATACATTTGTAACACATTCAATTATGTTTTTTTTTAACTTATAAAATAATTTTTTATACATTTTTTTTCTATTTTTTTTTTAAATTATAAATTTAATGCGTGTAACTTTGTTTTTGCTTTTAAAGTTTAAAAATTTAAATTATTTAAATTTTTTAAACTTTTTTTTATTTTTTTAAAACTTTAATTTTGGGGTTTAAAATAAATAATTTTTTGTAAAAAAGGGGAAAAAAGTTTAATTTTGGAGGCTTTTAAAACTAAAATTTTTTCCCCCAAAAACAGGTTGGGGAATTTTTTGTGAAAATTTAAAAAAGAAAATAAAAAAGTTTTATCCTTTAAATTTTGGGCGGTCAGTTTGTATGACAGCTATATGCTATAGTGGTCCGATCGGAACAATTCTAGGATTTTGGGTGGCGTTAGCTCGTAAAATAATTTTGCAAAATCTCGTAAAAATATTTCGTAAATTTAAAAAAGTTTTCCTTATAAGCCCCTTGATTTTGTTCGTTCAGTTTGTATGACACCCATATGCTATAGTGGCCCGATCTGAAAAATTTTTAGGGTTATTGTAGCGCTCCCTTTAAAAAATAATTCTTTCAAAATTTTCGAAAAATATCTCGTCAAAAAAAAAATTTTTCCCTTTATAACATTTGTTTTTGGTTCGTTTAGTTTGTATGACAGCTATATGCTATAGCTTTTCCGATATCGGCTTTTTCGACAAATGTGCAACTAATTGAGCAAAAAAGAACGTATGCAGAATTTCAGATCAATAACTAAAAAACTGACGGACTAGTACGGGTATATACCAACAGGGTATAGGGTCATCAACATATTTTGTTGCGAAATCGATCTAAAAATCAAAGTTTTGTGAATTATAAAATAAAAAGTAGTAGAACTTTCTACAATTTGTTTTTTAAATTTTGACTTTTTTTGCTATTTCTAGAACCCATAAGAAAGATGTTTTGAAGAAACAAGCGCGCTGAAACAAATATTTGGAGTAAAGGGTCACTTAACCTAAAAATGTGCGCAAGATTTTCAGTATTTAGGAAGGCATAACGAAGAAAGGCGCTTTGTTAGCACTGACTTTAGTTTAAATTTTAAAATATTGTTGTAACAATTTAGTAATAATCAGGTTATAATCAATAAAAAATATGCTCAGCTACGGAGAAGGTAGAAAATAAACGTCAATAGATCTCTATTACAATTTTTTTTAAGAAAATTTTTTTTTTAATTTAAATTTTTCTCCCTTTTTAAACAAATTTCTAATTATGATTTAATACATTTTTTAAACTTTAACATTTTCAAAAATATTTTATGATGATTATATAAATTGTTCATAATTTAATATAGCTAAACATAATTTATGTTCTTATATGTATCCCCCAAACAAAATTTCATTTTTTATATTTTTAAAGTAATGTAATAAGCATGATTTTTAAAAATTTATTTATATATAACACTTATACAAGTATATATTGAAAACATATTTATGTATATAAATATACAATGCGCTAAGCAAGAAAGGAATTTGGATATATATATTGAGAACTTCACCAAAAACAGAATTTTTGCCTTTTTAACCTTTTTTTTTCATTTTAATCGAACAACATGCGTCTTCTCACCAAACACCCATTGTATTATTGTTATTAGCATAAAGCAAAAACAAATAAAAATGCTTTTACCTTCCAAATTAAATTAAAATGCTATATTTTGCTAGTGATTTTGCGCGTAGCCTAGACAAAGGCCATTGCAGACTTGTATTCTTTTTGGTATGCGTACAGTAACTGTAATGTAATCTTGTTTCAAAGAAAAAATTCAAATGATTAGCGCTAATAGTATAGAAAAAGTAAATAGACTAACTAAACTAATTGAGCATTAATTAAATTGAAATAAAATAAAATATATATTTTTTTGTCAATAATATACGTTAAAATTAAAAAAATAATAAAAATAATAATTAAAATAATAAATTTAGCTTTTTTTGGTGCTTTTATGTACTTAAGGGGTTATATGTGGGTAGGTTTTGCTTTTAGTATCCTTTCCGTTCTTGCCGCACGCTTTGTTAATATGTGTTGGAGTCATTAGTTAACAAAATATTTATAGTTTCTTTTAATATGTGTTGGAGGATTTATTTAATATTTAACAATATATTTATAGTATATACAAATACATACATAACTATGTATTATAATATTTTTATAAAATACCTTAAACGCATGCCATAAATGTATTGTTAAATATTTTCTTTAAAAATTACACACGTATATGTATGTATATTGGTGTACGCTATTTAACAAATTTATTTGCTGCAAACGCAATATGAAGTTTCAATTTTTGGCTTAAAAAAATTTCTAATGTAAACAAGCCTTCTATTTTCAAATTTCAAATGAGCTCAAATCATTTAGCTTTTCAGATGTGTTATATACGAGATTTTTAAAACATTTGCCATAAATCTTTTATACACAAAGAAATAAGTCCTTTCGCCTGAGTGGCATAGCCGAGTTTACAACAGCGCGCCAGTCGTTCGTTTTTTCGAATTCTACAGCTTTGAAAAATGGATATTCGAATACAAAATTTAGCGCTTTACAAAAAAAGTTTGAATGATTTTTTCAAAAAATCACTCCTTTAAAAGTTATGCGCAGTTAAAGTTAAGCAACCATCACGACAGTATGAACGTACACCACGACGTATGAGTGACACAGAATTTACCATTATAAGGCATTTGTGTGAATGCTCTTCCGCTCTTCAAAACAAGTTATTTTTTTCCCACTAAACCAACTTTTAAAAGTTATACAATTAAATTTATACGTATATTGTACATCATGCCATCCATTGTACGATATGAAAGTACACCATGTCGTATGAGTAACACATAATGCTTAAATCACTTGCATGAATGTCTCAGTACATTTGATGTATAATTTTAACTGCGTATAATTATTAAAGAAATAAATTTTTGGGAAAAATTTTTAAGATCTTTTTTGTAGTGCACTTAGTTTTGTATTAGAATATCACTTTTTCAAAATTTTAGTTACACTATTTGTAAATCGTAAGGAAAAAAACAAAGGGAAAAAGGGTAAAATGTTTTTGGGTCGAAAATAGAGAGTTTGCTTACTTTTTTTACTTTTACTTTTATTTTAATATTTCATTTATATTTTTATTTTTATATTTCATTTAAAATTATATTTTTATTTTTAAAAAATTTTTTTGGGCAAAACTAAAACCCGCAGTGGGCTTTTGCAGAAACGAAAACAATCAACTTGTGAAATAACGCACACCCTAATGTATATGTATACACAAATAAATCCATGGAATAAATGCTAAAAAGCAGGCAAAAAAAGTAATAAAATTGTATGTAGCAAAAAGTAAAAAAATGTCAAACGCCTTAATAACAGATTTTTTACATAAAGCAATTCAAGTTATTAAAAAAAAAATATATTAATAATAAACTGAAAATATGAAATTATTTATAAGTGTGCTCTTAATAACTCTAATATATTTTTAAGTTTTTTATATTTCAAAATGTAATGATTGCAAGCATAATAAAGTAGTAAAAACGCATCTATAATTATACACATGCAAAAGGAGTAAAAAAAAAGAAAATTAAATAAGAAAGAAAAAAACAATTGTTAAAAAATGCAGTTTGCATCTAATTATTTCCCAATTTTATTGCCCTACTTAATAAATTTTTTTTTTAATTTTGATTTTTCGATACTCAATTAAGTATGTTAGCGCTATTTTGGGGGGTAAAGTGGAGTTAAATATACACATACTAATAAAAAAATTTAATCGAAATTTTCAATTGTATTTTGTGTGGTGAGTTAGTTAATAATTAAAATTTAAAAGTATACAAAAAGAAATTATATTAATGGAATAAGTTATAATTTTAGAAATCACATTTCTGACGCTTATGTAAAAGTTGAAATTAAAACAAATAAGGAAGGGTATAACCGAACTTTTCATACTCTTGCAACTTGCAACGATTCAAGGCAGGGAGATACATTCAGATTATTAAGGCCTGGTCTAATGGAAGTATTGACTCGATTTAAACCACTTTTGATACCTAGAGATACTATTTTCAGGAAAGGATTCTCTTCAATTTTCAATTATACATCTCATATATTGACCGATATTTTTGGTCATGGTAAAGGCTAAAGGCTGGGGTCTACATATTCGGTACACAGAGGATTCAACAGTTTTGGTTCCATTCATACCTTTGGTGGCATACTTCAAAGGCATATTCGTGCAAAGTTGTATTTCTATATTATATTATATTAACTGCTTCTAGATTTGTACACAGGAACGTGAAACAATCAAAAGCAATTTAAAATTTTGTTATATGGGAAGTTGGAAGAATGTGGTTATAGCCTGATTTCACTCCCTTTTCACACTGTAATGTTGGAATCTCAGTATCACAATTAACAGTCAGAGATCATACTGTCATCGTTGGAATCTCGGGTAAGGCTCAGTGAAAAGCTTTTTGTAAGATCATTTGGGCCTAAGAAAATAGAAAACATCTTTGGTTCCAATATCTCTAAATTTTTTCGAAACTAGGGTTGTTTTGATTCTTTTTGAGTGTTTCGCCAAATTTTCAACCAATATCCACCGTATTCACCTGATTTAGCTCCGTGTGATTTCTGCTTATTCAGCAAACTCAAACGACCGCCCCGTGGAAACCATTAAGAGTCAATTGAAGACATTAAACGCGAACCGCTAGGCGTATTGAAGGTTATTCCGGATATAGATTTTAACAACTGTTTCTAGAATTGGAAAGCATTGAATATATATTCACATATCACAAGTGTATTTGGGCCAAGAGGGATTACTTTGAGGGGACGACATATATTTTGAAGAATAAATTAAGAATTATAAAATAATGCACAAAGTCTTACTATTTTTTGCTCATAGCAACGGGGTTTTCAATAGGAACGCTACAAAAGTAGATTGATATGATATTTTTCCCGATCTTTGACACTTCTCTTTTAGTAAGGTTTGCCATTTCATCATGGAAAGATATGCGATCCAACAACGAATCGAAATTATTAAAACTTACTACCGAAATTCGGAGTCAGTGACCTCAACTTAAAGAGTATGCAAAAAATTGATTTTTAATAAATCACTGTGTGATCTCTTAAGCTTTTCCGCTCTCAGAATAAGAAAAAATATTAATATTTAATTAAAGGTTATCTACGAAAAATAAATGTGTAACATAAGCCACTTAAACAATATTTTAGGTTATGTGAAAAAATATATATATTTAAAGCGCAAAAAAGATGTACGACAAAAAATTTAAAGGAACGAACTGCAGTTAAGTACAGAAGATATCATTGCATATCATTGGTTAACTAAAAAACCCGAAGAGTTGCCACATGAACAAAGTATTATTTAAATACACATACACGCACACTAATTTAGCTAAAATCGTACACACATAATAAACTTTGAACGAAAATGTAACATTTACGAAAGCAACAACAGCACAATTAGACAAAAATAACGAACGCACTAAGTAGCAAACGATAATTGATAATCGATAAATGTAAAACGAAGTAAGCAATACGAACATATGAATTATTTTAGTGTGTGTGGTTTTTAATTATTTTTTTGGTCTTTTGTATTTATTAAAAATTTCGTAACTGTATTTATTTTAATACACTAATATTATAATTTCGCTAAATATGTGTGAATTTTGGTAGGGAAATTTCGATAATATATTGTATATAATGAAATAATTGCATAATAATCGTGTAATTAATTGTATTGTAAGCGTAATTTATTTGTAAAATCAGCAATACTAAACTTACCACACAAAATCTTTTTGTTATGTTTTTTTGACTTTTGATATTTTTTATAAGTAATTTTTTTAAATTTTTCATTTTTATGTTTTTTTGTTTGTTTTTGTATTATCTATATTGGGTAAACATACTTTTTGCTTTGCATTTTGTTGGATTGCAGGTTTTTTTTGCATTAATTTCATTGCATTACTTTGTTTCAGGGAGTTTGGTTTCTTTTCTAATCAATGCGATTTTTGTTTTTGGTATTTTTGTTTGTTTACATAAAGTTTATGTGATACTTTGGTTTTTGCTTGCTTTTGTAATTTTGTTAGTTTTGGTACATTTTCTTTTTTGTTTTTCTTTAAATACATAGTAATTTAGCGTAAATCCATTCAATCTTCTGCAAGATGATTAAAAACGAAACGAAAAGAAAAGTAAATAAATAATTATGCATTTTTTTTTTTTTTAGAGTAAAGTCAAATTGATTTTGGTTTTGTAACGAATTTGCAAACGGAGCATATAAATCTAATATAAGCATTTGCTTTTTTCGTGTTTCGTATACTTTTGCCTAAAGGCGCGACATTTTGTAGTAAATAAATAGTTTTTAAGTGATTTTGTTTACTACAAAATTAAAATAAACTAAAAATAAAAAATTTAGCTTAATTTTTACTTGTAATTTCAGTTTTTTTTTTACATTTTTTATTGATTTTAGAGAATGGAAAATGCAGAAAAGCAAAGCGTATATGAGCACCAAGGCAAATAAACAAATAAAATCTGTGAGAAATTCAAGTGGTGAACATTTTTGTTTTACAAAGGCAGGGTTTAAAAGCGAGAGAAGCGTGCTAGAGCCAAAGTAGAAATGCAAAGGAGGGTAGAAAAAAAAACCCAAAAAAAGAAAAATATAATAAAATAAGTTCAAAAAAAAATAATAATAATAAATAAAATAAAAAAATAAAAAAATAAAATAAAAAAAAATATTAATAAAAAAATAAATTAAAAAAAAAAAAAAAGAAAAAAAATATATAATATATAAAAATTTCAAAACTGAGAAGAAAACAGTATAAAACAAATATTAATAATTAAAAAAATCTAAAAACAAATTTAATTGTATAAGTGAGATACGTAGAATGTTAAATGAAAAATATGTATGTGCTGCAGCGAGTATTAGTACAAAAAGTAAAAAAAAAAAATTTTTAAATATATAGGTACATATGTATGTATGTAAAAAAAAAAATAAAATAAAAAAATTTTAAAAATGAGAAAAAAGATTAAAAAAAATAGCAATATAAAAAATATTAATAATTAAAAAATCTATCAATAAATTTAATTGTATAAGTAAGATACGTAGAATGTTAATTGAAAAATATGTATGTATGTATGTATGTGCTGCAGCGAGTATTAGTATAAAAAGTAAAAAAAAAAAAAAAAATAAATAAAAAATGAAAAATAAAAATTTTAAAAATTAAAAAAAAATTAATAAAACTAAATTCAATAACAAAAAATATGCATAAAAAAATATTAAAAAAAAGTTAAAAAAGAATTAAGAAAAAAATATTAATAATTAAAAAAAATTGGAAAAAAAAAATTAATTGTATAAGTGATATGCGTTGAATGTTAAAGGAAAACTATGTATGTGTTGTTGCGAGTATTAGTATTTAAAAAAAAAAAAAAAAAAGTAAAAAAAAATAGAAATAAATAAAAAATGAAAAATAAAAATTTTTAAAATAAAAAAAATTTATAAAACAAATTTCAATAACAAAAAAAAATATACATAAAAAAATATTAAAAAAAAATAAAAAAAAAATAAAAAAAAAAAATAATAATAAAAAAATATTAATTAAAAAACGGGGAAAAACAAAATTAATTGTATAAGTGATATTTGAATGTTAAAAGAAAACTATGTATGTGTTGTAGCGAGTATGAGATTAAAAAGTAAAAATAAAAATAACATATATTAAATTTTTTATTAAAAAAAAAAAAAAAAATAAAAAATACAAGAAAAAAAAATTAATAAAAATATATTAAAAAAAAAAACAAATAATAATAATATTAAAAAAAAAAACCGAAAAACAAACTTAATTATATAAGTGATATACGTTGAATGTTAAATGAAAAATATGTATGTATGTATGTATGTATTGTAGCGAGTATGAGTATATTTTACTAATGGCAAATGTAGGAAATTATAAACTTTAAGTGTAACACACATACATACATACATACACAAGAGTATGCATGTATGTACATATGTATGCAGCAAAATCAGTATGTTTCAGTTATTGTTATTTGTTGCTGTAGTTTCAACCGTTTGCTAACGCGCTGGCTTATGCATGCATACCTATAAATTATATACATTTATGCAGCTACATGTATGTTTGTGTAACGGTGTGTTAATATGCAGTACGCAGAGGAAGAATTTTTCAATCATGTCCACGCAAACGCTCTAACATGTTTGTACACGTCACGCGCATGCATGGTTGTATTCGTGTGTCTGTTTGCATACATGTTAATATTTTGTTTTAAATTTTTATTTCGTTTGTTCGCTTGTTAGTTGTTTTCGATAATTTAGAATCTTTCTTTTTTGTTGTTGTTCGCTAATAAAATTTTTAACGCCTATTTCTAATTACATAAATATTTTATTAAGTCGCAATTGCACGTTGCATTTTTATTACATTTGTTGTAAACATTTATTTGTTTATGTGATTTTTTTTGTAATTGATTTTTTTATATTTAATATTTTTTATATTTAATATCTTTTATATATGATTTTTTCATATTTAAGTCATATTTTTTTTTATGCTATTTTTTTTTTATATATAATATATATATTTTTTAGATAATATTATTTTTTTATGCTCGTCTTGCGTGACTTCTAACAATTTAATAATTAAATGTCATTGCTGTAATTGTTGTTGTAGTAAACGTAACCAATATAAGTTAAGAAAAAAGAAGGAGAGAGAGAAAAAATGAGACAAAAAAGTAAGAAAAAACAATTTACACTGTTGTTTCGTTTTGTTTGTTGGTTTGATTTGTAGAAAAGAATTCTTATTATAATTGATATTATTTCGTTTGCCTTTGTTTCATTAAGCGCAAATTAGCAATGAGACGAATTCAATTGTTGTTTCATGTTTATATACTAGTATTAAAATCATTGGTAGAAAAGTGCAAAGAGACGTGTTGCTACAATGCATGTAAAGCAGTGCTTTTGTAGTATATACATACATACATATAATACAACTGCGAAAAAAATATGTATGTATGTGAATAAAGACTAAAGACGAGTTCGGCACGATGAACGGTAAATATGTTTTGGTACAAAGGACTATGCAAAAGTGTGTTCGTATGAAATTGACGTTAGCGTTTTATGAAAATTATTGAAAATTCAATGATTTTTTGAACACGAATTTATGCTAATGACGCTTCTAGTGAGGTTTCGTTTTCGGTATATGGTTGATATGCTTGAAGAATGTCGCTAAAAATTTTTATTTTTAGATTTTTAAAATTTGAGTGGTTTGAAAAATGTTTCTAAAAAAAAATTTTTTTTGATTTTCGAAATACTAGAAACTTCTTTTAATTCGCTCAAACAAACTTTTTTGATATACATATGAGAGAACTCGTTTCACTCGCTCCAATAAACTTTTATTTTAAGGATTTTTGAAATTGGAGTGAATTGAAAAATGCTTCTAAAAAAAAAACATTTTTTAAAAATACCAGAAAAAAATTTAATGACATGTTTATTCATATATCTTTATTTTTGGGATTTTTCAAATTCGAGTGGATTGAAAATGTTTCTAAAAAACACGATTTTTTAAAAATTTCGAATAATTAGAAAATTGTTCATGTTTATAACTCGTTCCAACAAAGTTTTTCGGTACATTCTGAAAATTTTTGAAGAATGTTACTAAATAACTTTATTTAAGAGATTTTTCAAATTCGAGTAGATTGAAAAATGTTTCAAAAAACATTTTTTTTTAATTTAGAAATACCAGAGAATTGTTTATGTTTACAACTCGTTCCAACAAAGTTTTTCGGTATGTGATTGATAAGTTTGAAGCATGTCGCTAAAATATCTTTATTTTTGAGATTTTTCAAATCGAGTGAATTGAAAAATGTTTCTAAAAAACTATTTTTAAATAAAATTCAAAATACTGGAGAATTTGTGGTATTTATGATTCACTCCAACAATGTTTTTGCGATATGTGGTTGAAATGCTTGAAGCGAGTCTCTAAAAGTAGATCGTAAAATGTTTCTAAAGATATATTTTCTCTAAATTTTCCAATTACTAGATTATTTTTTATATTTATATTTCTAGAGAAGTTTATACTTGTAGAATAATAATTTCCATTTTTTATTACTAAAAACTTTTTATTTTATATTAAAAATATTTTTTTCGAGTAAATTGACCGTTAGTAATATTTTTTTATTTACTATTGTTGTTGTTAAAGACAACAAAATTAGTTCCGAGTATGTTACATAATTTTTTGTTAGTAGCAGTGCAAAATATATTCAAAGCATATATTAACGAAACGAAAAAAATATAGAAATATCAAACATAACCTTAAATTATGACATAATCACTTGAAATTGAAAAATAACATTTTTGGGAAATGTAATAAAAATACTTAAACTCATTAGCATCGGTTTATTGAGAAAGCTTTATACATATATTTCAATACTTCTTTAATTTAATTAATTTTTAATTAAGAAACATAAAAATAAGAATAACCTAACTAATACATATGATTATTTTTATTAATAACTGTTTATTCTGGAGATCAAAAAAAAATTTTAAATTTTCTCTAAATATTCTATATAATTTTATCTTACTTGTAATTGTAATTTTTAATAATAAAAAAATAAACCTAAAAATGTGATTTTATTTTACAAAATTTTTTGCCAGCCGCTTGTAGATTTGAAAATGTAGCTTTACAATATTTGTCTAGTAGATATTCGGATATTTAATTTTTTTTTAATTTAAAAAAAATTTTTTTTTCTGTTGCACTAAATAATCAGCAATCATTCCTCTCTTGTTATGCTAATAGCAAATATGTAATAAAATATTATGACAAAAATTCAAAATTTTTTTACAATTCCCAAATTCTTAGAAAACTAAAATAAACTTAAAATTATTTAAACCTATTCTTTTCTTTATTTAAAAAAAATACACTTTAACACAAATATTGATGAGTAAACCAAACACCAAAATTAAATTAAATGAAAACATAATAAAATAATTAAAAAAATCGCTTACCATCACTGCCGAGCGCTTGCTCTGTCATACTATCAATACCCAATTTGCGCATGCCATCCTTGATTTCTTCCAAATCAGTTTCAGTATTTGTGTGAAATGAATCGGAAACGAACTCCGATTCACTGTGCCGTGACTTTTGGCTCACAGGCTTATCTAGACCCACACCAATGGGTTGTTGAAATATAGGCGAAATCGGTGTCGATGTGTTGGCATCCTTATCACTTGCGCTTGTTTGCACTGCACCGGCAGCAGCAGCAGCCGCTTCTGCTGGCGACTTGTTTGTTTGTGTATTTTTAACTGGTAATCCACATATTACATACATATGTACGCAATATTTAATTTTATTTCATTTTAAATTTTTTTTGTTGGAATTAAATCGGTTACACGCGTTTCATTTACATTTTATAAATTTGTGTTTTTTATTTTCGTAGATATAAATTTGGGTTTTTTATTTGAAAAAGGAAAACAAATACGAATATGGAATAAAATAAAAGAAGAGGGAAAAAATAAAAAAAATTAAAAATTTAAAAAAAATTAAAAAATTAAATAAAAAAAAAAAATAAAAAGAAAAAAAAAATTTTAAAAAAACCTTTAAAATTAAAAATAAAAAAAAAAAAATTTTGGAAAATAAAACCCCAAACAAAAATTTTTTAATTTTTATTTAAAAAAAATTTTTTAAAAAAAAAAAAAAAAAAAAGATAAAAAAATAATTCTAAATAAAAAATTTTTCTCAAAATTTTTTAAAAATGAAGTAAGTAAACCGGGGGAAATTTTTTGGGGAAGAAGCTAGAAATACCCAAGAAAAATTGTAAGAAGATTGTTAAAAAAATTTTTCATACAAGAATTTTGACATTTGGTTTGAAGGGAAGCTAAGTTTATTATCACCGAAAACGACGCACATTTCCGGCAATTTGTAGGGGGGTTTATTTTTGAAAAATACCGGGCAAATTAAAGACTTTCAGGGAATTTTAAAAATAAGGTATTATATGACAGCTTAGTTTTAGTATTTTTGGGTAAAATTTTTCAAGGTTTTAATGAAATTGTAATAAAAAGTTTTAACGGTTTTGATCGTTGTTGATTGAGCTTCATTACTTTATGTATCGGCGGCTAAGGGGACAAAATTTTCGAGAATTGTTAAATGACGCGATTTCCCCAAAAATTGGCAACAAAATACACGTAGTTTTTAAATGTTTATGGTATTTTTATGCAAGTAAATTTTTGGTATCTTGGGTTTTAAAAAAATTTTCTTTTTCACAGAATAACAAAAAAAAAAAAATAAAATAAACTTGAAATTTTAAAAAATGATTATGTATAAAAACGATTTTTTGTAGTCGTTAAAAAAAAATTTAAATTCAAATAATTATTAATGTACCTTTTAAAATTTCCGGAATATAAATAAAAGAAAACCAGGTTGTTTTGGTTTTTTATTTGTATGTATGTATTGGAAGGAATTGGGGTTTGAAAAAAAATAAAGTTAAATTTAATGTTTTAGTTTTTTGGTAAAAAAAAAAAAAATTCCCTGTTTCGTTTTAAAGAAATAACCAAAAAAAAAAAAAAAAAAAAAATTGATTTTTTTTTTTTTGGAAAGCTTTTTTTTATCAAGTAAAAAAATAGTAATTACAATATATATAGTAGTTTATTGAATTAACAATGGTTTAAATAAATGAATAAAAGGGGGAAAAGAACGCAAATTTTTTTTGTTTGTTTTTTTTTTTTTGTTTTTAAATTAGTTTAAAAAGTTAAACAGCAGTTTCCCCGGACCAAAGCCTGGGCCCAAGTTAAATTACTTGAATAATTGTGAAAAAAAGTAACCCCCAAAATTTTCCCTCGTATGCAAAAAAATAAATATTTTTAAAAAAAAGAGAAAAGGGAAAATATTGTTTTTTTTTTTGGAAAGCTTAAGTTTTGTGTTAATAAAATCAAAGGGGTTAAAAATTACATTGGGGGGCCGAAATTTTTTTTTAGTTTTGGTGTGTAATAGGTCGAACCCCGGAATGGGTTAAATAAAGGCCCTTTTTTTTAAGAGGGGAGGGGGGGGATAAAGAAAAAACCTTAAATTTTTTTTTGTAAAAAAATTTTTAAAAAAATTTTATTAAAGAACAATTTAACAAAATTCGTCAAAAAGTAAGGCCGAAAAACGCCATACCCGCATGTTTTTTTTTTGGTTCCCAAAAATTAATTATTTGAAAACCCATTAATACCCCCGGGCCGGGAAATTCTCCAGGTTCATAAAAATTTAACAAATTTTAAGGGATTTTTAAATTTGCTGGTTTCACCCCAATTTGGGCACAATTGAATCTTTGGGTCCACCGCTTTATTTTGCTTTCATAGCTGGGGGGGGAACGCAAATCGTAGGTTGGGAACAAAATCACCCCGGTTTGGTTTCCGCGCGTTGCGCATCTTTGAAGGGAAATTTCTCTATCTTAGCCGTTTTAAAAACCAAAAATGTCGCCCGAAATCCCGCAAAATAATAAACCTCGAAAGCTCAGTTCCTCCTAAGAATCCCAATAAAATAAAATTTTTTTTTTTTTAAAAGGTAAAATTTTTAATAAAAAAGAGCATTTTGGAACTATTTGTAAAACTAAAAGCTTTTTTCCTAGGTCAAAAATTACCCCCAAATAATTTTTAAAAAGATAAATCCAAAAAAATCTTTAAATTTCCAAAAAGAAATGCAGCAAATATATAGCAGCCTTTTCACCATGTTAGGGAAGATCTCCAACAGCTGGGCCGTAAAAGAGAAAGTGGCTATACAATCCCAGCTCGCCTTTCACCTATAGCTTGGACAAAATGAATCTACAGAATCAAGGATAGTTTTCAGTCAGAATATCTACAATGGGGAGATTGAGTTCAGAGGACTCTTATGTTTACTTTGCGTCAGAAGTAACCTTGAACGCACTATCAGCGAGCTCAAGACCAGCATTGCTGACCTTGAACTTGGGAGTAGTACACCCATTGTTACCTTGTGGCTCACCCTTCAATGATGGATGGATGGCCTTGGATCTGTGGCCGAGCAATATGGTCGCCTCGTCAAAAAATTTCCATTTTAACGGCAGGATGCCTCTTTATGTCTTCTATCGAACACCTACATAGTGAGGCCAGTATGCTCCCAGTCCAGGAGCATAATGAACTCCTTTTCAGGCAGTTTTTGCTTTGATACTTTCGCAAACATCACCCCTGCAGTCACTTGCTTGGAGCGGAACCGCCTCCTAGAAACTCAAGAGATCATTCCTCAATTACGTCGACAATACTAGACAGTACGCGAACAGATTTTGGACGCAACAAACTTTGGGCAAGCAAGACCGCCGTTCACAGGGGAAAAAAAAACAACATCTTCACCGACTCTTTTCCAGTGAGTGGCGTACTCGGAGTCAAATCACCACCCATGGCAGACGAAGAGTTCGAATTGTCTCGAGAAACGAGAGTGCTTTTGCGCAGCTTCGTTCTGGATACTGCTGCAGGTTAAACCCCTACTTATCCAAATAGATCCCGACATAACCAACATATGTCCTACCTCTTTGCATGCCCCCTAACCCCACTCATCTACTTAACACCCCTCTCCCTTTAGTCCGACCCCGTCGAAACAGCCGTTTCTTGGGTCAGAATAACAACAACAACAACATCGATGGATGAAAAAAAAAACTGACGAAATTCACAACAGCAACCGAATTTGATTTCACAAAGCTCTACCTATTGTCTATCTTATAGGGGTTAAGCTTTGTAGAACTTTATATTATATCTGCATTATATAGTATATAAATGTTCAAAAAAAAAAAAAAAAATTACCAATTTTATTCTAAATGTTTTTGTTTTGTCAATACTTACATTCTCCTTGACAGTCTCCTTGATTTTGGCGCCCGCCTTATTTATGGCCGATGACAAAAATGAGCCGAAGTGTTTTGCCTGCTGTGTTACTTTGGTGGTAACTGTAATTTTCAACGTAAAAAAATTAAACAAAAAAATAAAGAAATTAGTAAAACAGCAAGGGAATTTGTGAAAATGCACAAAGCTCATATCTACAAAGTACAAAAACAACAAATGAGTTTATGTAACATGCATTAAATATAAGTATATGTTAATTAGAAAAGAAAGTATTTTATAAGAAATACATAAGCGAGCACATTAGTAGTAACCTGTCACCATTTCTCCCATTTTTTTAGACTTTTTATGTAAGTTTTCAAAGTACAAAGAATTAATTTACAATTTTTTTTTTGTTTTTCAAATAAAACATGTTAAGCACATTGAGCACATTTTTCACATTAATTTTGTTACCAATTTGATCAAAAATTTTGTACTGTGACACGTACTGTTCGCTTCTTCGCCCTTACCCTGTCCGATTTGACCCTCATCACCGGTGGGGGTGCCACCGCCGGAAGCGGGGTGTGAATCAGCACCCTCTGTAGCGCTGTAATGAGAACGCAGGCAATGCAAATATTAGTCTAGTGAAGAAATTTTCTTAGTTATTATTATAAAAAAATGTTTTTAGAAAGAAATAAGAATAAAAGTGCATCAAACTTGAAAATTGCATGCATTAGAAACATTTTTGTAATTGCATAATCATAGCCAACATTTATACAAAATTTGCATGCAAAATTCAACATTTTGAGTTGATAAATTTAATAAAATAATTAATTAAATTAATTTAAATACATAAAACGTTAGAATTTACGCATAAAAGAAGTTTAATTATTTAAATAAAATTATATTTTAAAATATATTTTTTAAGTTGGAATCCTCTATGTTTCAGCTAATATTATACAATTTATTTAGATGGGATTGAAAAAAATGAATACCCATTCTTTAACGGATCGTTGACGTTGATGAGAAAAGACAAGTCAGCAAACAGGAATGGCAAAACCGTTGGGACACAGCACAAAAGGAAGATGGACGCATCGAATAAACGAGAGCAAGAGCTAAAAAGAGCCGAACGACAAAGAAGCAGTGAAGTCAGAGCCGCGAATAGCGAGTTAATGTCATGAGCTTAATGGCGGTGCCAAAAGGTCTTTCCACAAATCTACAGATGAAGGAGTCAAGGGTTTAGTACGTAGGCGTACTGTTTCGCAAGTCCAATATAGAAAGATAATACTGATTAGGAGTGATTCCGAATGAGGTGTTTTAACCTTTTTTTTTGGAATATTCGCCACTTTGGAAAAAATGGAAGACTAAATGAAACCAACAACTTTCCAATCTAACAATTCACAACTTTATCATAAACTCAGAACGTTTTGACATAAAAACCTAATTGTGTTGTTTATAGTAACTTAAAATATTCATCTCGGACAAAAAAAAAATGGAATTCAATCACGAACATTTTTGCGCAATAATTTTTACTACTTCCGCTGTGGATTAGTTGCAACAGTGCATTGAAGAACTTAGTTCAATTATTGGCTGTGAAGTTCCATCAAGGAACAGTGTTTAACGATTGAGTAATGATGAATTCAGGCGAGGTCGTAGTACACTCCAAAACGAACTTCACGAGGGTCGTTCAATGTCAGTTGTTGTTTTGAAAAGTATTGATGCTGTGCGAAAACTGATATTACAAGATCCTCATGTGGCCTTTCGTGAGATTGAGATCGGCTTAGGTAAATATTACTAGGACTAGTAAATTTTACACATGCGTACAGTCCTGACTTGGTACCGAACAACTTCTTTTTTCCATACATACAATATATAAACTAAAATTCAAGATGTATCGAAGTTTGAAGAGCCGATTGATGTGATCAGAATGCATGTCTGGAAAAAAAATTTGAACCAGAGTGAGAAAAGTGCTTCGAAAATTGGTTTAAACGCATGCAAACTTAATGGAGACTTTTTTTCTAAAGAAAGAAGGCGATATTCGATGACTAATATTTATTTTGTTCTCTAATCCTGAAATATAAAAGACAAACCCTCGCATAACCTACAATATAATATTGCGTGGGGTTTTTTTAGTTACATGCAAATTAAATTTTTAAAGGGCCATTTTCCATACCAGTAAAATGATACAAGCCGAATGAGATATGAGTATCGAAAGCAAGATATTCAGTTTTAGTTTTGAAGTTTGGGGGAAATTTTAGGGAAAAAAAAATATTTTTACTGTTTTATTAAATTCTACAATACATCTAGAATATTGTCCTATATTATCAAGTTGATCCGGGTAATAGTTTCGGAGCTACAGCCATGAGTACTCGTGCGCTCGAGGCTGCAGGCTAAGTGACCATTTTTAAACGCGTTTTTTTAACTGTGTTTGTGAAGTCGGTTGGCAAATTTCTCAAAAACCACTCAACCGATCTTCATGAAATTTTACAAGGTCTTAGAGATGCAATTCTTAGACTTGGAGAAGGATTTTTTTTTTTGTTTACAATACTTCAGAATTTCTTTCTTTGTTATTAGTGTATGTTTGTAGTTATAATAAAATATTTAGTTCTAAAAGTGTCTAAAGTACATTTATCTACGAAATTCAAGGGAATTTGGAGTTTTGGGCATACATATAATATTTATATATTTTATAAAATTATATTGTTGGGCATTGACAAAGAATTTCTATTAGAGCCGTTCCGATGACAGTCGGCTCGAAGTAACTGAAACGGATGCCGGGTTTTAACCAGCAAATGACTGTCAACTCGGAATTATGGTTCGAAACTATTTCAGTAATGTTTGCTGCCGCTACAGCAACAACATTTCATTAGAAATCTAAAGGGTTTTTAAGAATTGTTGCTCATTGCTTCAAGATTTTAGTAGAACAATTTCTGGAATATTAATGACTTTGCAGTTATTTTATTTGAATACTCTAAGGCCTCGCCTGGCAAATTTTAATATTTTTTTTTTTCCTAAAAGTGTAGTGTAAATTGCATGGGTTTTGGAAATATAAACCAAAAAAAAAAAAATTTTTAGAAGCCAATAAATGGCTATAAAATGTAAATAAAAGTTGACTTAGCAAAAATGAGTTTTAAAAATTAGTAGAAAAATATACATACATATATACTTGATTTACAAACTTGTAACGGATTATTAATTATATTTTAACGGATTTAGTAAATATTTTGAATAAAAAATAACAATTGTAATAATATTTTTAAAGGCATGTAAATATACACTCCCGAATACCATATTACATTATAGAAATAAAAACAAATTACGTCATTACTTCAAAACTACACTACTCAAATCGTATACAGTCTTTAGAAAAAATCTATTAAGATTTAAAAATTTTGCTATAATTTTATAAATTCTATTTTAGTAAAAAAATTATGAGTATTTTGAGCTTAGATGAGCACGCAGTTGCAAAATGTTTAAATAATGGCCATATTTACAAGACTCGCATGGATGATGGAACCGAAGTTGCCTGAGAGGCGTTGTGAGATGAAAATGCATGTAAATGTATGGCAAATACTTGTACATAAACAAAGTCCTATAAATCAAAATAATGGTGGGAAATATAGAATTATGAATATAGCACAGCGAAGTAGTCTGATTGGTTGCTGCAATTGGTCGCATGCAAAACACACGACTGTTGCCAAGTATGCGTTTCTAGAACATACAAAAAACAGTAAAGAAAGTCAAGGAGAATGAAAAATCGAAACAAAAAAAAGGAAAATGAAAAAGAAATAAGGAAAAAGAAAATATTTCAAAATTGAATATTAAAAACCGCAGAAAGTGAAGCGCAAAGACGAGAAAATCAAAAACAAACTACGAAATTCTATGAAAAGGAAATAGTGGTGTAAAAAAGTAAGTTTCTATGAAAAGAAAATATTTGGTATAAAAAAGTAAGAGAAGGGTGAAAAATCAGAAGAAAAAAATCAGTCTGTAGTTTAGAAAACACTTACAACGCACGAGCACAAAAAAAATTGCACTAATTTTGCACTACGTTTTTCACTAGACAACAAAAAGACATAATGATAAGAATAACGTATGTTTTTTTTTTGAAATTCGCAATGTACGAATATGTTTACTAATTTTGTCACATTTGCTTTTAAATTGTATGGTATTTTGCTAAAAAATTATATTTTGCGAGCGTTTACTATTTTTTCATGTATTTTTGCTTTATGTTTTGTTAGCATATCCGCTTTGGTTCGTGTTTTTTGATGGGCCGCACAATAATGATGGTATCTGATATTTTATGGTTGCGCTGCATGGTCTCACTACAAACGGTTTTTGCGAGCTGAGCGGTTAAAATACGATTACGATTACTTTAATGTACGTATGAGCTGCTTTTCGGTTACGTTTGGGAGTATAAGAATAAATAATATAGGATAGAACGAAACGGTTGACATAATGATGGATATATATATTGCAATTGGCCAAGAAATTAAAATTTAAACCATAATAGTAGTGAATTGAATGGTTATTGGTTAATATTTAGGTGCAAGGTGATGCGTTAGGTGAGCTTTTATATGTATTAATATAGACATGAGGATGAAGTAGGCGTTGGAAATTTTTGTCCGCTGCTAAAAAGCGAATTTAAATTTTACAGCTAAATAATTCAGCACTAATTATACGCATTTTTAAAGATAGCTGTATATTTATGCATATATCTATCTCGTGGATGTGCTTATGTAAAAGTGGTTTTTATTGTTAGTAAAGTTAAAGATATAAATAAGGTTAGGGAAGAAGTGCTTGTGGGTTATTCGCACAAATAAATTAAATTTCGTTACTCTTGACAGAATTTTATGATTTTATTATGGTTATATATACAAATCGCACATAAATTTCAAAACAACGTGTCATCAAAAAAATCGAAAATGAGTTTTTTTTTGCTTATGAATCATATTATATAAATTCGCATAAAATTTTCAGCTTTTTCGGCCCCCTCAAAATTTTTAACCAAAATTTCCTTTTAACCAATATATAACTATTTTATAACCATATATAACCTTTATAACCAATAATAACTATTTGATAACCAATATATAACCACTTTATAACCAATACTCAAATTTTTTTCAATATGACTGGTTTCATTATATCGTTATTACTTCACCTGTAAACTTATAAAAAGTAATGTTACGTTATTTTGTATATTAAGTGACGAAATGCTTCAGTGGCGCAAAAATAAGAAATTTATATAATAATTATACATAAATGGTTAGTACACTTTCAGACTTTATATGCATTTGAAGAGGGACAAAAATTTCCACACACACTTTTTATGAAAAAATAGTTAAATTATAAATAATTTATACTTCATATAGCAAAAGTACAGATTAAGCTAAGTGGGAAATTGAAATTTTCAAGTAATTAGTGAGTAAGCAAAGAGAGAATATACAAAGAAATAGAGTAGTGAGTAGTAAATTGATAAGTAGGAAAAATACTGATCGAAATAGTTTTGAAAATTTGAAAGTTATAAGAAATAAGCTAGGCTATATGTTTGTATAAAGGGTGCTACAAATACAAGTTCATTCAAGTTAAAAAAATAATATTTTTTATATTTTAAATTTGTATAATTATAGTTTTGAAAGCAAATAAATCGTAGTAAGGTGAAACCCAATGGAAACGAATGGAAAGTATAAAATAAAAAAATAAACGGAAAAATCTGTACGGGCGATCTAAGGTCGGTAAGAGGGAGGAGAGCCCCGCCGCACCTTTCTAAAGGCTGCGAGTCCTTTCTAAAACTTAAAAATTCAATCATGCCCTTCTCTTATTTTTCCCGAGCATAGAACGCCAGTGAATGATTTTTCCTTTATTTTTTATATATGAGTTTCTTTCACTTTTTACGATTTTCATATGCTTACTTAGACTAGTTTACAAAATATTAATTTTCAATTTTAATAAATATTTTTTTTTTATTATTTTTCTGATTTATTTGGCTGAACTGGCTTTTTACTGTTAAAAACTTGTATATGCACCACCCTATGTATAAATTACAAAATATGTAAATAGTCTAACTTACGTTTAAAATTTGTAAAATTTGCAGAAATGAATGTGTGTAAGTGTGTTAATATCAAAAGTAAACCAACAAAAGCCGAAAGCAAATTTAAAACTAATACTTTAACGCATATTATGTATTTATTTGTATGTGTGTGCGTGTTTGTGTAGAGTTTTGGCCAATATATACGAGTATAAGTGAGTATAAGAAATTCATAACGTTAGTAGTTAATATAACTGTTAATAGAATAATATAGTTTTCAACTTGTTAGTTAGTTGTGCTTTAAAGGCGGCATTTAATCAATTCAACTGCACAGCAACGAACTGAACAAAGGTGATTTGTAGTCAACTTAATTGAACGAAATGTAAAATGTATTACTTTCCAAACGATTTGCATTAAACTATTGAAAAAATTGCTTTGTCAAAAACTTTGTAATAATTAGTGAAACTAAACTATATTCAACTCAACTAGAAAATTTGATTAAAATTCAAAAATTTGTTTTTTTTTTTTTGGTTTTGCTTCCCTTCATAAATATAATACAAAATGTACACACTTTTTGCGTGTAGTGTGTAAGATTTTGCATTAAAAATATGAATTTGAGTTTGTTTTAAACTTAAGCGTTTAAAAAATTATTTTGTTTTGTTTTTTTTTCGGTTTAAATATAACGTTCTTATTTATCCCTGCTGTAACTCATAAAATAGCATTGTCCCGTCATTAGCTGCTTGGCCCATACCTAATGTACCTCGATTTGTCATCATCTTCACCACTCACGGCACCTGTGGGATCTCCGCTCTCGGCGACAGTGCCATCTGCGGCGACACCCTCACCAGCTTCGGCGCCACCTTTGCGCAGCCCCGGAATTGAGGGCATCGACGGCATGGCTGGCATAGCTGGCATTGATGGCATAGACATGGTAGGCATTGCCGGCATTGATGGAATTGAAGCGCTGGCACTGCCTAACCAGCCTTTGGCACTTCCCAACCAACCACTGTATGGGGAAAAAGAGAGAAAGAGAGAGAAAAAGTTAGAGCGAATTAGTTAGATTTTTATTTGTATTTTTTTTTTAGTAATATTTATAAATAATGAAATTAATACTCTTAAAGCTATAACTAGTATTAAATAATGTAATATTAATTATATAATAACTAAAATACACATTTGGCCGACATTGGAGCACACGCAAAAGATTTTCAGGATTTTTGAAATGTGTATAAAATTTTGTTTTTTTTTTTTTTAATAAATTTTCAGGTTTAGCAGATATGCATTTATTATCAGAGGACACGAAAAATATTATAATTTAATTTTTATAGATATTTATTTTGTAAAGTTTTCAGAAAGCACAAAAAATATTATAAATAATTTTCTTTTTTTATAGATAATTTTTTTTTGTTTTATATAATATTTTTGATATCAATTATATAAGAAAAATATAAAAAAAAAATTTACAAATAAGACTTATATTACTCAGAATGTCATATTTTTTATTTTAAATAAAATACAATTTTATTGCGAAAAACTGGCAACACTGCTCCACCTTATACTTTGCTTTAAAACTTATTGCTAATAGGCTGGTACATATATTTTTTTACATGGAATATATTGCAAATTTTTAACCTATTTTCTTCTACAAATATTTTCCAAAAAATGTTAAATCATAATCAGGTGGCAACCACATAAAAAAATTTTTCACTAAAGCTTGAAAATGTATATACTTTATTTCGATGCCTTTGTATATGGTATTAAGATATTATAACTAATTAACTTTAAAGAAAAATATTTTTTAATAACCTCACAGCTTTTCATGCCACTCCAAATAAAAAAAAATTAAAAAAAATATAAAAAAATGTTAAAAAAATATTATTATTTATTTCTTGCGCTAACTATGTTTGTTGAACTTTATATTAAATTACTTTAAACTGATAAGTAAGCAAAATTATAAGTTCATTAAAAAAATCTGAAGTTATCTACTTTCATCATGTTACTCATACGCTCTGTCGAACACATGAAATTTTATTTTTGATGCATAAAATGCATGCCAAAACATTATTTTTGTTAAAAAGTGAAAAAATATAACACACACTAGTTTTTAACTCGTTTATATGCTCCACATTTTTAATACATGTAAAAAAGTTGCTTTATTGTTTGCTTAAAGTATGCACGTTACTCATACGCCATGGCATACAGTGAAAAAATAAATAAAATTGAGGTGTGCATTAATATTCTACTGCACGATTTTCTACTTGAAAATATTTGAATATTTTATTATTTGAATATTTTATATTAGAAAAATTGAGAATTTTGCGCATCGCATTATTCATGCTGCCAAACCACGTTACTCATACGCCTCAGTCGATAAACAATGAAATCATGTGAAAACAGTGCAGGCAACTACGCACTTGCGGTCTGCTTAATGTTGCCACATGAAATGGGTGTACGCATGAATTCATCAGTAAATCACGCCTCAAAATGACCTTCAATCGACGTTTATTGCAATCAACATTGATTTCGGACCGTATGATGCACGGCGCGTGGGCAGGTGTACTGCGTACGGTTTGCCTAATTAAGGGAGGCGTAAGCGATAGATAGGCGGTGGCAACGGCAACTTTCATTAAATTTCGTGGTTCATTTTGCTTGAATGCACTCTTCGCGTCGTAATTAACGCACGCAATATTACGCTCAACATGGCGTTAAAAAGTAAATATATTTGCATATGCACTCTCACATACTCTTTTGAAGTATGCATGTGTAGGTATAATTGCTGAACGATTATTTGTAAAATTTATTAAGCGGCAATTGCGTTGTCATATGCGGATTATCAGCACATAATTAGTCATGTATGCAGTGAACGTATGTTACGTTAAACTTGAAATGACCGCAAATTGGCCATAAAACGGTGAAGCTTTCATAAAGTTTGGGAGGATAATTTCCAACGATGAAAGTTCATAACAGTTGTAGCAAACACGTATGTAAGTGAGGTAAAATATGCGCAAAGTATAACTTATACCCTGAACAACATGCATTAAGTTTGTAACATGCAGAAGGAAACGTCAGAGGCGCTATAAAGATGTATATACGAATTAGTTCCTCAGATTTGGAGATATCGCTCTGAAATTTGGCACAGATCTTTTTCTCAGCACTAAGTTGCTCACTTGTCAGAACGGTTGATATCGGACCACTCTAGCATATAGCTGCCATACAAACTGAACAAACGGAATAAAGTGCTTATATGGAAAGCTTTTTGATTTGACGAGATATCCTCACGAAATTTGGCATGTATTATTTTCCAAGGCAAAGCTACAATTTCCGAAAAAAATATTCAGATCGGACCACTATAGCATATAGCTGCCATACAAATTTAATGAACGGAATAAATCTTATATGGAAAGCTTTTTGATTTGACGAGATATCTTCACGAAATTTTATGTGTATTATTTTCCAAGGCAAAGCTACAATTTCCGAAAAAATTATTCAGATCGGACCACTATAGCATATAGTTGCCATATAAAATGAACGACAAAATCATGATAAAGCTATTTTTTATGCAATAAGCAATGCAGCTGTGAAGGGTATTACAGCTGTGGTGCAAACGACGTAACCGTTTTTTTCTTGTTTTTATTTTTTAACTATACCTGCGTTTGCGTACATAGCAAAAGCAGCTGCAAAATAATGAGTATGAAAGTTGAATAAATACAATTTTCATTTGCTGACAGCAACTGCGAAAACACTTATGATATATACCCACCATAAGTTTGTGGTGGTCGTTCAGAGGCACTAGACAAGCACACAATGTACGCGCGCATGCATGTATATCCGTCTTAACCCACTCCATTTGTTCCCTACACTTAGTGTTGCACATTTCAGACGCGAAAATGAAATGAAAGCCATGTAGGTAGATCAGTAGATGGGTAAGTATGTACTTAATTGCGTGCGGAAGGCGTAATAAATTCGCTAAAATAGCCATGGGTAATAATGGAAAAAAACACAGCAGTTGAGTACAGGCGAGCGTAGGCTTGATCAAGTACACTTCAAATGAAAGGAAAAATAATAATAATTTTCGCCACAGTAGCAATAAACCATAATGAAGACCTGTTGCCTGCAAGTGTTGTGGTAAAATGAAAGTTCTCTTTATTATAAGTGTGTATAAGTTATATAATGTGTTCTTTTAAAGCTTTCATACCGTAGTTGCACATTATGCTCGGCATATATATAAATCTTAATAACTAATAAATATTTAAATTTCACATCAAAAACTACGACGAAGTTCGTACACAGCTTTCCTGGAGCATGTGGGTCTAGCTAGCTGAAGCAATGCGTATTTTATGTACTGCCGGCTACGGCATCATATCGTAAATCATTTGATTAATGTTTTATGTGACTACAACAACAACCACAACATACTGACAGGTAAATAAAACACTCATATTTCTCACGCAGCAATTGCTTCGATGTTATCATACTTTAGACGTTTTCGATTCGCCACTTCTGTGCAGTGCTCGCTATGCAATATGAGCTCTGCTCGCTTGTGAAGAAAATGGCCGTGGAAACAAGGAAGAATTTTTTTTCATACATTTCAGAATATTCTTGGAAAATTTTAAGTTTTTTAGGTAAACAGTTTCGGTTATATGAATGTATTAGTAAGTTACATGCTTAACTAATCGGCTTCTAAATCTTTCAACGCATTTTTCTCGAAACGAAGAGTGGGAGTTCAGTCCACAAACTTAGTTGTTTTTTGTTTTATGTATTTTAATGTCATTCAAGAAAAAAAAACGCTTTTTTTCTGTTTCGAAAATTATCTTTACTTGCTTCATGACACTTATCTGCTCTATTCCTCATTTCCCATATTCTAGCTAATCGAGAACAGTTTATATTACGAGTAAAACCTTCATGATTTACAGGCGTCTTAAACAAAATCACACATAAGCCCAACCAACTTGCTAAATTTCAGCACAGCCAAGCTCTTATAGTTAAGTTATAATACATTTATGCCAACGTTTTTTCCAATCTTCGAAACAGAAAATTTCCGGAATAACCTTCAATCCGCTTTATGTTTAATGGCTTTAATTGACTAAAACCGGTATACCCGCAGCGGTTTTTGAGTTCGCTGAAAAGCCAGAAGTCACTCGGCGCTAAATCAGGTGAATACGGTAGTTGCAGCACGATATTGTCGAAAATTCGACGAAAAACTCACGAAGAAACATTGCAATATGCGACGGTGCATTATCGTGGTGCAAAAACCGGCCGCGTTTTACGAATAGCTTCGCGCAAACAACGCATAACACTCAAATAATATTCCTTGTTGACAGTTTGGTCAGTCGGAAGAGGTTCGCAATACACCACACCTCTATAATCGAAGAAAACAGTCAACACAAATTAGATTTTTGACCTGCTTTAAGGCGGTATTTTGGCTTCGGCTCACTTTTGCCAGGATATTTGGCCGATTGATCGAATATTTCGGAGTCGTGAGCATAGATCCAATACTCATCGCCAGTAATAATATGTTTCATAACATCCTGGTATACGGAAAGCATTGCTTAGGAGACATAAACGCGACGCAGTTTTTCGAAAGAAAAAATTGAGTGATTTTGGAACCAATCGTGCTTTCACTTTTCTTAGGACCAATTGATTTTTCTAAATGACTTTCACTGATCCTTGAGATATTCCAATAATGCCAGTGAGATCTCTGACTGTTAACCGTTGATTCTCAAGCACCAATTCCCTTTTTTACAGACGTTCATCAGTTGATGTTGATGACCGTCTTAGACGTGCTTCGTTGTCAACGCGTTCTCGACCCTCTTTCAATAGTTTGTACCAACCAATAAGAGATACTTGCTCGCGGCAAACAACTATCATCAAAGGCCTTCTCTAGCACTCTGAACTTTTCCTTATTAGAAATTTGGTTCCGTACACAAAATTTAATAGAACTTCTTTGTTGAATAATTTTACTCATCGTAAAAATCGCCGAATGCACTTTGTTATACATAATTATATGTAAATTAAACATTAATGATTATTTTGTTGTACATTTGGCACAGATGTAACTGACAGTCATACCAACGTGGAAAAAAATATTTCGACGAATGGGTTTTTGCGCGAAATTTAAATGAAAATGTCTCACTATTTTTTGCCCATAGTGTAATTATGGTATATGTATATATGCACATATATGTATGTATATTCTATAGAAATTATGTAAGGAGTAATGTCGTTAATTAGTTTTAATGGTGTCGCTGTTTGCCTTTCGTCTAGTCAGAAAGTCATGTCTGACCTTTTTATTGAACAATAAAGTCTGCGCCAGCAAACATGTAATACAAGTACATATTGTATGAATATATATCCACATAATATAATTAGTATATGTATACATTCATTAAAATACTAAAAAAAAATATAATTTTTTTAATTCGCAAAAATTTGTACACATCTCTTGAATCATTACATAAGTATTAAAGCAAAGTAATAGTAAAAATTTGTTTATATAGTAAATATATCATGTCTGCGCTGAGACAGGCATCTAAGCATCTTTCTTAAGATAATCTAATATAATTTTTTATATATAGAGATTTTTGATATGCTAATATTTCATGAAATAGAAGATTAGAAAAAAAAACAATATCACACAAGAATCGAAGGTAAGAATGTTACGAAGAAAATATATGTTAATTCCGTTGCAGTTAAAGTTTAGATTTTCTTACATTGAAAGTAGGGAATATTACGCCATCGGAAATGCTATTGTCGGATTTCATTTAACTGCTTAGCTATCTAACAAATGATTTCGTGCTGTAACGTTTTCTACTGCACACAGTTAGGGTGAGAAAATTCTCAACGGAAGCGGTCCATCTCTGCAACTAAGCTTCGTTGATTGTTGGCTGCTTTCAAAAGTTGCGCTGTCAGCCACCAACAATATGGGGCAAAAATTATATAAATGCTATGTCGTGACAAGTGAAATTTATATCTTAACACAGCTACATACATAAATGCATAAATGTGTTAGAGGGAGTCACGAGGCTAACGACACATTTGTGCGCTGCTGCAGCGCTGCGGCAATGCAGCTGAAAAAATGCTGAAATTGCTGACAGCTGCAAGTTGGCGTCGTGTCAAAGTACAAAAAAAGTGAGGAAATATAAAATTAATGGAAAACAAATAAGATTCGGTATGGATGTTTGGATTATCCAACAGATATTGACCTGCAACAAGGGAGCAATGCAGATGCACGCATAAAATGTAAAATACAATGTTGCAAAGTATTGGCGAGCGCATACAGACCAAAAAAAAAAAAACTCTCCCCACCGACAAAGGCAAAGTTACATAATAATAAAATACAAAGGGACCAGTGGCATTGTTGAGATTTTGAAGAGAAAAAGCTTTAAGTGAACTATAAAAAATATATCTGACTAAAGGGTGATACTAATGCGATTTGTGGGTTGAAGGATATTTCTAGAAAATGATTGGCAAGTTGTGAAATTTGTCATGGTAGTCACAGGCCCTATATCCCTAATCCTACGGAGAGCGGCCTATTGGCTAGAACGGTCGGCTACTTCAATGTTCAATAGAGTTTTTCTCGAAACACCGTTTCCAAGTGAAGTGTCGTGAAGCGATTTTATTGAAATTTTTCAGTTCTTTTAAATAGGCTGACCTCGAAAAATTGATCGAAATTTTTTTTTTTCGATTACAAATAATTTTTTCAAATCAATATATGGTAAAAACCGTCCTAAAATCAACAACTTTTTTAATTATTATTTTTTTTTTAATCCAATGAAATTTTAATTTACACATCCCTTGATTAATCAGTACCTATACTCATCTACTAACCCATGAAATTTGAGTTTTTTTTTATTCTTCGTATGTTATGCTAATCACCGCTGCCTCGGTACACCAGCTGAATTTCCAAAAAAAAAAAAAAATTTATGAAAAATTCATAAAATATTGAGCTCAAAAGTTATATTAACGGAGTTTATTTGTTATATCGGCTGCTGTACCCAATAGAAAAGCCACCTTTGGCCATGTAGTTGGACATAAATAACCCTCAAATCGAATTAAATAAGTATACGGAAAAGGTAAAAAATTTCCTGTAGATATCTTGTTAAAAAAAATGAAATTCTTATGGTCCAGATCAGGTTGATATTTTCAAACAAAATAGAGGCTAAGTATGCCAAAACCTGAAACAAGAATTCTTAATATATATAATGCATATTTGGGTGATTCATCAAAAAAAAAAAATTTTAGTCACCCTAATGCATATAATAAGGCTTCTTGAAAACGGAGTATAAGCCAAATTTAAGTATATGTAAACGTAAAACTGTTTAAATTTGAGTAGTTGAAATAATAAAAAATGCTGCTTCTATGGAAAAATGTCTGCATTAATAATAAATGGCTCTGCGTTTCTTTCTTGTATTTAAATTAAATATCGTAGAAATATATTACGATTTGTCTTATTTATTGAATATAGTGTTTCAATGAAAAGCAGTTCGAGTACGGAATTTAAGGTGACGCCTGAATGCCGGAACAGCAAGTAACATGATAATGCAAAAAATATGTTAGCATTTTAATATAACCAGCTCTTGCTTTGTATAAAATGCTAATGCCCATCCCCACATTTTAAGCTCAAGCAATTTTACATTTCGCAAGAAAGGACAGTTAGCTATAATAACTACAATATTGAGTAGAAAATAAAGTTGGAAGAATGCATATTCACTTGATTTTATACGAAAGCTATTCAACTGTTTCGCACTTTCTGCTGCTACAACAAAGTGCATTGCACCTAAACAAATATTGCGCATACGCAGTGGCCAACAAAACAACCGGTAAGTGGACAATTGGTGGAACTTTGAACTTTTTGACTTTAAATATGAGATTTTGGGAGATTGTGTACGAAACCATAGAGGACAATGATGTGAAAGCTGTAAGAATTGCTGCACATCAATGCAGTGAAAAAAGAAATGAAGCTTTTATGGCATTGGCTTAACACTCTACTCCGTGATGCGCTAGCGTACAAAGTCATGAGAACTATACATACTAAGCGTACTAAGTAAAAAACAAGCATAAAAACGCGAATGTGTTGCGTACTCACAGGAAATGATTATGTCCGGAAAATCACATTAAAAGAATGACAAAGTAGAAGTATTTGTTAAGCCAATGTGTCGGAAAGTCAATGACTGGCTATGGCTCGTGAATCTGTGTATGGAAGGTTAACCATGACGACGAAAGTATGCAAGCAACTTTTTTGTCGTCGACAAGGCAGAGTCTAACGCTGTTGAGTGAAGTCAGCAGTTTTTATATTATTATGCAATTGCTGCGCATAATGACTAATTTCATGGAAAATCTTTTACGGAGTTGCCAACTGATTTTAAATTTAAATATATATTGAGTGAAAATAATTATAAATTTATAAGTTGCAATCGAGTGTAGATGCTGCTTTATATGTTATAGTGGTATGCCTCCGCCTTCGCAGATCTTGAACGCGATCCAGGCACAGAGGAGCCGCATCCCAAGAAGCCGAGCAATACAAAGCAGCAAAGAAGGAACTGAAGCACTTCATCGATGATAGCAAGAAAAAAAATGGAAGGAACTACCTCAACAAAAACATCTGGGAACTTGGGTATAAAATAGTAATGAAGAAACTCGGTGGTCGAGCAAAACCACCTGACATAACCGCTGCTAAACTGGATCATATCATAATCGCACTCTATCTCAAACACGAAAAAAGGCAAGTGATCCGGAATAGACTCTAAGTTCTCCGTAAATTTTCCAGTTTACCCTCGAAGCGCTGCAACTAGCCGCTGGCAAGCTCAAGGCCAAAAAATCACCCGGCTCAGACTGGAAGCCAGCAGACCGACAGTACTACTGAACATACACAACGCCTGACTCGAAGGCGGAATATTCCGTGAACCGAGAGGTCGAGAGTCACGACAGATGGACGGCCAGACTAATAAAAGACCTATTCTTATGAACAAGCCGTAAAATTGGACAGGTCGACTTTTACACAACCCAGCTGTTATCCGGTCACGGATACTTCAGAAAGTATCTCCACAGAATGGGAAGTGTTAGAGCCGTCACGCCTATACAACGATGGAACGGAAGATGACGCTGATAACATATTCTTTGAATGTGTGCGATTTTAAGGAGAACGCACCGCCGTAGAAGATTCGGTTGACCCAATAACGGCGGACAACTTAATCAGCATCATGCTGGTGAGTGAAGCAAATTGGGGGATTATCCAGAAATTCGCAGCAATTCTGCTATGCAGCAGGTAGCGGGACTTGGACGCAGATCGCAATAAGAAAAATGGAACGCCAACCTGAAGTAATGCAAATGAGGTTCCAGGGTGGGCGGCGGTTTTTTCTTCTTTACTGGCGCAGAAACCGCTTACGCGACGGTTCCTTAGAGGGTATACCGTTGCTTCGGTTACAACAATGATGATGCGCAAGGCATTTTCCACCCCTTCACTCGCAAAACAAAAATATATACACTCGTGCTCACATAATTAAGCCACTGCATGGCAAAATTACGTTTCAGAAAATAAATTCATTGAATTAGTTTTGAATATGTATAATGGTATGGAAAAAAGTTCCGTTATATGTTTGGACGTTACTAAGATCATAATCAGAAAAATAAGTAGTATCGTGGTTGGCGAAAAAATTAAAATAAATTCGCAGGTGATCTAGTAGGGTTTGCTCATATAATTAAGCCGGTGTAACAAAATCTTAACAATCACGATCTGTGTAAAAAAATTGTTAAAAAAGTGAAAAGTTTATTGATTCAATTTAATTTATAAGCGTTTTTTTGAAAGTTTTCTAAACAATGAAAATGTTACCAAAAGTTCCAAAATATTGTGAAAATAAAAATGCTTTACATTATTATTCTTTTCCATAGAAAATGTTAAATATTCCACTATTTTCACAATATTTTAAAAAACATAAGGCTTTTGAAAATCTGCCCCGTAAAAAACCCAGAAATACAATTCTTAACGACAACAGGCAGATGGTACGGATGAGCTGGGTGGATTCTTTTTTGACTTCAAGCGAAATTAGAGCCCAAATGGAGTAAAGGCATGGTGTACGGGCATCAGCACAGACAGTCCGCCATAGTTTACAAAAAAATTCCTTAAATGGGCGAATTGCACGAAGGAAACCGATCATTACAAAGAAGAACATCCAGCGAAGGCTATCGTCTGCGAGGGAGCACCAACAAAAAGACGCAAAATTCTGGGATTTTGTGGAATGGAGTGATAAATCCAAATTAAAAAAAAAAACTGTCAAATATGGTGGATCATCAGTCATGTTATGGGGGTGTTTTACTTCATACGGAGTAGGACCACTTGTACAAGTAGAGGACAAAATGACTGACAGTGTGTACAAAGACATTTTAGTAGAACATTTAAAGGGAAATTACGCCGATGATTTACCACTAGCTTGGACCTTCCATCCAGGATAACGATCCAAAGCGCTGTTCCAGGGTCGTTAAGGATTGGCTTGCGACGAACCGCAACAAGTGTCTTGAGTAGCGTGCCCAAAGCCCGGATTTAAACCCTATAGAGAATCTATGGGGGATTATTAAAAGGGCAGTTACGCCGAGAAAACCGTCAAATAGGGCTACATTGTGGCAAATTTTATAGGAAGAATGGAGCAAAATTACTCTGGACCAATGTAACACATTTAACTGTACAATAAGCCAAACCTGCGGGAAAGTAATTTTGCATATTAGTCTAAATATTGCAAGTTTTTTTGAACAAAACATCGAATTCTTTTATCCGAAAGTTTATTTTTGCGGATGGCTTAACTATATGAGCACGGAAAATATATACCAATGAGGAAGAAAAAGGATTTTTGATCTTAAATTAAAATTTAGCTTTAAAAACTATGAATACAATAAAGTTTAAGTAATTAATTTTAAATTTGTAAAACTTTTTTTTCGATTAATCAATAAAATTTAATATTTATGACTTTGTACACCAAAACGACTGTGTGGCTTAATTATGTTTTGCACAAGTGTATATGGTGTAGTGGTCAGATATATCGGCAATTCCGACAAATATGTACTTTTGCATATATTTGATACCAGTCTTCGTTTGAACGACGCTAAATATATTTCAATTCAAACGAAAAAAAACTGCAAGTGTATTTCACGCCAACGCGTTTTTAACAAACCACAAACAAGAAAAAAGGCTACATTTCTCTCACGCTTAATTTCATTAAGAAAAGTATTTCCTTACAACACTTCAACTCCCACATATTAAATATATATTTACTTATGTCCCTTCTCTCTTGCATATTTCAACACCGACCTTACGTGCGCATTGCAATGGCCTTTCGTGTACACAGATTCATATTTGCTTGAAGTGTCTTAATTAAAAATGAACTCGATATCAGCGTCGTTTGCTAAACCGACAACCCGACCATAATGCATGTCGATTTGTTGTTGTTTATGATGTTTTTTGTTTTTGTTGTCATCATTAAAGTAAATCCCTTTTCATGTATTCTGACGTCGATTACCTTGAGTCGTGCGAGAACAGTGCAACAATGCCAAAAGGAGTAAAGCGAGAAAGAAAGAAGGTCATTTATATTTCATTTAGCTTTGAATGAATTTGCTGCTTTGTTGTTGCGTGTTGTAAATCTTTTTACCTCGGCTTTTATCTTGCCATACGTATCGTTTAGATCGCTGCCTCTGTCACTGGTAATTTGTATGCGTTGTTTGTGTATGTTTATTTGCTATTTCTATATTGTTGCCGGATTCGTTTTATGTAATTCAGCATCCTGTTTTGATGTATGTATATATAATCGGCGACGCGTTGGCGTCTTTCAAAGGACACGTGACGCTGATATTTATTATTTTATTCTTCTTTATATAATGTGACATACGATGTACATATATTATTAAGGTTGGATTCCTAAGATAAAATTGTTAAGGATTATGTAAATCTGAGTGTGTGAGCCCACTGGTCTGATTTGATGAGTTGCTGTCGATGGTGTTTCCCATAATGGTTTCATGTGGTTTTAGAAACGCATTACATCGGGTTCAAAGCACAGCTCTGCCATTTTCTTTCAATTTATTTGGTATCCTTTTTCCTTCTTCTTCTTTAGTGGCGTAGACACCGCTTACGCGATTATAGCCGAGTCAACAACAGCGCGCCAGTCGTTTCTTCTCTTCGCTACGTGGCGCCAATTGGATATTCCAAGCGAGGCCAGGTCCTTCTCCACTTGGTCCTTCCACCGGAGTGGAGGTCTTCCTCTTTCTCTGCTTTCCGCGGCGGGTACTGCGTTGAAGAACCTCGCTTTGATGCGGATTGTGGCTAGACGTTCATTCTCCGGAGTGAATGATAGTACTCGGCGACGGAGTCTCTCTCCCACCACGAATCCAACACCAAACTTGCGCTCCTTTATATGGCCACTGTAGTAAATGTCACAAGGACCTACTCGTCTCTGTCCTTGTCCCGTCCATCGCATTTCTTGGACGGCGGTGATGTCAGCCTTTATCTTTACGAGGACATCTACCAGCTGGGCAGCGGCACCTTCCCATTCCAGGTGCATGTCCTCAAATCATAGTCCTTATTTCGTTTGCCATGGTCGTCATCAAAAGGGGGGTCTCTCATCCGAGGCTGTTTTTTCCTTTTCATTGGGGTTGTTTTTTTACGTGGGGGGTGCCAAACCCAGCACACAACCCTATGCAAGGGATGTTTCGCCTTCTCACTTTAGCTCGCCTTCAAACAGATGTTCTTAGGCTACCCAGACGAGGCTTGGTCAAAGACCGGAAGTCGTGAGCTGCTTGAGTCATATGTAAAATAATCGTTTCTGGCCACTCCCAAGTGAATGGCGATCAGAGAACTTTCCTTACTTGCGTGAACTTCTACACATGACTCCATTCTCCTTTTTCCTTACTTTCGAATATAACCGGCTGCTTTTAAAGGTTTTGAAATGGCTGCTGAAGTGACTAAAGCGTCTGCGAGCTCTTCTTGTGTTTGGCAGCCATATTCATGGATCCTGTTTCTTATCTTCCAACTGTTTTGACCGCCTAGAACGATCTTCTTCTCCAAGGCAAACATCACCACTTTCAATTCCTTCAAACCACTTGTGGCATATTCGCTCAGCTAGAATATATTCGGCATAAACTTTTCCCAAAATATGATTACTTTCGGCTGACGTTTTCTTCATATCAAAGCAATAAAGTCTTTTAAGTTATACAGCTATTTTTTTAGAAATTTAAATTTGGCCGACTTGTGTATTTTACCCTTTTCAGGTTAATAAATAAATGAAAATGTCTCTCTTTACATTACTTTTTGCTACGCTTGTAGTAAATTGGAACCACCAAAGCAACAGACAACCAACGACTGCTAACGGTGCAAATATCCGGTATCTGATTAAGCAGGACATGCAAAGCTTTCCGCTGATTTATGTTGTATGCATTTTCTCAAGTCGATCTCTCATTTGCTTAATGTTGACATTACATGTGTCCCTATTTATATATATGGACATGCATGCATACTCATATACGATATATGATGATGTTTATTACTTTCATGTTTTCCGCCCTTCAATGTTTACGTTAGTCACCTTGATAGATGTCAGAGATTATGTGCGATTTGCGTGTTACTGCATTGAGTTGTGCTGAGATTTACAAAAACTACCAAGCACGTTCTTTACGAGTTTTATATATTTTTCGTTCAAAGCGTTATACAAATGTACATATGTGTCTTTATAAAAAAAAGTTGTAAACAATGTTTTTATAACAATATTCTTAGCCGCCTCTACGTAGAGGTTTCATATTCGACGGCGGGATAACAAAACAAAAAAATTTTGCTTTTAATCAGTTTTTGTTTCGTAGTGGGTGAACCTAGAACCGATCAGTCTACCGAAAAGAAGTCAAGCTTACGCAGTGCAGTGCGAAGTAATAGCAAAAAGAGCACGAAAACGTAAGGCAGTGCGTTAACGAAGAGTTTGATAGAGGACAGGGCCTATGATAGTATGCCCACATTGTCTCACAACTCAAACATTTTTGTGGTCGAAATTGCCAACAGTGAGATCAATGTTTTCTATCCACCTCTTCGAACTAGAATATTAAATAACTGGAATTTTAAAAACACGACGAGTTTATGATTCGAAGCAGTGTTTGGAGATGTTCAAGCGTAACAAACCCGAGTTTTGGATCGATATGTGACAATGAACTGATAAGATGATGCATGCATGATGAATTTAAGTGTGCTCTACCCAATTCAGCAAACGGGAGGCCCCACAATCTGCGCCAACTACGGTATGACAAGCCTCCTCAACATCGCATTTAAGGTTCTATCGAACTATCAGTGTGGCTTTAGGCCTGGAAAATCAACAACTGACCAGATATTCACCATGCCCCAAATCTTGGAAAAGACCAGTGAAAAGAGAATCGACATGCATCACCTCTTCCTCGCTTTGAAAGCTGCCTTTGACAGCACGAAAGGTCTCTGCAAAACTAATACGGTTGTGTAAACTGACATTGAGCAATACCAAAAGCTCCGTCAGGATCGGGTAGGTTCTCCCCGAGCTTTTCATTGCCAAACTGGAACCTAGACAAGGCGACTTCCTTTCGTGCAACTTCTTCAATCTACTTTTGGAGGTACAATCTTCTATAAGAGTGTAGAGCTGCTGGCGTTCGCCGATGTACTGATATCATTGGCCGTTAGTTCTGCTTTCTCCAGAATGGATAAAGAAGCGAAGCAAATGGGTCTGGTAGAGAATGAGGGCAAGACGAAATATCTTCTGTCATGAAACAAACCGACGTCGCACTAGTGATTTTGCTTCACGTCACTGTTGACAGTCAAAACTTCGAAGTCGCAAATAACTTCGTCTGACTTAAAACTAGCATTAACACCAACAATAACGTCAAACTCGAGATCCAACGCGGAATAACTCTTGCCAATATGTGCGACTTCGGACTGAGTTGGCAACTGAGAAGGAAAGTCAAAAAAATTGCTTAAACGCTTCAAAGAGAAGTCGTTTCTGCATCGAACTTTGACTGCTGGTGTAAAATGGATCCATTGCTAAACTTCTAAAACTTATAGTATATGAAATCACAGCCAAAGTCAGTGGCAAAGCCGTATATCCACGACCCGATGTACTTGTAATACTCTACATTTGGTGCTTTCTCTTCCTGGCATGCTGTATTATGAGCTTCTAAACCTGGCTGAAATTATTAATGGGAACACTACAACAACTTATCAAATTAAAGCGCGCAATGACCGAAATTCGCAACGGAACACGATGCATTAATTTTTCATATCATTTATAATTCTTTCTTCTAGTTATTCTGTAAACAACTTCTAGCGAGAATAATACAAGATGCGTTCCAAAGTAAGCTAAGTAGTAAGTTTGTGTTATCCGTGCGAAAATGAGCTTCGAACAAAGAGCCAACATTAAATTTTGTTCTAAAATTGGTAAAACTGAATGAAACTGATGAAACAAGTTTATTGCCATGATTGGTCGCATTTTAACCGAACATTTGGGCTTCGAAAGGTGTGTGCACGGTTTATTCTGCACAAATTGACAGACGACCAAAAATTGCTCAGAATCCAACATTCGATTCGAAGCTTGTGACCGATTATTGGACCAAAAATCACATTTTAACCATTAACCGCTCCCCGTATTCACCTGATATGGTTTCGTGCCTGTTTACTTTGGAACGCACCTTGTATATTTAAATCTCCGTTGATATGGCAAGAGAAATATGAATTTTGAATATGTAAAGTAGAATTTCACCGAGGTTTAACAAATTTAACAGAGAAAGAACACCGTAGGCAGTGAATAGAAAAAGTTCATGGTATTACTTTGGCACAATAGCCAACTTCAATCAGATATTATAAGTATTTTTGCTTTCATGAAAAGGTTAACCACTATTTCTGGGCTTATAATGTCCTTACTTACATTATTTTCATTTAAATGACACAAAAGTGTGGGATTACAGCCAGACCGCAGTTTGAAGCCTACCAGAACTTTTCCTTTTTACCGGATAGCGTTAAGTTCATTGAGCAGAAACATACAAACATATAAGAAGCATAATTTTTACTTGTTTACCTATCTACTTATATATTTAAGCACGTGTTGCTAAGAAGTGAAAAAAACAGGAAAACACAGAGTCCCCACTCACAGCTCGAGGCGCAGTAGACGTTTGTAGTGTTGTTGGCGCAAAGTATTACCGAAAGCATTACAGCAAAGGCAACAAAGAAGAACTTCTCTGTGTGTTGCCAACTTAATTATGCAGTTGAGTGGTAAATGAAGAAAGACGACAAGGCATTAATCTTATTTTAACCGCAAGTTTATTTGCAATTAAGTAGCTATATACGTACATATATATATATATATATATGTACATATATATGTACAAGCGGGGGCTAAGGCCAAGTTATGTTAATGTTGTGCTGCTTTCAGCACATTCATGGTTACGCTTTGCAAAAAGGACATTCGGCTGGGCTGTGTAAGCGCGGAAATGCCTAAAGGCGTTAAATATTAATTGTTTGCCTTGAATAAATTTTAAATAAACTATTTGTCATTGCCGTCCGTACACTTTATCACTGCCGGTTTTCTTTCTTTTCTGAATTGTATTTTGGGTGCAATGTACAATAAAGGAATAATGAGGAAAAAAAAAATCTTGAAAATTTTAATGCAGCTTTCTTGAAAAAAGCGCACGGAGTCAAATTTGGTGAGTACGTTACTCCTTTAACGTCCAGAACAAGGCATGTCTTCAACGATCTCTCGACCGTCTTTGTAGGCCTTGTACCAGTCATAGGCTTGTGTTTTAGGTAAAAGATAGATAAAAGTGTATCACCGTTAGCCTTTTCCAACATGCGCAACGATTCCGCACACGAAATTTGGTTAGAAATACAAAATTTGTGACAAATCGAGAAGGGACGTTGAGAGATGAAGACATGTCTCGCTCCGAACGTTAAAAGAGTAAAGTGCTTGAAAATCGGCAGGCTAGCATTAGAAAGATGACAAGATGGCTTGACGTCTCTCGCAAGTCTTTTCGAATGATTTTAGTGCATACTTTGGGAATGAAAAGCGTTCTCGCTCGACTCGTCTTGATTAAGCTGAATTTTTTTTTGGAAAAGAGTACCCTAAATAAGTCTCTTTGAACATGCTTGATTGTGTGAACTCCGATCCCACATTCAAAGAGAGCATTATTACTGCCGATGAGGCATGGGTTTATGAGTTTGACATGCAAAAAAGTCAACAATAATCGGAATGTAGGGAAGAAATGAGCTGAAATAAAAAAAAACACGCCAAAGCAACTCAAAAAAACTACACCAAAGCAACTCAAAAATCAAGGCGATGCTAATTGTCTCGATTCGGGGTATGGGTATCATGAATTTGTTCCCGTGGGACAGATTGTCGACGAGGATTTCGATTTGCCTGTATTGAGGCGTTTGATTGAGAACATCCGTCGAACACAGGCGAAATCGTGTAAAAACAAACTAAATATTCATAAATCAGTAAATATTTTGCGTTTTTTTTAACAATTTCCGGGAACTTTTTTATCATGTATGTAATTGTAAAACTAAACAGAGAAGGTACGACAGCGGCTATGCTGGCTAGGTTATGACGTCCGAATGGACGAAAATACTCCAACTCTGAAAGAATTCGACGCATTACCCGCCGGGGCAAGCATAGGAAGATATCTACTCCGTTTCAAAGACTAGGTGGAGAAGGACCTGGCTTCGCTTGAAATCTTCAATTGGCAAAAAGAAGAAACGGAGAACTCGGCTATAACCGCGTAAGCGATTTCTTCGCCAGGATAGAAGAAGAAGAATTCTATTTGATTCTCTTACTTTCCTGTGTACAAAATAAGAAGCAATTAGTGGTAACCAGATTAAACTTTTCACGAATACTGCCAAGCTCCCAGATAACGAATATGTGACACCAGTTCCTAAGTTCCTTATTGCAAACGTATTACTAAAAATATCGGTCAACTCGTCAGATATATTATTGAAATACGAAAAAAAATTTCCCGACTTTAGTCAATGAAAGCTGCGAGAATTTAAATTGTTCGAGTGTAACCAACTTAATCCCTTCCTTAGTTGTTCAGATAAGGTGGAACAATTATGCCCTTCCGAATAAAGTTTAAGTTTAATTGTTGAAACAACTGTGATACTATGACGGGAATAACAATTCTATTAAACTTCTGTGCATATTAACTTAAAATAATAACTTAAAATATAATAATAAATAAATAAATAATAATAGTGAAAAATAAATTAAGTACAAGTGATAACATAAAAACAGAATTAAAAAAATAAAATGGAAAACACTTACGTGGCTTCGGTGAGGAAATGATCAACTATGGTTTCGGCGCTAAAGAAAAAAATAAAAAATATAAAACAATTATACAAAAAACTAAGGAAAAATAAGAGAAGCATATTTTATACTAAAATATAAAATTAAAGATCTAAAACATAATACAAATTACTGTAATTAAAAACTGAAATCACAAACTATTGAAGTATAAAAGCAACAGGTTTAATATATCGATAGCATAAAAATAAATAAAATAATTATATATAAAATAAATGAGTAATATGAAGTTAAGGGGTTAGAGGTAGTCAGAATTAAAAAAAAATTAATTTTTTTTGCATTTTCGATAAGTGTAATATCTTAAAAATATTCTCTGAAAATTTTACGTTGATCCGATAGCTAGTTTTTGAGTTATTCGACAAATAACAAAGAGAACTCAGGCACTTCAAAGCGCTGGTGTGAAACTTTAAACGCGTTTTTCTCATAACTATGTTTTTTGAACTGGTGACAACTGTAACTCGAAAACCGCTCAGTAGATTTTAATAAAATTTATACAGCTTTTGGAATACATTATAAACTCGGGCCTGATCGAAAGATTTTTTTTTTCAAAAATTTCGATTTTTTAAGATCAATTAACTTGATTTTTTTTGTCCGATTGATTTTAGATGAATCTCCATGGACTTATGTCACCGCAAGTACCTATTTTTGGAACAGGGTCAACTAACTTTAGAAATTAATTTTTTTTTAATTTTCGTGACTTCAAGTCAACACATTTTATAATAATGCCATATTGCTACTTTTGTAAAATAAAACGATTTAATAGGAAAAAAAGTACTGAAAATTCTCATTTTTTCGTACCTCTGACTACCCCTAACCCCTTAACAGAAAAAATGTGAACGACGCGAGTTCCTAAAGCAAGATACTGGGAAACTTAGAAACTTTCGGCTTCCTTTCACCTTTAAAACTCTTATTTGGAGCGCTGCTATGTAGAATTTATTTAAATACGGAATATTTATATTTATGGTAGTCGGAGAACGGTGCGCTTAAAGTATCTTTGAAATAACTCTGAACCTCGAATTATTCGCACAAAACTCTTTGTAGCTGGTTTGTATTTATCTTGAAAACAAGCCACGCAGTTTTCTAACATTTAATTTTTTGTTTGTATTTGCATGTTACTTACTCTCACATAATTATTACAATTATTTAACACATACTCAATACAATCAAATTGTCGGATTGGTTTACCTGAAATGAGAGGAAAAAAGTAATCATTTAGTTTGTTATTGTATTAATTAATATAAATGAATAAACATATTAGAAAATAAAGGGTGATCCATTTCTCTACTTTTTTAAGAAATAAAACAGAAACTTCAAAGTTAATGGGGAACGTTTATTATCATTCGAAAGGCTACGTCTCAGACCAAAGTAGTCTCAGACCGTCCATTCGTTGAGTCCACTTTTTGATGACTCGTTCGAGCATTTCGACTAGTAACTGGCGAATAACACGCGTGATGTTTTGATCCAAAGCATGGGATTGTCCGCATAGACTTTAAACTTTACATATCCCCACAGGAAAAAAGTCTAACGGTGTGATATCACACGATCTTGGTGGCCAAGCGACCGGTCCAAAACGTGAAAGTGTTCTCTCAACAAATTGATTGTTTAATGCCATGTGTGGGAAGTGGCGTCGTCTTGTTGAAGACAAATGTCACAGAGATCGCGAGCTTCAGTTTCAGGCATCAAATAGTCGACGGTTACGTTCACATGGGCCGACGATTCCGGCCAAAAAACTACAACAAACCATTGTTTTTTCTCGATTAAATGGCAGCTCTTGAATCTCTTCAGGTTGCTCTTTGTCCCAAATGTGACAATTTTTCTTGTTTATATACCCATTGAGCCAGAAATGAGCCTCATCGCTGTAAAAATTTGGCTCAAAAACCTCGGATCTTCTTGGACTTTTTAAAAGCCAAAAAAGTGAAGTGATGTTGCTTGGGAAGGTCGAGCGGTTTCAGTTCTTGTACAAGCTATACTTTGTACGCTTTCAATTTAAGATCTCGATGTAAAATGCGCCAAGTCACTCCATGCGTCAGTCTGAGTTGCTGCGAACGGCGCCGAATCGATTCTCCACGGTCTTCGAGTACATTCTTAACTACGACTGCTATTTTTTCTTCACTGCGTGCTGGACGTGATCCCATCTATGGGTGATGGGCTTGTGAATAGCACACTCCGATTATGTTAACCATAAAAACCAAATTTGACGACTCTAACGGAGGCAGTGGCGAATATCTGCAGTTTAGGCTCTAGTATAAATTCTTTTAGATTGCATATTTCAGTTTTAAACAGAAACTCATAAGGTGAAAACTCACCACATTCATAATTTATAATATTTTATACAATAAAGCAATATTGTAAACCACAAACTTATAATTTACATGCACTTGTGATTTGCAGACGACCACATAGCCACCAACCTATTAAATCGAACCAAGCCGATCGAGTTTAGCTGTGAGCAAAACCACAAGGAAACACTGTCTAGTTTCGCCCGCACGCCTCGGGCTTTCACATGCCATGCATGCATTTAAAGGTCGAACTCAAAAAACATACGTGTGTGCATATATGCATACCTATGTATATGCCACAACTAACGTGTATGCACAGCGTTAAACAAACGGACAACATTGCAGCAGGAGGAAGGAAAATCGAAGAGCCTTGACCCAAACTACGGGCGTAAAATACTTGTTTTACCACATAGCAAAGAGATCGAAAAGGTTACATATATACATATGCATATAGTTGGATAAATATGAACGAGTACACATACATATTTAAACGTGTTTGTTGTAACGCATTTGTAGTGTTACCAACAATCATTAAACCATTTGAAAGAGCGAAATGACTGCAAAGTAAATACGACACAGCAGCAATGCCGCCAACAAATAGTAGTCCTACTCCTTGCTAGTCTTGGGATTATTGGGATTGCAAAACGAATGAGCGCCGCAGGCGGCAAGTTAATATGCTGAAGGCGAAAAGCAAACACTTGGCATTCGTTCGAAATTCGAAATGCGTTGGCATTCGACATCGACTTTGTCGTCGTCACCATCGTCTTTGTGGTAATTGGTGACGACAAATCGTTAACGCAAGCCACCGTGTTGAGTGTGAGCTCAGCAGGCCTTTCAGATGGACACGGTTCATTTGCCAATGTGGTCGGATGCTTTGTTTGTGAAAAAACAATAAGTTAATCCCACACAAGGCGTATGGTAAGAATAAAAACGATGATATTTGCCACTTCATTCTACTCCTGTAGAACCCACAGTGGTTATCTAGTGACTGATGCCCACAGCATACTGCAATTATGAAGGCTGAATGGCAGTGAAAGCATAACGCCTGGAGAAGGCGAACCCGATTCCCCAATCGATTACGATGGAGTAGACGTTCCATTGCCCGATCATGAAGAAGTTTGCATGGCAATTACGCATCTGGAGAACAGCAAAGTGGCGAGAGCTGATAAGGAGCGACGAAGAACAGATAAGGAGCATGCATCAGCTTCTTTGTAGAATATGGTCGGATGAAAGAATGTCCGACGATTGGAATTTAAGTGTTCTCCGCCCAATCCACAAAAAGGGAGTGGAGCTTCGTAAACATCGCATATAAGGTTCTATCGAGCGTATTGTGTGAAAGATTGAAGCCCACCGTCAACAAACTGATTGAACCTTGAGAAATCAACAACAGACCAGATATTCACCATGCGCCGTTTGGAAAATATTCTTCGTCGATTTCAAAACAACTTTTGACAGCACGGAAAGAAGTTGTCTTTATGCCGCTTTGTTTGAATTTGGCATCCCTGCAAAACGAATGCGGCTGTGTAAACTAACGTTGAGCAATACCAAAAGCTTCGCCAGGGTCGGAAAGAACATCTCCGAGCCGTTCGATGCCAAACGAGTTTTCAGAAAAGGCGTCTCCCTATCGTGTTACTTCTTCAATCTTTTGCTGAAGAAAATAATACGAGCTGCAGAGCTAAATGGAGAAGATATAATCTTCAATAAGAGTGTACAGCTGCTGGCGTACGACGATGGCATTGATATCATTGGCCTCAACGACCCCACCCTTCCGTAAATAAGTGTGAAGTCAAAGTACGAAGTAAACAAAGTAGACGTGATGGTGAATCGAACTTCTAAATATTGTGCTTCCTTTAATTGTGTGGGTCGGCCTAAGCAAATAAAAATTTACTGACAAAATAATATCGATATTATGTAGAGCCTTCTGCTTAAGGAGCACCTTTTTTGTGTGTCTTAAACAAATACGTGTTGAATAAATATAAACGCTTCATATTCTATACTTAGAAGGCAATAGCGTTAGTAGATGTCTGAGTTTTGTTTAAGGGGGTATTCTAGCCTAGAAATTTGATAAAATCGAATCTTTTTTTTTCATAATTCGAAAAAAGGATTTTTCAAACTCAAATTATTTTCAAAGTTATAGCCATTTTAGTGACGTGGCAACTAGGCTGGTAGAGCGAATATCGTATAACCTAAAACTTTAAACACTGTCACTGTCAAAATTCCTTTTTTTTGAAGTGGTAGCCACAATATCTCAAGTTCTAATCAGTCGATTTATTTGAAATTTGGCATGAATATTCTTTAAATATATCTCCATTACTAAAATCAACAAAAAAAAAAATTTAAATTTAAATCGACAAAATTGAAAAATTAGTGAAAAATCTACATCTTTTTTTAATGAAATTTTTTTTTGTAGTGTTGTTGCTTCATGACCTAGCGACATTCGTATTTATTAAGAATCTGTCTTTGTTTTATTTTTCAGATGACGGCATGGGTAGAAATCACGGCGATGAGGACACGACCTCTTTTTCCCCCTTTTCTTCAAGGACGCATAACTCGATGAAAATTTTTTATTTTTTTTTTTTTGAAATTTATTTTGTGTACTCTTCTAAGTTTAATAAACAAATGTTAAAAAAAACGGATAGTAATAATATCTAGTGCTTCTTTTTTATTAATTGTTGAAAAAAGCTCGAAATTCGAGCCTCTAAACTAGAATATCCCCTCAAATAAATAAATGGAAAACGTAAATTTCAGCAAAAATAATGCTTTCGGCCAATGGCGGCAAACTGAGCTGAAAAGCTGGAACTTTCGGCAAAATAAATCTTTGTTTCATTAGATTTCGCTGTATGGAGGTATGGTCTGATGCGCGATACGATATCAAAAATAATGGCTGAAGAAGTTTTCATAATTCAATATTATAAAAACGAGCACTGAGTCAAAATATATTTTACTTTAAACCGAACAGACTGGAATTATAAGAAAAAGCTAAAAGTCATTCTAAGCTTTAGAAAACAATGTCACAATTACAAAGCTATTAAATATTGTTAGCCATAATATTCATAATTATTATGCACAACGTGCGTAGAGCCCAATAAGGATGTGTCAATTTTAATTTTCTTGATCTTGTTAAAATCGAACGTGATTCTCAGCCGCTGTTGGCGTTATGCAACGACGCTTCAGGTGTCTATAGTCAGATGATCCCTCGTCAATGTTATCTTTATTAAAGGCTTTAACAACATACCCGAGTACACATACTTGCGCACAGCCAACAGCTTCATTCATTAGCAACATATGGTGTTTATGTTGAGTGCTAAGGCTGGGCAGCATTTGACTAGGAGCATTCGATATTCTATTCGAAACAAATAAGCCACTGGATGCAGATAGTGCACCTTTTGTGTGTATGTACATTATAATGTGCCACTCAACTATATAACTACGTATGTGTTTGTATCCAACATCCCACACAGCATACACGGTTTCAAATGGTTAGCAGCGTGCTTATTTCGGATAATCGCTGTTGGCACTTCATAACATATGCTACAATAATCAAGAGTGAATTGAAATTCCATTACCAGCTGTGCGGGACGCGTGTGTATTCGTTTTCACAACTTTGTATGGTTTTCTATAATTTCATACTTATTTTTTGAAAATTTTAATTTTGTAAGCTGGTAAATCTTAAAGGTTACGCCGCTCTACTCTGGTCAATTGAAAATAATGGCAAGAAAATTATTCACTTGCAGAGAGAAAGCATCTGGCAAACCTTTTGCTTTATAAGTGAGAACAAATTTAAGGAAGATATATCCTTAAGACAAAAATTTCGAATTTGATGTGAGACTCGTCTATGTTGATTTACGGGGTTATATATAGTTAGAAGGCCGAAAAAGGAGAATTTTCCAGAATTTTTTCTGAGAAAACTATAAAGATAAAATGATCTGTCGTAGTACATTTTCATATCTCTCCCAACCAGTAGCTCAACGGCCAATTTGTAATATTTGTTGGGTTTTCATTTTAGAAAATAGGCTTGGCAGCTCAGCCCCCCAGCCATCCAACTAATTATGGTGCGATTTTGTAATAAAATTTTTTACAAATATAACATAGTTATGGATTCATTATAACCCCCAAATCTCTTAGTATCAATATTCGCTTATCAAATCACCTTCAAAAATGCTAAATTATTATGAAGGGGTTACATGAGTTTACGGGTTTTTAAAAATCATATTTTTTTATTGTCTTATTAAACCCTACAACACCGCTAGAATATTAAACTAAATTTTCAAGTTCATTCGAGTAATAGTTTCGGAGATGCAGCCTTGTGAACTTGTGCCCTCTAGGTTAGCTAGGCTAAGTGCGCCGTTTTCAAACGCGTTTTTATGTTTTTGAATTCGGTTGGCAAGGTTTCTCGAGAGCCACTCAACCGATCTTCATGAAATTTTACACAGGTCTTTGATATAGAATTCTTAATGACTTGAATGAAGGATTTTTTGAATTTGAAAAAAATGTAAGGAGATATCCTGCCAAGGCCGGATTTTTTTTTTAAAGTTTCAGAGTTTTGTTGTTGAAAATGTATGTTTGTAACAATAAAAAAATCCTAAGAAAACATTTCATTTTTTAAATGAGAAAAAAAATTTGAAAAAAGGCTGTTTTTTACCCCAGAAAACCCCTTAAAGTTACCATCTGATCAAAGTTGAAGCAGACGGATTCATTCAAACTGTGTTCACAAACGATTCGGAAAGAATTTTCCTAGATTGGTCAACCTTTTTTATATTCGTGTGAACTTTAATTTCTATATGCCAAGTAGTGCGAGTTTAACAATAGTTTACGACGCTAAAAGTTTATATGAAAATGCGAGTCGTCGGTGGTCTACCTCTGCTAATTATTATCGCAAAAGTTTAAGAAACACTGCTTTGAAATCTTGTTGCTGGCATCAGAGAGATAGCAGAGGCTCTCAACATCTTTTACGCATTGGTTCAACGATTTTGGTTAATGTTTTAGGTATTTATGTGACCAAAAGTTTTGATCGTATAATCCAAATTATTGCTGGTGACGAGTTGGTGCTTTATGAATACTAAAACCTCTAAGGTGTCTTACAATTAGGTAAACCGAAAAGAGAAAATACTCGTACTACTTAGTCACTTTGAGGCGTATAATATACCTGAACATTCATGAATAGACTTCTCAAATAAAATTTTGTTAAATATCCTTTTGTCATACACTTTTCCTCAACAAGGTCGTACGTTTCAACGAAAATAACTTTTCTTAACAAATAAACAGTAAACAAGAAAAAACGTTAACTTCGGTTGCACCGAAGCTAAATACCCTTCACAGGTGCTTTTCTATTGGTAACTATGTGTCCAGTTTGTATGGAAGCTATATGTTATAGTTAACCGATCTCAACAATTTCTTCAGAGATTACATTGTTGCCTTAGAAAATAATAAAAACAAAATTTCGTGAATATATCTTGTCAAATGTGAAAGTTGTCCATACAAGAACTTGATTCCGATCGTTCAGTTTGTATGGCAGCTATATGCTATAGTTAACCGATCTGAACAAATTCTTCAGAGATTACATTGTTGCCTTAGAAAATAATATATACCAAATTTCGTGAATATATCTTGTCAAATGTGAAAGTTGTCCATACAAGAACTTGATTCCGATCGTTCAGTTTGTATGGCAGCTATATGCTATAGTTAACCGATCTGAACAATTTCTTCAGAGATTACATTGTTGCCTTAGAAAATAATATATACCAAATTTCGTGAATATATCTTGTCAAATGTGAAAGTTGTCCATACAAGAACTTGATTCCGATCGTTCAGTTTGTATGGCAGCTATATGTTATAGTTAACCGATCTGAACAATTTTCTCGGATATTACATTCTTGCCCTAGAAAATAATCTATACCAAATTTGGTGATGATACTTTGTCAAATGCGAAAGTTTTCCATATGAGAACTTGATTCCGATCGTTCAGTTTATATGGCAGCTATATGTTATAGTGGTCCGATATCGGCCGTTCCGACAAATGAGCAGCTTCTTGAAGAGAAAATGACGTTTGCAAAATTTCAAAAGGATATCTTAAAAACTGAGGGACTAGTTCGTATATATACAGACAGACGGACAGACGGACAGACAGACGGACATGGCTAAATCGACTCAGCTCAACATACTGATCATTTATATATATACTTTATAGGGTCTCCGACGCTTCCTTCTGGGTGTTACAAACATCGTGACAAAGTTAATATACCCTGTTCAGGGTATAAAAATAAATTGGCCGTTCGTACCAAAATTCCGTGTCAGTGGCCTCAATTTTTAGAGCGCTACGTCCAATTTATGGTCGTCATATTCGTATAGTCAGATCTAAAATTTAGCGTGCCAGTGAGACATAGAAGTGCCCGTAGTGCCCAGAATATTATTGCCACTAGCGTATCATAAAATAAGGCCCAAATCAGTCTCTTTGACGTCGTTGTGGAGAATTTTGCGAAAAAAAACTTGGCTTGCATGCTTACAATATCAAATTTACGCAATAACTGAAGCTGCTTAACCACCAGAATCGCCGTACGTTCGTGATTTGGTCTGAGAACAACAACATGGAAATCACGCGGATTTTCTTCGAAAAATCATCTACAGCGATGAGGCTCATTTCTGGCTGAATGACTTCGTCAATAAGTAAAATATGCGTTATTGGTTAGGCAGCAACTCCTCGTCGATTTCATCAAATTTCGGGGAAAAAAGTCGTTCAACGTCGTGTTGCAACGCTTGCTATTGTCATACCACAATTTGCTGTATATTCTTGGGTATGCAATTTCGTTTTTTGCACCACACTAGGATACCCCAATGCGACAATTTTGTCTGTTGACGTAGCCATTTAGCCAGAAACGGGCATTTTTTGAGAATATGATTTTTCGATGAACGTGAAATTGTGAGTTTTACGGAAATTTATAAAAGTGAAACATGACATGATGGCATGACAACCCTTACTGAATACACTAGCAAAATTCATATTGGTAGACACTTTATATAGTATACGCGTACTTTTGAGAGACAAGTGTTTGAGATATCGGTCTTAAATTTTGTACACGTTCTTATCTGCTTACAACGACAGTTTATTTGTCAAAAACGCCGATACTGTACCACTGTGGCATATAACTGTCATACAAACTGACCAATCTAAATCAAGTGCTTATATGGAAAGCTTTTTTATTCGACGAGATATCATTACGAAATTTGGCATAAATTATTATCCAAAGTAGCGCTACAATCTCCGAATAATTTATACAGATCGGACCACAATGGCATAAAGCTGTCATACAAACTGACCGATCCAACTTAAGTCCTTATATGGTAAACTTTTTTATTTGCCACGATATCCTCACAAAATTTTACATAGATTATTATCCAAGGTAACGCTCTAATCACCGAAAAAATTGTTCAGATCAGAGAACTCTAGTATATAGCTGCCATACAGACAGACCGATCGAAATCAAGTTAAACATTTTTTATACTCTTTTATGTTATAAGAAATGCTCTGTGAAGAATATTATAGCTTTGGTGTAGCTGAAGTCAACGTTTTTTTCCTGCGTGTGTGTATTTAGTCTATGGTACACCACTTCTAAGCATAGGATATTCCTACTATTAACTACGCAATACATGCCTACGCATTTCCAATGAAATTATTCGATCTCATATGCATGTCAGGTTGTTTGCTCCGCTCACCAGCCAGCCGGTCAACCAAGCGCACAAGGATACATTTAATTAAATCCTTTTGTTTGCTTGTTGACTTGCAGATGAAATCACTTGTGCACATATATGGTATGTACATGCGTATATGTATGTTACTTCGCACCCTTTCATAAAAATTTATGACATATAAACAATGCATGGTTATGTAGATATACACACATGCAAGCAATGAAGTGTCAGCCGAGAGCTTGTCACTCAATTTTGTATCAGTTTTCAATAGATTAATGCGATTTGGTCATGGCCAATAGACGACCAGCAGTTTTGTGGATAGACCATAAATTATTGTTGGAATATTAAATGTATACAAACACAGTTAGCTTTAAAACACTGTCAACTTCCACAGAAATCTTATGCAAATACAAGACTCAACCATATATGTACATATAATTACGTTGTATCGATAGGCCTAAAGCAACAATTTGTCAAAGGTATCATGTTACAATTTCTTTGAAAGCAATAGAATTTATTGTGAGAGCAAGACAATTAATTTAATGGATTTCAACATAATGTCCACTGTTAGCAAATTCTCAATTAAATTACATTTGTGGTTAAATATGTGTTGGAAGCACCCGGCATGAAATTGCACACTACCACAACCAGCTGCATCGTTTGTTTTAAGCCCAAAAGTAGTTAATATGAAGCAAGGTCGAAAACAACCGGAAAGGTTCAAGGACTGTGAACTCGATAACAACGGTGGTCAACAAATAGTAAGACTATTTAGCGCGAATACACATTCGATTTTTATAAAAACTCTGTAAAACCGGCGATGAGTATAGGAACTGCTTGCGACCCAGAAACAGACGAACAATTGGCCGAATATCGTGGCTAAGGTGAGCCGAATGCTTATTGAAGAAAACCGCTTTAAGGGGTTAGAGGTAGTTAGAATTTTCAAAAAAATTATTTTTTTTCTTTGCATTTTCGTTAAGTGTAATACCTTAAAAATATTCCCTGAAAATTTCACGTTGGTCCGATAATTAGTTTTTGAGTTATTCGAGAAATAAGAAAGAGAGCTCAGGCAATTCAAAGCGCTAGTGTGAAACTTTAAACGCGGTTTTCTCAAAACTATGTTTTTTGAATCGGTGACAAACTAATTTTTTTTGTCCGATTGTTTTTAGATGAATCTCCAAGAACTTATGCTTGTCACCGAAAGTACTTTTCTTTGAAACAGGGTCAACACAAACAACTATAACTTTGGAAATGAAATTTTTTTTGTTTTGAAATGTTTGTGACTTCAAGTCAACACATGCCATAATAGTGCCATATTAGTACTTTTGTAAAATAACATGATTTAGTAGCAAAAGAAAAAAATACTGAAAACTCTCATTTTTTCGTACCTCTGACTACCCCTAATCCTTTAAAAAAATTGTTTTTGGGGTCAGTGGAAGCTATCTATCTGCTATGCTTTCAATCTATAGAATATTTTCAGAATTTACTCAGCAGTTTGATGAAATTATATTATCGTAGTTCAAAACTAAAAATCGTATTACTCGTTCGTGTATTTTTCTTACTAGGTGTACTTATACATATGCTCTTGTATTGTTCATGGAATGTTGCTCCATAGTATACGAGTATCTATTTATTGCTGCAGCTGCAGCTGGGAGCAATTAAGTGACATAACACAACAAAGGCCGCAATCCATACTGTTTATACGTAGGTAGCCTCTTATGTTTCAGGATTTGGCAATACTAGTGTTGCAATCTGGAAACTGCCACTTTTATGGTTAAGTTTGACATTTTTGATGATATGCACTCTCAGCAGGTTTTCACATACGAGCGCTATTTGTATTATTTATAGTCACTTAAAATATTCTTCTCTTCCAAAACATTGATTTAAGCCGCCAAAATCTTCGTGCTTTTATTTTATACAACTTTCGATGCGGTTTAAAACATCAAGAGTGCATTGATGAACGTAATTCAGTTTTTGACAATGAAGCTACATCATTGACCAGTGTTTATCGATGGCATGGTAAATTCAATCGAGGTTGGAGGTCAAGACGAATGCTTCGACTGAAACAACTGCATGTTTGAACACTCAAAACATCGATTTGATGAGTCATTTTCCCTTTAGTCCTGACCTGGCACCGAACGACTTCTTTTTATTCCCGTACATAAAAAATAAACTAAGTGGTCAACGTTTTTCGACAACTGAAGTGGCGGCTGATGCTTTAAAAAAACATGTTTTGGAGTTAACTCATTCAGAGTGACAAAAATGCTTCGACAATTGGTGCAAACGCATGCAAAATCTATCGAACTTACTTAATAGAAAATATTTTGATCAACCAAAAACGATTTTCGATGATTAAAATTTGTTTTTGTTCTCGGATACCGAAATATAAAAGGCAACCTACGTACACGTTTTTGTAGAGCCAACAACAAATTCTAAACTTTATGTAATTTATTGTTTTACAATAAATTGTTGGTTGTTGCAGCATTGTGAGTTATAATTGATGATATTGTGATAATCCAGTAGTCATCCGAGATCTCATATATACATACATAAGACATGTGGGATATCTATGTACATACATATGTATGTACATTTTACTATGTTACTAAGTGAATGTTTTGTGGTTTCTGTGCTTTTTTGGTGGTGAAGCTTGGAAAATATGGTAATAAACTTTATGTACACAAATTTGGTATTTAATAAACTTTATCCGTAAACGTTTAATTACTCAATTATTAAAGCAACGCTTAAGAAAGAGAGAAGTTAAAAAATCAATTATGCATTTTACAGAAATTTACATACAAATCTAACTCTCTTGTTAGTTGCCAAGTTATTGCGCAACTATTTTACAACTTTTTAATGGATTATATAGAGTTAGAGTCCATTGATTGATGCGATGTGTGGCAAGTGGCGCCGTCTTGTTAAAGCCAAATGTCGCCGAGATCACGAGCTTTAATTTCAAGCATAGTGGGTTATCATGGCGCGATAACGGTCAACATTGACGGTTACGTTCTCAACGTCATCATTTTTAAATAAATATGGGCCAATGATTCCACCGGCCCACAAGCCACACCAAATCGTTGTTTTTTCTGGATGAAATCACAGCTCTTGAATCTCCTCAAATTGACCGAATTTCGTTTGTTTACATACCTTCTTAACCAGAAATGGCCTCATTGCTGAATAAAATTTGGCTCGAAAACGACGGATCTTCCTGGAACTCTTCACGAGTGAATCAGTACGCTTTCAATTTAGTCCGAGTCTTTCTATGAGGAAATGCCAAACAACACTGAACAAAATTAACATGACAACTGACGACTTATGTAATTTGTCAAAGTAAGGCTATTGAAAAAAGTACCTCAATTTGGATCGCCCGTTACATAGAGGTCAAATAAGATCTTTATCTCTTTTAGAGAAATCAGCAAACTGTTAAGAAGCACACCCAGTGTGACTGACCAAAATCGGCGATTTTTGGAAATTAATTATTAATTAATGAATTAAGCACTGATTTCAGCCTTAAAAGAAACGCTTCAGAAAATATTGTCTGTACAATGGTCTACTGTTAAAAAAATCAAAAAATGGCAAAACGACGATATTTACGAAAAAGTGGAGTTTACCCAAAGTGTTGATAGTTTTCGACAGAACAGTAAGTACCAAAGTGCAAATATAATATGAAAAGTACTGTGCGAAAACTGACAACATACATATATATGTAGGTATATGCAAACAGGATGACAGGAAGGATGTGGTAAAAAGGAAGCAAGCAATGGACGGTGAATATTTCTTTATGTAAAATTATGCACATAAGTAAGAAGCGGATCAGCTAATGAAAACATAACGGCAAAAGCCGAAGGACGAGTACTGGAATTTGAGTCACGGCTTGTCTATGCGCCGTGAAGAGTTTGAGTATACGCTGAGGTCAGCGTTTGCAAGTGAAGGACTTGATGGAAAATAGTATTTACTTTTTCCTGAGCCTGTGTTTTCTACAATCAACGAAGCACTTTTGATATGGTTTTTTTCGCCATTTTACGATTTTGATATTTTTCATCATCTTCAACTTGACATTCGTGGAAAAATACTCATTTAGGGTAGTTTTGTTGAAATTGAAGCTCAAAAATTCCACAGACTTGCTTCAATGTTGAATATTTTTTTTTACTCAGCCCCACAATTTATTGTAAAATAGAACTGTGGGAATCGTGGTGGATATTCCGTTTCAATCGGATGAAAGTTGGGCGCTGGTAGAATCGTTACGCTCACGATATATGATCTTCAAATTTATGCTGTTTCTTTTCTAATTTTTCTTCAATACCCCAAAATTTTGTAAGAGCAAGGGAAAGGTAGTAGGCAACCAAAGGGCATAGCTAAAGCCTTATATGCCAGTTTCTTGTATAAGAAGCCACTAAAGATTTTAGTATGGATTGCCGAAATTTTTTACATATCTTGAGCCACGCGTAGAACAGTTGAATGCAAGATGGAGTGTCGTTACTTAGTTCATGAGAAGTAGTTATCCTTTAGGATACCAGCGCTTAACGTGAATAATAGCTTCTGTGGCCTCATTATCTACACCGCTTCCAATATTTCATACTATGAGGACCCCAAGTGCTTGAAGCGTTCTCTTGTGTACAAGTATTCAAGAGAAGATCCATTGTTTCTTTTGACATTTCTGCAGCCTGCTCCTTCTGTCAGCCGCATTCTGCAGGTGTGTGCCGCCAACAGTCTGTGAGGAATGAGTATTCCTTACAAGTTCCCGCAGTCTTTGCTAACAAGAGAGATATTTTAGGCATAGATAGTAAAATGTTTTGAAGAATAATATTAAATATTTTTCAAATGACACGCGCCCTCGGTGTATCCATTAACGACTGTCTATCGATATTTCTTCGGACGGTAAATTAAAGTTATTTAATCTATTTAATCTTCTTTGGTAAAATTGCGAAAGAAATACATTGCTTCATTTATATTACTTAAGTATATGTTTATACATGAGTAACAACGGTAGTTAAGCTGTTTGTGGCTAACTAAATTAACGGCTAATCACAGCCGGCGGAAGTGGCAACGAGCAAAGCAAAATCCGGCAAGCTAAAATAAGCACAGAAATAAGACACAAAAACAAAACATAAAAATGAAAGTTGTTAGAGGTAAGTTGCCGTAATAAGGATGAGAAAGCGGCGTTATATTTGATCAACGAAATTAAATTAGCAATTGCAACTTGAGAGAGAAAAACGGGCCGACAAAAACGTACAGCGAATTTTCAGCTAAAACCAAAAAAGTTCCAGCGATTTTTACGCACTTTCAACTACTTTCATGTCAAGAGCTAATTTTGAACAAACAAAAGTTGTTAGCAACGCTCGTGTAAGCCTAAAAAGTGTAAAAGCTTTTGAGTGTAGGCGCGACACCCACCCACGCCATCTCTCAACTGTCAAAAACTGACAATAAAGGTAAATAAGCTAAAAATAGCAATAACGGTATATATTTTGGTACTGTAATTGGCAATATATGCGTGAGTAAATGTTAAATTGCGTTCTGATATTATTTTTTATTTTTCCTCCAATTCACAGGATTCATTTTCTCAGCATAACCTCCCAGCTGTTTAACGAGTGAGTGCTGTTTTTGCCACTACGAAGGTCAAAGGTAAGTGAAGCAGAAGCCGAAATTCGTGTCTGTCGCTGCCATGTTTGTTTGCACATTCATCAGAGCAGACGCTCTGACATGGTCAACAACTCGGGTAGTCTTTTGTGCCCGCATTTTAAAGCACCTTCGCATATTTGCACTAAACTCGAAGCAAAGTTCAAAGAGCAGATGCCACGTGCATAGCGACATGCATTTATGCATTTTATTTATTATGCATTGCAAATGCACGGCATCTGCAGTTAAACAAGCAATGCGCCGACATAACCTCACTTTTAAGTACAGGTGACTGACGACAAATAGCAGCAGCCGTGCATTAAATCTTACTTGGTGTCTAAATATTTAGACGCTGAAAAATTAAGGGAGCAAAGTATTTTTAGAATTTTTTATACAGTGAATAGGGTATTATATATAATAAGTTTGCTACTAAGTTTGTTATACTCAAGAAGAAACGTCGGAGACCCTATATATCCTATCGCACTAGTTCCTTAGTTTTTAAGATATTGATCTGAAATTTAGAACACGTTTATTTATTCCACAAAAAGCTGCTCAATAGTCGTTATCAGATGACTGTCATATAAACTGACCGATTAAATCAAGTTTTTTCATGAAAAACTCTTTTATTTGGTAAGATATCATAACGAAATTCAGCACAGTTAATTTTCCAAGGCTACAATCTCCGAACAAATTGTTTAAATCGCGTCTGTCGTTCTTCCTTTTCACTCTTTGGAGATTACAAAAGTAGTCAGGTTCTTCTCCAATTGGTCTTTCCTCTTCTTCTTCATTCACCTGTCGGGTACCACGTCGAATACTCTCAGAGCTGCAATGTTTTCATCCATTCGACCGACCAAGCTAGCGCAGCCGTTGTCTCTTGATTCGCTGAACTACATATATTAATGTCGTCGTATATCTCGTACAGCTCATCGTTCATCGGTTGAAGTATTCGCCGTTGCCAATGCGCAAAACCCCATAAATCTTACACTGAACCTTTCTCTCGAAATCTAGTAACGTCAACTCACCAGATGTTGTCATCGTTCTTGCTTCTACACCATATAGCAGGATGGAGATGATGAATGATTTGTAGAATTTGGTATTTCGTTGAGAGAGGACTTTACTTCTCAATTGCCTAATCAGTGCGAAGTAACACCTGTTGGTGTTAAGTTATTCTGCGTTGGATTTCGAGGCTGACGATGTTGTTAGTGTTAATACTGGTTTCAATATAGACGAAATTATCTACGACTTCGAAGTTATGGCTGCCAACATTGACGTGGGAGCCAAGTCGGGAATGCGAAGACTGTTTTTTAAATTAAGGTATAAAAATCATATTTGCCACTGTAAATTGCCGCAGCAAAGGACACTTGTAGACAAAAAAAAAATGAAAAAGCCCACTAATATTTTTAATGTACATATCTTCTTTCTAAATATACAACAACATAATTCACATAGCGCAAATATTATTAGAACTATTATCGACAGTGCGAAAAAGGATGAAATCGGATGATAACTTTGCTCCTTCCCCATACAAGGGTACTGTTAAAAACTACTAAAACCGAGATACATCAAAAATTGTATCCCCAGGATGGTATGAGAAGGCCTTGAAGGAGCCGGTTGTCAAAATTGGATGATGGGCGTAGCACCGCCCACTTATAGGTGAAATCACATATCTCGAGACCTGCATGACGGACTACAACTACATTTGGTACGCGATATTCCCGACATTTCTATGTCACTGTGCGAAAATGCCCGAAATCGGTTGTAGTCCGCCTACTTCCTAATCAATACAATTTTTAGTTCCATATTAAATTTTAATTTTTCAGAATACCACATATATGTATATATCTGGATAAACTTTGCAAGAATAGTGCTTTTGAGCTGTGCCATCTTACGATAAAAATTGCCCAAATCGAACCAAAATTGCTCAAGCCCCTAAGTACTGAATATGCGGTCCCAGTCTTTATAGTTGGCTTTTTATCGTAAATATTGGTCAATGCGTTGTGAGATGTATAATTGTAATTCGAGGATAATCCTTTCCTGAAAACAGTATGTATGACAAAAATGGGTCGATACTTCCCTTAGACTCCATATACCTAAATAAAGTCTTTCCAACTTCCAAGAATAAAAATGTTCGATAACCCGAACATAGCTCTTCCTTATCTAAATTTTTTTTTAGTGCATGCGCGTGTGTATTGTCGCACAATACATAGAAATTTGTAGGAAAATAACTTTCTCAATTTATGCAAAATAGTCGCAATTAAGGAAAAAAGGTCAAAAGTAAGTAAACAATTCTGAATTATGGACCTGTGCGAGTGTACATGAAAGCGTGGAGAATCCGGCAGCCATGTGCTGTCATAATTGTGTGTTGCAGTCAGCTGATAAGATTTAACGAAATGGGGGGCGACAGCCCGAAGCAGCGCTACAAGGCCAGCAATAACAACTGCTGCAGTTAATAGACTACTTGGAAAATTTATGCCTCAAGTCAATGAGGGGGCACATAATTAATTCGAAGAATGCATTTTTAGTTTATTCATTATTTACTGGTCTTACACAAATTTATTTTAGTGCTAATGTTGTAAGTGAAGGGCCAACAGGCGCGTGTGTTTAAAAATAACTTCATTTATACATAGTAAGCAAAAAGTATACACCGCAACCGATAGAGAGAGAGAGGGTCTGAAGTGAATGTGGTTGTGTAAAATATTTTTTAAGAGTTACCTGATGACGACTTAGAGCTTGTAGAAAGCGCTAGTTGTCAGATATAGTCGAAGTGCAGACTATAATTAGTGAAGGTAGCTCAGCGCTCATTATATACCAAGGCTTGAATAAGCTTCCTGTCTACTTTGTGTTTGAAACAAAAGCTTTAAGCAAGGAATGTTCGAACGCCGAAAATTGATTTTGAACTTCCTTTCATCTCCCTTATTAACGATTATTTCGAAAAATCATGAAAATTTTGGATTTCAATAGACACTTCCAGGTGAGGATACCATCTAGATGAGAATGGAGAAGAGGCTGAATAGAGGAGAAATATACCATCTCAGTCTATATCGACGGGTCCAAATGGACTGCGGAGTAGGCACGGGGGTATTACCCGCTGATCTAGGCATATTTCTCTCTATTCCTCTACCGAACTCGGCTACCATCTTCCAAACGAAGTACTGGGCATAGAAAAAGCCTGCGAAGTTCTATTGAAAAACCACGAGAATATACATAAAGCAGCAATATTTACGGACAGCCAGGCGGCGCTAGTGGCCTTGTCTTCGCTTGTGACAAATTCCAGCGTAGTCCACAACTGCAAGAAAGCACTAAGCTCAATAAAAGACAAGCTCCCATCTAGTCTTGATCTGGGTTCACGGTCACAGGAACATTTTCGGTAACGAAAAAGCAGACGAGTTGGCAAAGGCAGGAGCTTTCTGTAACGAATCCGAGGCGGACCTAATACCAAGCTCACTAGGATTGATCAAACGAGAGATCAATAGACAATTCCAACAAGTTGCAAATAACAAATGAAAAACATTACATAACTAAACTATTAACATAGCTAACATATGACAGGAAAAGAACCAACGACTTATTAAATAAGTCTGAGAAAAGTATCTACAGAGTAACAGCTACCACAACAGGGCATTGGCCATTAGGGGAACACGCGTCCAAAATGGTTATGTCCTACAACAACATCTGCCGAGGCTGCGGAATAGCAGGGAACAAGGAAACAATTTTCCACTTTTTCTGTGAATGCACAGCCCTAACACAGATTCGACACAAAACCTTGAATGGATTTGTACTAAAAGCATATCAAACATAAGTAGATTCAACGAAACCTCAAAATGGTTTGAAAGAGAAGGTGAAACGTGATAGCAGATACAGAAGGTTCTACGAATAGTGCATCAAAATGGCACAGCAAGTGCTAATTGAGCCCGATAGACAACAGGGCTGCACTCCTACCTACCTACTTACCTACCTCTCTCTCTCTCACTGAGCAGTTTTATAAAATGCCATGCAAATTTCTTACTAGACAAGCGATTGCCAATAAAATCTGATAACGAAACTTTTCGAAAATATTTAAAACATTTGCTATTCCATAAAGCATTGAAAAAAGCAAACGGATAACTTACTTTTCCTACCTACCGTATATATTGTATATAATAGCCGTATGTATGTACATCCATTGAAAACGTAAAAAATGGCAGTAGTTGAGGAGTTCAGTAAGCAATTAGCACACTCGTCTATGCAAAAATGTGAAAACACCAAACCGAAGTCACCGCTTTTGGCATTGAATGATGAATTGGCTGGCGACCACACGCCTCCCCATCGTTCTTACTCTTTCTCAGCATCAACACAAAAATGAGTGGAGTCCTGCTGTGCAAATTTATAGATATACATATGTATGTTTGGTACCATTTGCATTTCGTATGCCATTTGCCTGGGTCAACAGCAGACCGACAAAGCTCCGAAAAGTCAAACAAACAATTAACAAAGTGTGGAAATTTAATTGGGCGAACACGAAGTGTTGGAGATTTAAGGACAAAGAAAACAAAGCCAATGGCAGTATAGCCTGTGGTGTACAATGCTCACTAGCATAAGGTATTGACGAGGGGACGATTAGTTTGAAGTATGTAATGCTATTAGATATTGAACTTTAGATTTCTCTGAAATCAAAATCAGAGCAATAAGTCGAAAGGAAGCGAAACGTTAACTAAACAGTTATTTAAAAGGCAATAACCAAACCAGTTGCTTCTGCATGAATTTATTCTGGTATGAAGAAGAAACTAAGTAAGTGGAGTTTGAGTGAAATTGGAACGAACCGACAGATATTCTGCCGGTGAGTTGCTGCCAAATGCGCAAATTAGGGGAAAGTAAGCTGAACTTATGAGCCAAATTTCCAGGAGGCTAAGTAAGCGGAAGATTCGAGATTTTCCGTCTACCGAGAATAGGGATAAAATGAACTTGTAACTTTCTAAAAGGAAATACAATCTACGGTTATTAACTCTAAAAATCTAAACTCAGATGAAGAACCTCAAATAAATGACGAAGAAGGAACATAGATGCATACCTTCCAGGCTACAAAAGGATATCTTCATACATAATTTTTATAGAGTAATCTAACTCCACTTCGGCCATAATCGCGTAAACGGTGCCAACGCCAATTAAGAAGAAGAAGAATCTAGCTCCACGAGTCTCAGCCGAAAACTTACCGATTCAACCCAATCAGAATGCCGAAATAACAGCCTTGGCCGTATATCATCGTGGTTGTGGTGGGAATTGAACCACTGCAGCACTTAGTGTTATAAATATTCATTGCCTTAATAAAAACCCACTTTGGGAGAAGACGATCTTCGTAGCGTTGAACTTTTTAAAAGCTTTTGACCGAGTCAATCATACAATGTTACTTAAGAACATAGAACAATCCGCGCTCCCTCCAGGGCTGAAGGGTGAACTACTTGGGCGGTCGGACATCATACGTACTGTTTCGAGGACGAAACTCTAAATTAAAAAGAATTATACAGAGATTTGAACATTTGACTATATCCGGACCATTACATGGATCTTGATGTCCTCGGTTAAACATTTGCATAGCGATGATTCCGGTCAGGGAACATAATGAGCTCCTCTCCAGGCAGTTTCTGCTGGCTTGCTTCCGTAGAAACCAGCTTTCTAGTCGTCTGTTTGAAGCGGAGCCGCCTTCAAGGAACACCAAGCGGTATTTCTTTGATTGCGTCGTCGACATTGAACAGCACGCCGACCAGGCTTCGGGCGAGACTAACTTTAGACACGCATTGAACGCCATTCACAGTGGAGGCATTAAGCCCTTCATCGACTCCCTCTCAGTGAATGGCGAACTTAGGGTCAAACCACCAACGATTGCAGACGAAGAGTTAAGTAACTTCTACTCCAGAATCAACCCCGAAATAACAAATACATGTCCAGCTTGCAATGAGTCCGTATGACTCTAACCACCGTTTGATGACTTCGATGATCACTAACCCGAACCTTACCACCCAAACGTGGATTAGATAACCGCTACAACAACAACACTACGAACATCTATTGCAACCCTGTTGTGATTATTCTTCTCATATTATGCCTATTCGAATGAGGCCTCCATCTAGCCAATCAGTTGGTGATAATGCATAAACCAACATTAACGGCTTCAATTAATTTTAAGAAAAGTAACACATGGTACACATTAGTTTAAAATTTTACCTCCAACTCAGACAGTCAATACCTCATAATACTGATTACTGAAACCTCATGGGCAGAGCAATTTTCAGAATTATGTTAAATATGTTTGCGGCTCATAAATTGTATGCGACAATGTCACAGCTATGTCAGCACGTTGACGCTTTTCGAACACACCGACAATCACAGTGTGAAGGAAATGTTTTGTTGTTTTTGTTTTCGTGCGATTAACATTTGAATTTTAGAACACAAACAAGTTTGAATAATTCATGAGACAATGGGATGGCTAGAGTCTCAGCATAGCATAGTATGACTTAGTTCTACTCCACAGTCTACTCTTGCCAAGAGCAGGTATGCACTTAACTAAATACGCTTGATGCTAATGGAGTCCTTGTGTGCCTTATTTTTATGTCTTTTGACACCTTGACTTTGCTTGGCCGTGGAGGAAATCTCTACGCATTTGCATGCGCATAATTTTCGAGGCTTACTTTAAATCGCAGGAATTCGTGCAACTGTATACAGTGTAGCTGTAATTTATACGAAATATATTTTTTGATTATTTCGTACGAATTATGCTCGTAGATGTGATTGCGAGAAAATTACTTTTAATTTACAAAATTTGCTCTGAATACTTGCATTTGTTCATATAACATAAACAATTTTAATTTGGCTTCCACTAGAAGTGGTGCCAGCCTATCTAATATGAAGAAGAAGATTTCATAAATTGGTTGAGAATTCTCGTCAAGTATTCAGTTCAATGAAAGAAAAGTTTATGATTAATATGGTTTGCTAAGCACCAAAGTCTCGCTTAGGAAAGCGGGACAACTAGATGTTTTCTTAAGCAAGACTCGAAGTATACAGGGTTTTTTAATAGCGATCGCTACATTTTTCCACTCTTTTGACATTTCTCTTCAGTAAGGTTTGCCATTTCATCACGGAAAGATATACGATCAACAACGAGGCGAAATAATTAAAATTCACTACCGAAATTCGGAGTCAGTGGCCTCAACTTTAAGAGCGCTTCCAACTTATGGTCGTCATAATCGTACTGTCAGATCAACAATTGAGCGTCTAGTGGACAAACTTGAATCCACAGGCACAGTTCCGTGACTGTGAGGCAAAGAAGTGGCCGTAGTGTCGAGAATATGCTGTCGCTAGCGCATCAACTGAGGAAGACCCAAATCAGTCTCTCACACGTCGTTCTCAAGCGTTGGACATCTCTGTGTCGTTGTTGTGGCGAATTTTGCAAAAAGATCTTGGTCTACATCAAGATCAAATTGACGCAAAAATTGAAGCCGCTTGACCACCACAATCGTTGTATGTTCGTGTATTGCCATGCGCTACAACTTGAAAATGATTCGGATTTCCATCGAAAATTCATCTTCAGCGATGAGTCTCATTTAAGGCTGAATGGCTTGGTCAATAAGCAAAATATGTGTTAGGCAGCAAGCCACTCGTATTCCATGTGTCACCATTGCATGCCGAAAAAATTACGGTTTGGTGCGTTTTGTGAGCCGTATTTCTTCCGTGATGATCAAGACCGGCACGTTACTGTGAATGGGAATCGCTATCGCTCAATGATAACCGAATATTTTTGGCAATTAAGGTTTTGTTAAAACTACCGTGGCTTGTTCGTGTCGCTTACGATTAGACTTTATACCAACGTATCTTGCTGGACTTCGACAACAATAGCCAAAATCGATGCGAATTTTAATGGTTTGGGTTTCAACTAAGGGATGAGTTTTGTACTATACGCGAAGCGTTGCTGATACTTGAACCCACTTAGGTAAGACTTAAATAATGTTCTAGATATGCATATTTATCTAACTTTCTTAACAAAGACTATATACCCCATAAAGCCAAATTGACCTGACCTAGGTAAAAAAAAAAAAGTGTGATGAACACTCAATAACGGTAGTTTGGTGCAGCAATAAAACAAAGTGCTTGCCAATACGAGTATGGAGACCATCAAACCCAAAGCGTTTCTATCAAAGGCGATATTTTAAGGATTCTTCGTTCAATTTATTGTCATTGAATCACGAAGCGTCGAACTTTTACACAGCAATGCAGCTGTATTGCGAAGCTATTAAAAAGCAGAGCAATCACAATTTTAGAGGCAAGCAGTGAGGGGCCACCAACAGCGCTGCAAAGCCACGAATTTGTGGTGAAACGCAAAAAAGGAGACAAATCCAGCCAGGCATTGTTCAGCATGGTGCCAAAAAAAATCAATACCCAAAAGTTGCCAGATAGCGAATGCAAAACGAAATGCAACTGTCGGAGAGGCGTTGGCATTTTACCGTTTTTTTCGAAGCTACGCAGCGGCGCGTTGTCAGTTGAGTGCCAACAAATGCTTAGCTTTTATAGTAAATTAACCACATGCCAGCCAATATGGGCGAAGAAGCTGCACGTCACACACACACACACACACGCACATATGATGTATGCATGTACTCAGCAGTAAGTGTGTGCATATGTGTGTCAGAGCGTATGAATGCAATATGTGCAATAACAGCAGTCAATTTATGAGCGCCATATGGAGCACGGACGGAAATATGTCATTTTTTAATTGGTTTCTGTGGCGCTTGGGGAAGGCGCATAACAAAAACAAATGCGTTGTAACATTATTAGTCGCAGCAACATGCTTTACTGAGCTATAAATATATACTGTTATACATTAGGGGATTATGTACTGAAGCACTGCGCTCATTACGCGGCCACAATCTATAGAACTATATATATAATATATAAATATATATATATGTGTATATTAGGATATCCGTTATTTACCCAGTAAAATTTTTTTTGCCGCCGACACCCTGAAGTTTCAGTGTTAGCCCTAACAAAATTACAAGCTCTTGATTTTCAATTTTTAATGTTATTAAATAATTTTTCTTTCCCCATATATTTAACATTTTTGATCTTGTGCATTAATTTGCATTAAACTGCAAATCTACGACTTTGAGTATACAATATTCTTATACAAAATTGTCCGGACTACAAAAAAGTTCTTATTGATTTTTTTCATAAAACCGTTACTTTCAGAGTTATACGCAGTTAAAGTTATACATCAAATGTACTGAGCATTCATGCAAGTGATTTCTGCATTTTGTGTTGCTCATACGGCATGGTGTACTTTCATATCGTACAATGGTTAATGTACTATATAGGTACAAATTGAACTACGCATAACTTTTAAAGGATGTTTTTATGAAAAAAAAAATTTACAGACCTTTTTTGTAGTGCGGAAAATTTTTTATATAAAATAAATTTTTTTCAAAGTTGTGGATTCACTTGTCTAATGAAGAATAGCAAAAAAAGTACATATTATATGCACACATGGGAGAAGTGACATGATTCTTAAATTAAAAATAAAAAAATTGATTCGGCAAAAACCAACAACATGGGAAATAACGGACATATGTATGTATGTAACACCCTAACATTTATATCTATATACATATATATTTATATATATGTATCAACTGCGTTTTGGTTATCTTGCAACACTTTTGTATGCGTCAAAGTATGCTTTCAATAAAGAATTAACATTAACAATCAATTATATATGTATGTTTGTGTAATAATGCAAGTATATACGAGTAAGTATGTGGGTATTGCATAACATTTAATACAAAAAAGTAATTTGTTGCAATTAATTATGCAATTACATTTGTGGTTCTGCAAACGTAATGTGTGGAGTAACAGTATTTTTGTTTTGTATTTCTATTTGTTGTTGTTGTTGTTGGCACATGTTGACTATTCAATAGCTTGGTCAATTTAATTAATGTAATTGCAATATGACTTGGCAATGTGATTAAGATAAAATAGGCTTCAATAGGCACTGATACATAACGGGTGATCCAAATGGAGGTACTTTTTTCAATAGCCCTTATTTGACAGTTCGCGCGTGAGTCGTGTCAAGCTTTTATGTTATTTTTATTCAATATTGTTTGGCATTTCATCATGGAAGGGCTGACGCCTGAGCACAGTTTACAAATCGTTCAACTTTATTACGTTTTTTTTGATTGAGAGGAGAAGGAGAGGATTAATAAATTTAAAAGTTTTCTCAGAAAAAAATCCAGAAAATTCGTTTTTTTCGCTGTTCCAACTGTATATAACCCCTTAATTTTTAAAAACGGTATTTGGTTCTTTCTCGAACAAACTTAAATATATTTATCGCATATAATTAGTGCATATACTTCCATGTGTACAACAACAACGATGATAGATTTCTAAGAACAGAGTTTGTGCTAAAGAAAAATCTCCTTACCACCTTAAATACACAATATAAGAGGGGGAAAGGAGAGATGGCAGTGTCGAACATATAAAGCAAAAATAGTAAAAAATAACGGTAATATGATTTCTGTTTTGCTGCAGGTGATGACACGCGATGATTGTGATTGACTTTGAAAAGGGATCGCAGAAAATGCACATTATGCAAAGAGGGAAATGTCAACTTACGATAAGCAAATGAAAAATTCTTCAAATTCTGAGAATTGAAGAAAAATATGGAAGATTTTGTGCGTTTAAAAGAAAGCCATTTAAAAATATTGAATTCGTATTATGGCCGTAGAAGCTATAACTTTGATGAAAACTGCAAAAGCAAGAAATATACGAGTATAAGGTACATCTATAAACTTTTCGAATAAACACTAGATGTGGCATTTTTTTGTAAAAAATTAAATTTACTGAATTCAATATGCAGGAACAGAGAAGAAAGAGAGAGTGACATTTGTATCACAAATTATACACAAATAAAAGTAAGAGGCTGCAGAAGTCGACGGTTTAGTGACAAAAAAAAAAAATATTCAAATATGTTTCAAGCCTCATAGATAATACAAGTTTTGTGAAAAATATAACATAATATGTTGACTTTAAAGCACTTTTTACTTGCAACGAAAACTAAAGAGAAAGTAAACCTTGAAACTACGCAAAAATTTGCAGGAAACTTCACCAAATATTTTTTATGGAATTCAATGAACGTAGGATATCTCAATTTGTTTTGAAAGTCTCTACTTTTTTTTGGAAAAGAACAAAAATTGTAAGCCTTTAAAATTTTTCAAAGCAGAAATCTTTGCCGGATAAAAATTCGGGTACGTTCCGGTTACGTAGACCCGACTCTCGTGGGTACGGGTTGATATACTGGTTTATATATGGTTTAATTATAGGTAATTGTCCGGTCCTAAAAGTGTCACAGGTATGTATCAAAGAAAGTGTTCTTTTAGTCATTTATACACTCACTTATCGAAGTACAGTTGTGCTCGTTATAAAATCATAAAATTGATTTAAAGCATTTTAGCACATATACTAATAGTATATAGGTATAGTATGTATGTATGCAGGTCTTTAAACAATAGCATTGTACTAATTCGCCATTAACTTGAGTTGAAAAGTAAGAACAAGGCAAATATTGACGACGGTGAAAGCGACAACTTTTGGAAGGAAGTGAAAAGCAAGCAAGGCGCCGCAAGGGGCTTGAGGTAGTGCGAGGCGTTGCCAAAGCCAGAAAAGTGGGACAGAACAATGCACTAGAATTGCACGGCAAGCCTTCGTATCGAGTCCTTGACGGCCCAAAACAAATGGCATTCACACATTTGTGGCGGAAAAACAGGAAAAAATAGGCAAAAGCAAAAAACTAAAAAAAAAGCAAAAAAAAAATAACAAAAAACACTAGAGCATAGTGATCCAAAGGATAATTTCGGTTACGTTTGTGGCGTGTAGCCGCACGAATTTCGATATACATACATACATATGCACTGTGTACAATAATGAATTCATGTGCAAGCGTTTGCAACGGAAAAGAAGGTCGCGTGCAAAAAGTGCAAGTCGTTAAGAATACATTATACGGCCAGCATATGTAGTAGAGTGAGGGGGGAGGGAGGGGAATAATTTCGTCTTAAAAGTGTTTTTTCCGCACTAAAGAGTTCAATGAAAGCACTCTTATTTTCATGACTGTGCTATTTTTAACAACATGAGGTAGTAGGTCATTTATGGTAGGTCGTAGGGGCCGCAAGAAAGCTACAAATAAAAAATATATATAAAAATTTGACAAGTTACGCAGCTGAATCGCATAAACGTTGCATGCTTTTGGGCGTTCTGTTCATTAATTAATTTTAATTAAAAATGAGAATTTTTTTTATTTATTGCCTATTGTTACATACTTGCAGGCGTGCGCTTTTCAGTGGAGGAGGAGGCACATATTTAACTGAGTTTAAAAAATTTCGTTGTGCTTTAAGGTTGATATAAGAATAACAAAAATATCAAAATAATTATTGAAATTAGTAGTATTAATTAAAATAATTTTTTTATTTAATTTTTTTAATTAAAATAATTTTTTTATTTAATTTTTTTTTTAATTAAATATTTTTTTTTTAAATAAATTGTTTTTAATTAAAAAATTATGGAAATTATTAAGAATAATTAAAACAAATTTTTATTTAAGAAAATTTAAAAAAATGTTAAAAGAAAAAAATAAATTTTTATTTAAGAAAATTTAAAAAAATAATTTTAATTATTATTATTAATTTTAATAATTATTTTAATTTTTTTATTATTTTTATAGCAGCCTCAAAGTACAAATATGCAAATTATTAAAAAAAAATGAAAAAAATAGAATCAATAATTATTGTAGCATACCTTCAGGCAGCAAACAATTATTGTAGCATACCTTTAGGCAGCAAACAAATGTTTACAATATTTTATGTAAATATATTTTATTTAATATATTTTTGTATTTTCTATCGAATATCATTTACTTATTTCAGCATAAAAATCTGCTCAATTGCAGTTACGGAAAGAATTTAGCGAAAAAAAAATCGAATTAAACGTGTAAGCGAACAAAAAAAAAATAACGGAAAAAAGTTTACGAAACAAATCACATGTGCTAGTTGTGCAGAAATCAACTGAGTCAAGTGCAGAGTAAAAATGAGAGCACTGACACGTTAAAGAGAGACAGAGAGCAAGAAAGCGAGCGCGCGTGAGAGTGTGAGAATGTGTAAGCACGAAACAGTGAATTGAAAACAGCGCCTAAAACTAGACTGCACGGTTTGCAGCCTACAACTCGAGTATATCGATCGAAAAACGACACAAATGCGAAGTGAGAAGGAAAAGATATAAAAAGAAAGAAAAGAAAAAAATCAAAGAGACCAAAATTGAGCACGAACGCAAAGGAGAGAGTGCATTTTCACTAATTTTTGCAACTAGTTGCTGTTATAGCAACGATACAGCGTGGAGACAGCGAAATGAATGGAGAGTTAGCAGCATTACCACGAAGACTACTGACATAATATCAAAGAAATGTAAAAATTATTACTATTTCTTATTTTCTCAAAAAAAAAAAAAAGACATAGGCATACAATACCAACCCACTGGGTGCCAACAACCCCTAAACAAGAGCCAGCAGCAGCGCCACTTTCCAACGCCTTACACACTCAAAAGATGCCTCCACAAAGTAGGTAGTAGGATGAATGTATAAGCACGCTGCAGGCGCTACTCGACATCAAGTAGTAACGGCTGAGTAGATGCTTCACTTTTGCGGTTTCTTCGGGGTTATGGAAGTGTGGAAATGAAAAGTAATGGCGGAAATGGATGGAGGATGCTACAAGCCAAAGCCGCTTGAGCGACAGAGAGGCAAAGAGAGCGTGACTTTAAACAAGACCACCGCAGCCACTTTGACGGCAAAGCGTCTGTTTAGTCACGCTGTTTCAATACCACTTTGTTCGGGACGCTGAAAACTATGCTAATATATATGTATATGATATACATACGACATATACATATATGCAATACATACCGACTTAAATAGAACAAACGAGCGAAAAACCAGTGAAAATGAAATGAGAAAAAAATAAAAGAAAAAATTACGCAAAAGCTATGACTCAACAAAATTGAATGCCTTTGCACGTCGTGCTGGCATGAATATTGTATGTGAGCGCACGAAGCGCAAAATGTACTCACAGCAACATAGCTAGCCACGCTTATAGCCATACACAGTTGACAGACACGCTCCGAAAGTGCGTGCATATTTGCCCTTTTTCCATTATTTTGCGAGCGCGTGGGTGGACGCTTGAGGCCTGTGACATTTCAAATGCTTTGTAGCGGGCGGTGAACATGTGCGCGCTTGTTCGATAATAGAAAGGAAAAAATAATGTGAAGCAAACAACAACAACAAGCAAATAAAAAAGATATTGAGTTGGTACAAAATGTCTAGTAGGAGGATTAAAGATATAAAGCAGTCAATAAAAGTGAAGTTGATAAGGGGTTGTGGTGCTATTTGCACACAGGGATTTACAGCACAAGAATTTATTTTTCATCCATCAGTTTGTATGACAGCTATATGCTATAGTAGGCCGATTTGAAGCATTTGTTCGGAGATGGTAGCTTTGAAATGCCAAATTTCATTGTTAAATAAAAAGTTTTTAATACAAGGACTTATTTTGATTTGATAAGTCAGTTTGTCATGACATGGCGTATGAGTAACCTGCTTTAGTGATCAGTATGGGAAAATATGCCAGCCCATTTGTTCATGATGAGATGATAGCTTTGCCTTGGACAATAATCTGTGCCAAATTTCGTCAAGATATGTTGTCAGATAAAAAAGTTTTCCATACAAAAACGTTTCTTTTTCGATCAGTTTATATGGCAGCTATAGCTATTGTAAGCCGATTTAAGAATTTGTTCGGAGATGGTAGCAGTGCCTTGGAAAAAATCTGTGCCAAATTTTATTGTTAAATAAAAAGTTTTTAATACAAGACTTTTTTGATTTTATCAGTTTATATGGCGTATAACTGCTTATTAGTAGGTCCGATTTGAAGAATTTGTTCGGAGATGGTAGCAGTCTTGAAATAATCTGTGCCAAATTGGAAATTGTCAATAAAAAAGTTAAAATTATATCTATTGTAGGTGATTTGAAGAATTTGTTCGGAGATGGTAGCGTGCCTGGACAATAATTTGCCAAATTTGGAAGATATGTTGTCAATAAAAAAGTTTTCCATACAAAAACTTTCTTTTGTCGATCAGTTTATATGGCAGCTATAATGCTATTGTAGGCCGATTTGAAGAATTTGTTCGGAGATGGTAGCGTTGGTCTGTACAATAATCTACACCAAATTTTATGAAGATATTTGTCAATTAAAAAAGTTTTCCATACAAAAACGTTTCTTTTATTGATCAGTTTGTATGACAGCTATATGCTATAGTAGGCCGATTTGAAGAATTTGTTCGGAGATGGTAGCAGTGCCTTGGAAAACAACCTGTGCCAAATTTCATTGTTAAATAAAAAAGTTTTTAATACAAGGACTTGATTTTGATATGTCAGCTTGTCATGACATGGCGTATGAGTAACCTGCTTAAGTGATCAGTATGGGAAAATATGCCACAGACCCTTTGGGTTTGAAGAATTTGTTCGGAGATGGTAGCGATGCCTTGGATAATAATCTATGCCGAATTTCATGACGATATTTTGTCAATTAAAAAAGTTCAGGGTATAAAAAAATTTCGATTATTTTATGAAGTCACAATGTCGCTATCAAATATCAAAAGACAAGAAAGGACAAGCATGTAAAAGAAGGAAGTGTGAAGATAAAATAAACATTCGCGAAGTGAGTTTAACACACCACCACACACACCTGTATTGACAGCGCACGTGTTTGCCGTCGATATATAACAGCAATAATTATAGAACGCACATAATTTGCAGGAATTCAAGGTAAAAGGCAGGCCAAATTTATTGCCGCAGCAGTTGAGCTGGTAACTTGACAACCCGTGAAGGCCAAGCAAGCTGGTTAGTGCTTGTAAGCATGACAAATATGCGTATATGTGCCTTTGTGAGGGTGTGTGTGACAATAGCACTTCATTATAATAGACGGCATAGAATTAAACGTAGAATATTGCCAGCAATTAAATATTGATTACAGTCAATAAAGTGATAAGTGCGCTATACGAGATGCGCTGTGCTATTGTTGTGGTTGTGAGCTGCTAATATACTGCCAAAAGGATAACTGGTAGTCCAAAACCAAACACCGAAAGAGCAGTTAAGTCAATAAATGCGTGAAGTGGTGTGGGCGTACAAAACGTTGGACCCATTTGCGCCACAATAATCAGTAAATTATTTGCATAGTAAGGAAGTGGCGTAAAGCGTGTGCAAATAAAGACATATAAATCACTTATAAATGCTGCCTTGGGAAATGTTTGCTTATATATGTACATGCTTAATGTTACCCACTGAAACATTGTATATTTTAGTGTGAATGAAATCTGGCAGAAGTAAAGATTGCTTAATATTTTCTTGCATTTTACTAATTAGCTACTCTTTACCAGCTTTTTGTTTCATGTATAAATATTAATTTATAAAAATGAACACAGTTAAATTACTTTTCGAACGATCTAAATGTTACTTAAATCAATTGTGATTTTAATTTTACCTTTTTATATTTAAAAATAATAAAAAAAAAAATAAATTATTTTTCAATAACTCAAAATATTTGTCAAGATATTTAAATGCAATTTTAAATACAAACCCAAACACAAAGGGTCTGTGGCACGTTTTTCCCATACTGAACACTTTCACATACAATATAACACAAGCAGGTTACTCATACGCCATGTCATACAAGCTGATCGATCAAAATCAAGTCCTTGTATGGAAAACTATTTTATTTAACAAGGTATCTTCACGACATTTGACAGAAATAATTTTCCAAGTCAACAGTACAATCTCTGAACAAATTTTTGAAATCGAGTTACTAAAGTATATACCTGCCATACAAACTGAATTTTCAAAATCAAGTCTGTAGGAAAACTTTTTTATTTGAGAAGGTACCTGCACGAAATTAGGCATGAATTATTATTCAATGGAAAGATACAATCTCTGCATAAATTATTCAGATCGGATTACTATATCATATAGCAACCATACAAACTGACTGTGCTTGTATGGAAAACTTTTTTCTTTGTGGAGTATATTCACTAAATTCGGCAAAAATTATAGTCCAAAACAACGCTACAATCTTTGAGTTAACTGTTCGGAACGGACCACCCTAGCATATGTAGCTGCCATACAAACTGAGCGATCAGAATCAAGTAAATCTTTTTTGTATCGCTTAAATACTGCCTTTTTCCGCATTGAATAGCAAACCGAATTCGTTTTATAATTTCGACAAATTTCACCTGTTTGTTTAAATAAGTATTAACATATGTATGCACACAGTTATATTCTAATAGCTACCAGTACTATAAATATATGTATGTATAATTTTTTATAGAAAAACCATAGACCAACCAAAGAATAAATATGATATTTAAATCAACTTAAGTGTTTAACAAATTGTGCCAAATGTCAAAAATAATAGCTCATTATTTACACCATTAAAAAATCGTATATACAAATAAAAAAAAAACCTCAATTACATATGCCAACACATAACAATTCTCGGTGAGGCAAAATAATTTTAATAAAAAAACAATATGCAAGGTCATTTTAACACGCTATACTTGCATGAAAGAAGTTAGCACTCCAAATTTGTAGTTGCATAAATGACTATACATGCAAATATAAAAAATAAACGCTAAAAATACGAATAAAGCCTGAGAATGGTAAGTTCAAATAGCCGTAAAGAACATGAAAATGCAAAAACATATTGCAAGAAATGGCAATAAATAAAAACAATAATAAAAAAATAATATAAAGTTCTTAAGGGATATAAATCCAAGCTGTACATTTTTGAACTTGCTATAGGTGAAAGTATTTACCGGTCGCTTGGAAACCAGTTTGGTTGCATATTTACATATGTACATACTTGGTATTCAGTCAGCAACACAAAGTCATGCACGAGCATGCAAAATTTATAAATACCGTTGTGTATAATAGAGAAATGTCAAAAGCTATTGTATACACATGTCACATAATCAGATATATTAAGAATTTCAGCAAATAATTATGAATGTGAAAAATAAAAACAATAATTTTCGGGTTTCACATTTTTTTAATGATAATTATTAAAAAGAAGTAATTGAGCGCTCTGCCACAAAGTGAAACAAAGTTACAAATTGGTATAATGGCTTCACTGAGCTAAAATGTCAGCTGACAATTTACTTTTACGATTATGTCCGCGCATTATTGTCCTTTTTTATTACTTTAATCTGGCATTTGCTGATAAGAATAATGTGTCACACAAACCCTTTCCATCGAAAGTTGTAAAGTTAAAAATGGAACAAAATGTTTCATTTTAATTTTCGCTATTACGTACTCGTTGCAACTTGATAACAGTTAAAAGGGCATGTCGGATGGAGGTCATATGTGAGTATCTACTCATTTGCACTCCACTTTTTACGCATTACTCTCACCGTTGTAGCGTTTATAATGGGTAACTCTGCAGATTTTGGGTTTGGCAGCTGCAAAAATGCTTAAGCGAGTGCCGCGTTAGTCACGAGGTTGGAAAGATAATTAATTTTTCCTTACGCTAACTGAAAATTTATAACTTTAGATTATATAACAAATAGTGACTGTGCAATAACTTGCCATTGGATTAACTGCATAATTGCAAGGTTATGTATTCTAAGGGTACAAGTGTTACAACAAAGTTATGTAGGTCAAATTAGTGTTAGCGGAATTTGGAATTCCTTTCGTTATGAGCACATTCAAAATTTTTAAATGTCATCAAATTGTAAACTGATCAGTATTTTTAATTCTTTTAAACCGATTTTCACAATTTATACAGCTCCTACAAATGAATTAATTTACAAACACTACAGGTTAAGTAATTTTATCTTCTATTTTATAAATTTAAAAATAAATATATGTTACTTATGCCACTAGTATCACATGTATTTACTTTACCAAAATTATTAATTTTGTATATCATCCCAAATGATTAAGTATTGTGCGATTCATTAATGATCCACAAACACAATCAAATTCACAGTTAAAAGGAAATATAAACTTTCAGTTGCAATTTAGCATTTGCGTTTTTTCGTCTTCTTTGAAGTACTCACCTTTTACCGCCCTCTTCACCTTCAACAGGCTGCTCCCCACTGACGCCAGCCGCATTCGCTGCTTGTTCGGCGCCTGCAGCTGGTGTTGGTGCTGCTGTAGCAGCGGATACTTCCGGAGCGGCAACAGCATCTTGGGTAGGTGCAGGCACATCTTCGTCGGCTTGACCGCCCTTGACGGCGCCCACCAATGAAGTGAATTGATTTGTTAGGCCAGAGAACATTTTCGACCACTAACTGGTTTCTTGCTTTTACAAATTCTTCTTCACGCAAAATATATTTGCCAACAATGCACTTGCTGGCACTCTTCTATATCAATTGATACGTGTGTATTGGTGGGAGTGTTTCGACTCCAAGTAACTGTATATGTATGTAGTGCAAGAGTAGACTTGTAGACGTCGTACCGATTATGATCTTAAGGTAGTAACTAGTGCGTGGAAGAGCAGAATAACGAGCACACTGCAAGACAAGACTATAGTGCCGCTGTGCTTGTTGGTTTGTTAGTGGGTGGCGAGTTTTAAATGCGCGTCACAACGTTTTTGTGGAATGTACAATAGATATGCCCCGAATAAGAAAACAGGGGTTGTTTGTTCGCGTGGAGAAAAAGTTCCCACGAATCTCTCACGTTTTCACGAGTTCCTTAAACACGAACACTGAGTTATACGATTGCTACGGCTGTTGACTACTTTGCAGATTATTTTTGCTTTTTTCAATTTTTTTTTTTACCTTTTTTGGCCAATATGAACTTTTCAATGTTAAGATATTTTGTATTTAATTTTTTTTTTTTAAACACTTTAGTTTCAATATTTTTGCTTAATTCTTTTTTTTACAGAGAACGGGAGCAAGGTAAAATTAGCATTTATTTGACCGTGTGATTTTTGTCAATGACCAATTTTAAATCAATAAATTTTGAATTTTTGGATATGCGAATATGTTGGATTTTCTGTAATGAAATATGTATCGTAAAATATTATATATATGTTACACTTAAAAACTCGCGATTATTACTTAATATGTGTCAATGAAGACTCATTATTATAAAATTGCACACTTTAATCGATATTACATGCAAGTACGTTGGAGATACGCGCACTATAGTATATAGGATTGCTGAACTGTAATGTTAGCTATGCTTTTGGCCAATGCTTTACAATGCTGACTTCTGGCTCAATATGGAGCTTTTTGTTAAGAAAATAGCTGACTTTAGAGACTGTTCAATTATTGCTTCCAACTTCGGCGAAGGTCCTCTGAAAACTGTCACTGCAAAGGAATTACAATTGATAGAAAACATTAATTCGTTATACTCAGTTTCGCTGCAAAGAAAATTTTACTTACGTTGGAATGTCTGCGCATCAATTCATGCAGAACGATAACGTCTGTAAATGGGAATCTGTTTTTGCTCTTGCTACCACTTTGCTGTAGTTGGGTGGTAGGAAATTAATCTTTGTACGTGTACTTTGTGCTGGAATTTCGTTTGAGTTTTGACGTTTTCGAAAACACACTCACTGTCTAGCTGCGTTTCAATGTTAATATTTCAATATGAAAAATGATTACTAACTTTTTGGATATATATTTGCACAATTGGTTTGATAATTTTTGTTTTAATTCTAAAATCTTATGTTATCATTTTTGTTATTTTTTTTTTGTGTGCCTATTTACAGTGTTGCATTGTTTTTAAATTATGGCAAAAGTAATATCGGGATCGATAAATTTACGTAAATGTATATCGATTTTAAAAGAAATTAAAATTATTATAAAAAAATTGTTCTATTTGCAATTGTAGATTTTGGTACGTAGCGTTTTGCAAAATATAAGGAATGAAATCTAAAAATTTAATCCAAATTTACAACTTCTTACTATTTTCATTTTGTGCCCTTTTCTGAATGTCTTTTTAAAAGCCATGGGGCTGTTAAGTTCCGGCTAACTTAGCCATGATTTCTTTTTTTGCTAAAGAATGCTTTTTCGACCAGAAATTAACTGGCAGGTAACTCTTTACATGGCAACACTCTAAATTAGAACTGGGTCTTCGCCATCAAACTTTCTGGCAACTACCAATTTCGCAGTTTAGTTAACCCTAGAAATTTATCGAAGATTTTATTTTGTTTCACCTGTTTTGTTCGTCACGATATAAATATAAACGATCATTCTGACCAGCTGAGTCGATATATCCGTGACAATTTGTCTGTCCGTCTTTCTGTGAGTTAAGAGATATCGGTCTGAAATTGTGAGCACTTCTTGTTCTGCCCAAACAGCTGCATTTGTCGGAATCGTCGATATCAGACCCAATAATATATAGCTGTCATGCAAACTCTTTTTATTCGTGAAGGGTATTCTCACATTGGTGATACCGAAGTTAACATTTTTTTGTTTTGTATGTTTAAAAGTATCTAAAATATAATAATGTTTAAAAGTATCTAAAAAAAAAAAAATTATCTTGGAAATAATATTCAGACCATTTTTTAATAAAAACAAATTTTTTATTAATGTTTACGCATATTTTTTTAAGTTTCAACAAGTTCATATATATTTTTATGCAAGACATGCTCGCACTTTAAGAATTTGTTTGAAAGCAGGAGATCCTGTTAGTCAACCGCGCTATGCACTGTACAAAAGAACTTAATGCCTTCCAGCTACTTATTTGCAAAATCTTAAAATAAATTCAAGTTTTATTTCTAAACTAACATTTTCTTATTTACAATGCCTTTAATCGTTATACAAAAAGCATGGCAAGCGCATTGATCTCCTGCATTTTTAGCTCCTACGTTGTTCTACGTTGTGTTTAGTGTCATTCGTTTTTTTTTTCTCTCGTCGTAATTTCAAAGATTTTCTTTTACCGCTTACGTTAAATTAATTCTAGAAAAATTAACCTATTTATAGATATCAAATAATTATGCGCAATTGTTAATTATTTTCATCACAATAGCATTGCACCTCATCACGTTTCACTTTGTTTTGACCGTGCCGCATCCATTTGTTGTTTCAACTCATGATCAATACGTTCCTTTGCACGAAACACTTTTGACTGTATATAAAAGGAACCGCCTTTCGCTTTTTCATTCACCGCAAACAAGTGTTCATAGTTTTTAATAATTTTCTGCAGATCCTTCAAATCATCCACATTCAATATTTGTTTGGCCTCTTCCAATGTCATGCCTGTACACCGATGTAAAAAGACAAATACAATTGAAATATTTGTATTAATATAATTAGCATTTAATTTACCAGTTCGCGCATTGGCTTCCGCACGTTTTTCTCCCTGCTGTCCACCACCTCCGCGACGTGCAGCCTCCTGTGATGCCGCTATTTCTTGCTTTAACGCTTTGGCAAATGCACGGCCAATAGCTTGTCCGCCAAGCACAATGATCTGCGCCAAATATTTCGCCATGTTTCAGTTCGTTCTTTTGTTTAAATATCGATAATGTACACCTTTACTTCTGGTAAAAATTATTAATGTGAAAATATTGTCAAACTTTTAGTCGGTAAGGCGAAAATTGCCTGTTTACAAGTTGACATTACACAATCGTTTCTAACCTAAAACTGGTGCTGCTTTATCAGATGTTTCTGACATATGTTATTATTAACTTGGCAGCACTGCTAACCGACAACAGGGTGGTAAAAAATTTGAATTCCTGCACATTTTGAATACAAATTACTTGTGTTCGTGCAACAAATAATTTATATAAGTAAAATATACGTAAAAAATAAATTAAGCGCGTTTGTTAAATTGTGTTCAGTGTCATTTATTTTTAATATATGTATACATACATAATGATTTTATATGCAATTCAATAAAAAATAATAATTTACAGAAACAAAAACAAACACTGTGAATTATGCTAAATTCTTTTGTTTTACCAATTATCATATTTTATAATTAACGAAATTTTAATTTACTTGCATAATTTATATGTATCTACTGTATTTACAAGCTCGTTAAAATATTTTTTATAAATATTATATATATAAGTAAATGAAGATAAAAACGTTTGTACAACGCTTGAGACAGCACATACCTAAACACACATTGCTTCTACAAAATTAAAAAAAAAAATAAGTAAAATATATTTATGTAAGTATTTGCTAAGCATTATTTGCCGTAAACTGACAAGTTTGGTGGAATTCAATAAAAAAAAAATGGAAAATCTAGTATTAGCTGCGCTTGCGTTGCAAAGTAGCTTATTGCTAAGAGAATCAGATGGGCTAAAAGGAAATGATAACTATACAGTTATACCGTTGTATATGAGCGCATATGATTTTCTGACAGCTGTGTATATTTTGAAGTTTTGCAACTCCGTTTACGAGTCCAAGTTTAGATTAAAATTACTTTTTGAGAATAAGTTTAAATGCAGAGTATTTCAGTGAGGAGCATAGCAAATGCTAAATGAAATCTTTTGCTACGTCAATTTAATTTCATTTTGTGATATATTCCTAATTTCATTAAGTCCAAAAAAACCTAAATGCACATAAAGAAAATTCATTATATTGCCTCTATTCACCACCGTGTGTGACTCACACACTTTACTAAAAATGAAAATAACCGTTGGTACGACTACGACAACTACGCTTAACGCTTCAACAGAACCCTGGATTTGTGTGCTCTATAACGCAGCGCTTACAGTACTTCTTCACCGCCCGATAGCCCTCGATCGATATCTGGCAATCCTGTATGTTCAGCTGTTGTAGGCCACGACAGTAGTAAGCAATACACTGCACGCCACGGTCCGTTATCATATCACAATTCCGCAAGCTGAGCTTCTTCAAATTCGGACAGCTTTCGGCGAGCGCACGTAGACCCGCATCGCTTACATCGCATTTGCCGATGTCAAGTGCACGCAGACGCGGACAGGAATGTGCCAATACCGTGATGGAATCATCGCTAACTGCTTCACAGCCGCGTGCATTTAGGTAACGCAGCTTATAGCAGCGACGCGCGATCACTTTGAGTCCAGCATCGGAGACGCGATCACACTTCGCCACGGAGAGGTACCGTAAAACAGCGCCGAGTTTGGCGAGTTCATAGAGACCGAAATCGGTAATGTTACGCAATCGGATATGCTGAGCTCCTTGAGTGCGATGCAAAAACTTGGTACGAATTTCAAGCCGGCATCTGGAAGCATAATAATTTAGTATACAACTGTATGTATGTAGTTAAAACCAGCGATAAAGGAATGCCGTCAGTCTGGCCGTCCCTCTGCTTCCGTGACCTCAACCCAACTGTCAAAGTTCCCACTTCCAATGACATGCGAGTTGGGCAACTCTTTATCTCTGGTTAAAACTATTGCGTGAGTTTTGGCAATACGCACCTGTAATTTTTATACAGCGTCTAAGGTATAGATACACCAGTTGTGGACAATTTTTCACCACGATTTTAAGTCCGACGTCGTCTAAGACAAGACAATCCGTCAGATCTAAATATTGCAGCAGCAGACGGCGTGGTTGTTCCAGGTTTGGATGCGTGCTGATGCTGACCACCTGGCTGCAGCCTGGAAGATATAAAATGATGAACATAAGTCACTCCATTTTAGCTTTATAACGTCTTTACAGCTTAATACACCTGCAATCGTACTTACCCGTCACATCGAGATGCTGCAAATTTGTACATTTTGTAAGTACGTCCATGAGCGCTTGATTCGACACCTGCATGCAGGTTTGCAGTTGCAAATGTGTCAATTCTGGACAGCGTCGCGTTAACAGCTGCAAACCTTTATCGGATATTCGACAGCCCTCGGAGAGCATTACACGCTCTACTTCCGGACACGAGCCATTGCAAGTTTGGCCGCACAATTGTCGGAAAATCATTTTTAGCGTCTTATCGCCATTCAGGTGTTCACCTTTCAGCGAGATCACCTTCCAGAGCACTGGGCGCCAGGCGAGTTGGTCGAAACGTCGACACACGCGCGCCAAAATACACAACTCACAACTGTCGAACCAGTTGAAAATCTTCAAAACCACATCGTCGGGCAGCCGATCAAAGAGTGGTCCTGAACGGAAGGTCTTCTTATTCCATGGTGGTGGCGCGACATTGTCGTGTCGTGTGCGTGTCACTGCTGTTAAAGTGGTCGTCGACGGCGGTGGGTGGTGTACGATGCTATGCGTTGTGATTGTGTTTGGATGATGACCCGTTGGCGAGGGCGAAACAAGCGTGGCATAACCTTGATCCAGACTAGGTGAGAAGCGTCCGATGTTGCAGAGTCCATCAGAGAGACTTTTCACTTTGGTATGGTGGAAACGTTGATCCAGCGCAAGGTTAGAGGATGTGGTATTGTTGCTGGTATTGGCAAAATTTTCCAAATGATTGGAAGAGCTGAATGCATCCGTCGGTGAACCGGTACGATTTAGCAGGTAACGATCGGAACCGCTCGTTTCGCTGGGACTGGAGGCGTGGTGGCGCAAGTAATGCGCATCTGCATGAAGAAAAGTGCAATTAAAATAAATTTAATCATATCTGCATAATTGCCGAAACTCACCCGCTAGTCGTTCGGTGCCATTATTATAATTGCATATATTACGCAGTCCGTCTTCGAGAAAATAGCGCTCATTCTGAAAATGACTCGCCTCCGAACCCAAGGGAAGCGCGCGTATCGCATTGCCCAAGTAGAGCGCGTCCATTTTCTTCTCCAAAAAGTATTGCATATTACGTGTGCTACCACCATTGACCGCACTTGACACCGTCGGTACGCTGCAACGTCCACCCTGATGTCTAGTTATACGACCGGCTGTTGTACCGCCGCCATGTGAGCCACTATGCGGCAACTGATACATTTCTGGTAGCGTGTGATTACGTTGCGCGGTCGCATTCAGCGCCGATGCAGCTACTGCAGCAGTTTCCGCATCTTCTTCAATGTTAACCAATTCATTGAGCAGTCCATCTACGGTATCACCTTGTTGCGAAGCCGATGGTGTGTAGATGATATCGTCCGCATCGATGCTGAGGTCCGGCGATTTGCGTGACATTTGATAGACCTGCGGATCGAGTGGACTGGAACTGAGTGGATGATGATATGGCGGTTGATGATGTCCCGTCAGCGAATCGATGACGGTGCTACTGTTCCGTCCCAATGATGCCAGCGGACACTCGAGACTGGTAGGCGCTTGTGCGCGGCGTGCGGTCTGGTGCGACATGCTGAATGCGCGTGGTGGTGAAAAAATGTAGATGCTGCTTCAACGACAACGACAGAAAGCACGTTTGCAGAAGCCTAAAGTTGGTGGTGAGCTGCAAATAAAAACGAGGTTATGTTTTATTTAATACGAGTATACATGTAATTTTAAAGTGTCGAACTTAAGCTATAGATATAGGTGTCATATACACTGACCGGTCTGAGTGAAGTCTTTTATGGTATGCTTATTTATTAAGAAAAATAGACAAAGTTTTTGTAGGTTCGATGGCTGATCGGAGATCAGCTCATGGGTTACTATAAGCAATCCGTTGTGATGTCATAAAAACAGTATTCCCGTTTTCGATCCTACAAGTCACGAGCTCGGTGGGATATCTGAAGATGTGGGCTTCCAAGCCTTTGAGCCTTGACATCGCAAACACGAAAAAATCAAGAAGAAAGTATTGAGATGTTTCTACCTCGTCTTTTTAACACAGCTCGCGGCCGGTAAGATTTTCAACCTTACATTATGGATGCCGATAGGGAGAAGACGCTAGCTACTAAAGGCAAAGAGCTCACTGAATCTCTTACGATCGATTTTTCCATTTTACCGACCCGAGTACCAATCCTTGCCAGATCATTAGCTTTACAGTTGCTCGCGATTCCGCTGCTACTGCTTCTCTCCTCCAACGGCTTCTACCCACCTACAACTACGTCGCAGGTATGTGGTTGACTACATATCCTTTAGATACGGTATAAAGTTTACCTGTATGCCTGTAAGGATTTCCAGATGTGTAGACATGTCTTCCTTTATAAAACCAGATTCTCTGAGTCTGATAGCAACTTTCGCTATACATCTTCTGGAGATATCTATGAGCAATATATGCAAAATGTCATTCAGTGCCATTGTTGGAGGACCTAAAAGCGCTGCACTTGGACGCACTCCAGTTTCTTTGCAAGCCTCATCTTTTTTAGGGCTTGTTTATGGTGTCATAGAGTCAGAAGATTACTTTTGCCAATGATTTTTTTTGCAGCAGTACAAGGCAATCGATACCTTTTTTGCCCTCTCTTCGATATTAGGCTTTCACGAAAGCTTCCTAACTAGGACGAGTCCTAAATACTTCATTGAATAAGCAAGTAAAGCATCCCCGTGCAGCTTCCCATCTACGGCAGTGGTACGTTCGGGAATTTGTATTTCCTAGTAGTAATAAAAGCATTTCAGTTTTCGTCGGTTTAATGGCCACTTCCTGGCCGCAATTTGTTACAACGCTGAGATACCCTGCGTCAACTTGTACCCGGTACTAAAAACTTTCCTTTGACCATGAGTACTTGATCGTCTGCATAGACAATCACCCGGCAGCCACGATTCCCAAGTTTTTTCAGCAGGTCGTTAACGACTAAGATTCACAGAACAGGAGAAATAACTCCACCTTGTGGGGGGCTCCAACTCACATTTTGCAGAGCTCGTACGCTGCCTCATACCGTCATGATCACTCAGACACATGGAAGACTGAACAGAAGGTTCGATTCGACCCTAAAGCGGTCAAGAGCTGTATCAATATCAATATCTAGGAAGGTCCGAACAGCGAATCCTTTAAGCCTTATGGCTACCTAAGGGCAGGGCACGATGTTATGTAGTGCAGTATTCTCTGATATATTTTTAAAATAGATGGTCTCTCGGAATGCATCCACTTATGTGCCTGTTTATCAGCCTCTCAAAATATTTCGATAAGAAAACGGAAAGACTTTGGGGTCTTAAGTCCTTGTTCGAATGTTTGGTATTACTGAAGGGCTCAGTAGAGCTACACGTTTCGTTTCTATGAAGATTTCTTTATTTGAATAAAATATTTTGCAACCGAGCCATTTTTCAAGGTCTGCGTATGTAAAATAGATGGACAATATGAATCAATCCATTTTAAGCTTCTTCGCTGCATCTTAATCTAGAGACAGCCAATGTTTCGACAGTTTTCCGAATCGCCAGGAGGTCATAGTCAACTTTTGATGGACGATTCTCCAATTTCAAAATTCTCAAAACCTGACGGCTTGATCGTGGTTTTGACGCTGAGGGTTTCATGTCAAAACTGAAGCTGTGTCCAACCCACGAAGCTATGTTGCTTCGAATTATAAATACTTACGAGATTTTTTATTTGCAGAACTCAATAAGTTGTTTGCTCTAGGCTCCATAAAACGAGTAGTTGGACTGAAGTTGCGTCTAACGAGATTTTGTGAGGAATCAAACGGGTCGCAGACTTATCAAACACACCTCGTATATCCCTAGAAAAATATCACATATATTTGTATATGCCCTGTAAGCGTAATTTTATACACTTTCTGCTTTGCTTCTGCTCCAATTTACAAGAACTCGCCTGTAACCAATCTCCAAGCAGCGATCTCTCGAACATCAAAAAATACATCGATCTCGCAAGACTGTGGCAGCGAGAAAATTATGGGGCGCTTCAGCTGCTGCTGCGCGTTTATAGCATTTTTACATTAAACCGAGCAATTGCTGGCTTTGTTGTAATAACTCGTGTTGTTGTTGTGCTGTTGATACTTTGTAGCCAGCAAAATATGCAAATCAACTGACGTAGCCGTTCAATGCGCTACCTTACGTACATGAGTATGTATGTATGTGTCTGGCGAGTGCGTGTTATAAAGCGACTAATCTGCATGTGTACATGGCTTACAACAATAGCAACAAACCTCTCGCTAACAACATAGCCAACCAAATCCATAATCGCAGCAAAATTACGACAGCTGTTCGACATTACGACATTACGACAAATTCGAGCGACCGGCAGAGAGGAAACGAGGCATTTATATAAATATATAGTATATATGTATATTTTTTTTAAATAAATGTGCTGCCACAATTAGCTACACTGCCGCCTTCTGAACGCTCGGCCGACTTAAATGCTGGAAGCACTACTGTCGCTTCAGCTATCAATCGCGCTATTGACCCTCGTCGCCATTGTCGCCCTCATTGCTACCGAGACGCTTCTTCATTTCGTCTGATTGCCAACAACCTTAGCTGCCGGGTGGCGGGGGCAAGTAGTGTATGGATTCACAGGCAGGTATCGACATGCTTTAAATGCACATTCCATGCTCATTATTTTGATGCATTTTCAGTGCTGCAGGGCATGGTCGCAATGCACCAGCCCAGCAACAGCAACAATAAGTACATATGTACTGTGTAGCGTCGGCAATGCGGAATGTTGGCTAGCACAACGGAAAGTGGAATTTTTGAGTCTCAACTGCTCATCCTGCTTTGAAGATCTTTCAACGTGCGCTGTTTTACTTCTCAATAAAGACCGTCCTTCCACACGCAGGGTCACACTGGCTGGGCTTGATGTTATGCATTTCAGACGTTGTGTATATTTAAAAATATCTCCCGAAAAATTAGAGTTGACCTGGGAAAAAGCTTACATCTAAGTATGTATATAAGCGTATTTGTAAGTACCCAAAACTTTAACTGAATTTTTCTAGAAATGTTGTTTTTAAAGTCAGTGAGAAAAATTTCTCCGAAATGGCGGGACAGAACGACTTGAAGTGAATTGGGCAAAGCGAGGATGGCCAATTTTACCGAAAAATCATCTTTTCGGACGAGGCTCATTTCCACCTCGATGGTCAAGCAGAATTGTCGCATTTGGGGCACAGGAAACCCACACGTAATCGTCGAGAAGCACCCAGCACGAATCACTGCATGGTGCGGATTTTCGTCTGGTGGAATCATCGGCCCATTTTTCTTCGAAAATGTAGAATGAACCGCCGTAACCATCAATGAGCGATATCGCGCAATGTTAACCAAATTTTTCGTCAAGCAAATTGAAGAGGAAGACTTGGACAACATTTGGTTCCAGCAGGACGGCGCTACGTGCCATATAGCAAACTCTACACTCAATCTTATACGCCCTATCTTCGAAAATCGCATAATCAGCAAAGAGGTGATGTGAATTGGCCTCCCAAAAGCTTTGATTTAACTCCGTTGGACTATTTTCTGTGAGGAGTTGTTAAAGATATATGTTACGCCAACCATCCAGAAACAATTCAAGATCTAAAGTACGAGATTCAAGCTGCTGTAGCTGCCATAAGGCCTGAAATCATCTAGAAAGTACTCCAAAATTGGGTGGATCGGATGAGCTACTGTAAATTCAGTTGTCCGAAATAAATAAAATTAATTTAAAATTAATAAAATAAATTGCATGAAACAACCTTTTAAATAAATGTTAGACCTTTGAAAATACCAAGTCGTTTTTTTATTGCCTTTTTAAATTTAAAATTTTATATGGCCCACCCGTTACACCCGTTACATGTTTATTTGGATATGTTTTGAGATAATTTAAAGCAGAAAAGTCTTCTTCGCCACCAAAATCCGTTTTACAGAAATGTTCCAGGGCTCGGCTATCGGATCAATGGAATCCAATATTTTCGAAAAGAATCGCGGTTATTAAATTATTTTAAGTTCTCTAATGAATATAATAGATCATTGAATGTCGAAAAACATTTTTCATCATTTATATCCGCAAATATGTTACGATCATTTATTGATTTTAGGTGGGTTAAACAAAAGATGTAAGTAGATCAGCTACACTTACAAAAGCTTAGAATTGTGGAAAGGGTAGACCAACGAAAAAAAAAAGTTAATCGAATGCTGCTGAATTTAGTTGCTTGGGTCTACCAACTCTGCAAGTTTTCCGGAGTGGTCTAAGAAATATAAGTCATTTAAGCTAAAGTATGAACAAAAGTCATCGAATAAACGATGATTCATCAACTCCCCTGAAGCCGATACCGAAAGATGATGCCTAATAATACGGCTGGTCTAAAATGAATGTTTTCAAAAGCCTCCACATATCCGAAAAATACATCTAAGCTACTAAAAAGATCAAATTAGATCATTAAGTGAAGCTTCTAAAATTAGATGAGCCGTTCAACGAATAATATATGGTTGAAATAAATGCTTAGAACTTACAAAATTCTACAGCTGGCACCCACTCGAAGTGTTTTATGATGGTGTTAATATGAATGAGTTTTCTTTAGCTAATTCTGTCCCTGAAGAGCATTTTGGTATTTCCTGATCAATGGTTATGCCGTCTCTTTTAAAAGCAGCATACATTCAAGAGATAAAAATTATTTAAAAAAATTGTAATAACCTTGAACCCCAGCCAAAACAAGATTTTAAATGTTGTATTTTCTATTATGAAACCTCAACTGTTTTGCGAACAAGTATAAGTCGTCTGCCAGCATCATCATTATCAAGCCAGCTAGCATTGATCTACGTTTTTTTTGCTTTTTATATCATTGCATATCTATATCTATTTCATGTGTACAAATTTCCCTAGAGCAATGAAAATTTACACAAGTTCACTGGGCGGCAATTAGATTGGTCGCGGTGATTGCGACTGAGCTTATACAACGGAGGGCGCTTTTCGAGCAAATTGCGGCGACTGTATCCTATATAATGAGGGAACCTTTACGCTGCGGAACGACCATTAATAATGTTCGTAAAAATAGATATATTTAAGAAGGTATGTATGTAATTAGAAAAGCCTATGTTAGCAAATGTGATTTAATTTTCTTGACATCGGAAGTCATATCAACTTTTCTAACTACAATTAGGAAGAACTGTATGACTTAGTAGTTAGTATGACTCTATGTCAAATGTCACATCAAAATAATTTTAGTATACGCGTCTGTGAAACAATGCTTTCCCACTACCAGTATGACATGAAACGTATTATTACTGGCAATGAGTTTTAGATCTACGCTTATGACCCGGAAACAGGCGATCAATCGACCGAATATCGTGGCAAAGGTGAGACGAAGCCGAAAAAGCCACGTCAATGCAAGTCAATCGAGTTGTGATGCACTTCGAGTTCTTTTCAACCGGCTAAGCTGTCAACAAGGAATACTATTTAAGTGTAATGTAAAGCTATTCATAAAAGAGGTCGGAACTATGGACCGAAATCACTTCGTTTTTGCACCACGATAATGCACCATCGCATACTGCATTGATTCTTCATGAGTTGTTCGCCAAATTTTGGACCAATATCGTACCGAAACCACCGCATTCTCCTGGTTTAGCTCCGTGCGACTTCTGGCTATTTAGCAAACTCAAGCGACCGCTCCGGAGATTCGGCTCCCACCTTAATATTGATAGTCGTAACTTCGAAGCCGTAGATAATTTCGTCTATATTGGAACCAGTATTAACATCAACAACAATTTCAGCCTCAAAATCCAAAGCGGAATAACTCTTGCCAACCGGGGCTACTACAGGCTTAGTAGGCAATTGAGAAATAAAATCCTCTCTCGACGTACATAGACTAAACTCTATAAGTCACTCATTATTCCCGTCGTGCTATATGTTGCAGAGGCATGTACGATGACAACATCTGATGAGTCGACATTACGAGTTTTCGGGAGAAAAGTTCTCACATTCGATGGAACCATGAATTGTACGAGATATACAACGACATCGACATAGTTCAGCGAACTAAGAGGCCTCAGCTACGCTTGCTAGGTCATGTCGTCCGAATGGATGAAAACACTCCAGCTCTGAAAGTTTTCAATGCAATATCTGCCGGGGTAAGCAGAGAAATATGAAGACCTCCACTTCGTTGGAGAGTTTAGGTGGAGAAGGAGCAGGCTGTACTTGGTATCTCGAATTGGCGTCAGTTTGAGAAAATAAGAAACGCGCCAGTCGATGATGGCTAATCTCTCAAGTTGACTGGGCATTATACCTAGAGTGAGTCCTATTACTTACTTTTATTACAAACTACAAGTACTTTTTTTTTTTCATATTGAAAAATCGGCTTTCATTGTGAGCACTTATCAAAAATTGTCATTTATAATTTCTGTTTAACTCAAAATTGATGTACATAAATTTTCAGTATATTTTAATATAAGTAAAATAAAAGATAAGATTAAAAACAAAAAAAATGCGCTATCAACCTTGGAAGCAATCTTTACATTTAAGAACACTACGAACACCAAATAAATTCAACAAATTCTTTGGTGTTAATTCAACATTCGCAAGATTCTACAATGCGACGAAACAGCACTCTCTCGAAACAAGAATACGTCAATTGGAGAGGAGTAAAACTCATGCCAGTATCAATCGTATAACCAAAAGAAGGAAGGAAGAAAGAGATAAAAAGGAGAAAATCAATGCATTTATAGAGCTCACCCGACAATACGATGCGCTTCGGGCCGAGCAAAAGCATTTAGAGAGACAAATAAAAAATCGAACGACAGTTCTGATGAAAGCAGTATATAAACATAAACAGAGCACGAAAAGACTCGGCGAATTAGAACGGACTTTGGCGACCTATAGCGAGCAGTTAAAACAAGCCGTAAGTAATAACGTTTTACGTGCAGCGGTCGAGCATAGCTTGAACGGAGAAGTTACCCAAGTAAACTACAATAAATTACAAATCTTACGTAGAATGGGCGGAAGTGAGCCAAGTACCGACATTTACTCCGAACTTATGCCTGACATCGTACAGAAATATACCGCAATGCGTAAATATGCCAGACGTTGGATGCAAAAGGCGAATATTAAGAGAAGACACACTACGGCCATGGATATAGCCACCATAATTAAGAAGCAGCGCATGAGCTGGGAGCCGACAGTGAGACCTTTGCGCGAAACGTTTGCAATGCAAAATATTGTACCTACAATGACCAATGAGCAATATGAACGTGAAATTGCACTGAAATCGCATAGCGCTACAAGTGTTTTTCACGACGTAAGCAGCAATCGAAATGAACAGAAGATAACCGATAGCCTCAAAAGCGTATTGCCACCACTAGAAGCTGTAGTTGCTAGCGAAGAGAGCAGTAAGTTGACTAAACGAAGAAAAATACTAAAATCCAAACAAAGTGCCACTTCCGATATAGACGAAAATGCAAAGCGACGTCGTACTGGCAAGCGAAGAGGTCGAGCACGAAGAAGATCAAGTCGCAAGAGCCAACAAAGTCTCACATCAGATGGACCTAAAAAAGGACAAAGAAAGAGAAAAGGGAGAAGAAAAAGTATTAAAAGTCTTGACAGTGGCAGACAGGATATGAAGCATGGTAGACGTGGTCACAGTGTTCGCAAAGGTCGAAAACGTCAGAGTAAGGAAAAGTCGAAAGTCAGTGAAATAAGTCAGGAGCCCGAAAGTCGTGCCGGAACAGTGCAATCAGTTGTTGATGAGAAAACCGCTAAAGAAAATCTATTGCGCGAAATGAATTTACAACAACAATCAGTTCCTGTACAAATGAAGAAAGGCAGCATAAACGGAAAAACTGCGCTGGATAAATTTAAGAGGAAAAGTATTGAATTCGATAAACCACAATCAGATACGAACTGTCAATTTAAAGCGCTCGAAGAATACTGGGGTGTACCGTTACGTACGGATCGCACACTAGATAAATTGGAACGACTGAATAGCATACTGGACGAACTCATAGTCGAAGAGGAGAAGAAACCATCGCCGCCACTAAAGCGTATGCTGTCAGCTCGAAACGTTGTCCGAAAACCGAGCAAACGCGAAATGCGGGATTTAGAGAAATTGCTGGTGCTACTCAAAGAGTGTAAAAAATGTCAGAAAAAGCAGGAAAAGGCGAAAGCGGCTGAGCGTGATTTTGCCGTGTTATGCAAAAAGGAATATGACGATGCCATTAAAAATGCAGCTGGACTGCCGGACTACTTTCCGGAGGACTCGGACTTCAGTGTGTTGTGTTCTTGTAATAGCGTGTCATAACGGAACTGTAAAATGCAACGGTTGCAAAAGACTTTTACAATTCCGTCGGAATGATGTCTGTCCTTGCTGATTGCGCAATATTTTTGGTATTATTATGTATATATGAAAGTATGCTAAGTAGATGCTAAATTTATTTACCGCGGACTCATCAGCTGGAGCTCTGTCTGCTAAAAACAATGAAGTATACACCGATATTTTGTTGATTTTAACAAAGAGGGCTGCAGCTGGTTGCATTTTATGAATAAGTTGTGGATATTTTATAAGAAAAAAATTAAAAATTACATAAACGATGTTTACTGAGTAAATGAAAATTGTTTGCGCACTTTCAAGGGTGAACAAGGAAGCGTTCGGGAAGTTCATTTCAAGAGAGGCGAGAAAGTGAGAATTGAGAATCAGCACTGTGGTTGAAATCGTGGAAAATATTTCGGAAATATGAACGGGTTTGCTGTTGATTTGGTAGTTCTTTCTCGATTGAAAGCCGGGTGCATTCCATTTATTAAGCCCGACCAGCTCACTATAAATTTGAGATATTCAAACTAGACTGGTAACTGGTAACTGGCGAATGACACTCGTGATGCTTTGCTCCAAGGCCTGAATCAATCTGGGATTGTCCGAGTAGACTTAAGATTTTATATATCTCTATAGACAAAAGTCTAACGGTGTGATGTCACACGATCTTGCTGATCAATCCACCGACCTAAAGCTCGAAGTTATCCGAACCGAAGTGTACTCTCAATAACTCTCATCGCTGAGCTAAATCTACTCTCCACGCTCTTCGTGTACACTCTCAGTTACGGATGTTATGTTTTCTTTACTGCGTGCTGGACGTGGCCAATTCCGTCGAATATAATCCAATACTGAATGCTTGGTCTCAAGATGTGTTATGGGAATGTGAATAGTAAAGCGATTATGTTGACCATAAGTTGAATGAAGCGCGCGAAACACATTCTTTAAGAGCATGCATTTTCGTAATGAAGTTGTCATGCTGTTCAGGCGTAAGTTTTTCTATGAGGAAATCTCAAACGTCGAAACGAGTGAGTACGAAGATCTTGACAAGCTGACCGGCAGGGGTAATAGTCGAAAATTCTACGATAAGGTAGGTGCGGCGACTAACCGAAGGTTTCAGGACCGGCGTATACACTTGTAGAACCCGCACCAACACCAAGAGCAAGGTCAGCCGCAAAATCCAACGCAGAAAAGCTCTTGCCATCAAGTTCAATTTCGGACTGAGTAGGCAACTGAGAAAAATTTACTCTCTCGACTAACAAAGACCGAATTGTATAAGCCACGCATTATTCCCCTCCTGCTATATGGTGCATAGGCTTGGACGATGCCAACATCTGATGAGTCGACGTTACGAGTTTTCGAGAGAACGTTTTGAGGAAGATTAGGGAGGTTATGTCATCCGTGTGGATGAAAACACTCCACATCTGAAAGTGTTCGACGCACTACCCGCCGAGAAAGCAATTTAAGAGGAAACCCCCCACTGCGTCGGAAAGACCAGATGAAGAAGGACATGGTTACATTTGGAATCCCCAATTGGCGTCAAACAGTGAAAAGGAAGAACGACTGACGCGCTGTTGTAAACTCGGCTATAACCGCGTAAACGGAGTCTACGTCAATAAAGAAGAAGAATAATAATTATATTTTGGATTAGACTTTGTAGAAATATTCACTCAAATTTTTAGAAGGTTGTACTCTAGGTTAGACGGTTAGCTCGATATGCGACCGTTATTACTTGTTTTTATATTCTTTATTACTGCTGGAAGTAGGACTTTAAGACGCGACAACTAGGCCTACCTATACATTTGTCTGTATATATATACTTCTTTTGCACAAATAAACCCACACAGAGGCGTATATAGTATTATTTAAATTGTACTGAATGAATAAGAGGCTCTACGCATTATGGAATTTTATACAAATTGTAACAGCTGCATAAATACATACATAAACAGTTATAATAAAGACGCGAATTGAAAAATATTTATTAAAGAAAAATATTATATTAACAGTCAGTAATTGAACAACTGCTTCGGCGAAGTCACAACTGCAGCTCTAAGATATAACCGTTAATAAAAAATAGTTAAAATATGTGTGTCCGCCGTGCGATTTTAGGCGTTCTCTGCTTCGTGGTGCTTTTGAATTTTCTAGCCGTGGATGCACAGAAAAAAAGAGATGGTAAGAAAATATTTCAAATATAAATTATCAAAAAATATTGTACTTTAAATGTAATTATTGTATTATTTTCAGTTTGTTCTCTGCCGCGTCTAGTTGGTCAATGTCGCGCCTTGTTGCGTCGCTACTATTACGATTCCGCCTCGAAAGCTTGTAAGCAATTCTACTATGGTGGTTGTGGTGGAAATGGCAATAATTTTGTAAGAAAATCAGACTGTAAAGCTGCTTGTGTAAGAAATTAGTATGTGTCTGCTGTATAGCGATTGAAAAATGTGTGATAATAAAGATTTTGGAATGGACGAGTTTTTTTTTTAAATGAATTTTTTCGTGTGAATATTTTAGTTTAATTGAGTGAGGCCGCAATTGAATGAAGTAAATTTTAATCATTGAAACTTCATTTTAGTCAAAAAAATTTAATTTGCTTCTAAGTAACAGCTGAAATTTGGAACTAAGGTGGATATAAGACTTTTAGTTCTTTAGAGTCGCCAAAGCAACAAATTCTCTGGAAAATAATACAAAAAATATCAGCAAAATAAAATATATACGAGGGCTGTCTGATAAATAACCGACCTAACCATGCCGCACGCGACTTTTTCAATTTTTTTTTTTTATTATTCTACATAGTCTCCTCGTAACTCCACACACTTCTCCCAGAGATGGTCCCATCTCTGCAACCCTTCCAAATAGTACTTGGCGTCTTTGTCCGTAAAGTACGTGTTCACGAAAGAGATTGCCTCCTGATTTGACGAAAATCTCTGGCCGCCGAGCGCAGTTTTAAGTTGAGGAAGCAAAAAAAAGTCGCTTGGTGCTAGATCCGGTGAATAAGGTGGATGGTCAAGCAGTTCGAACCGCAATTCGTGGATTTTCGCCATGGCGACTGTTGAGGTGTGAGATGGTGCGTTGTCTTGATGGAACAAGACTTCCTTTTTTTGCAAATGTGGCCGATTTTTCGAAATTTCTTCCTTTAGCTTGTCCAATAATGATGCGTAGTATACTCCTGTTATAGTTTTTCCTTTTTCAAGATAGTCGATAAAAACTATTCCATGGCTGTCCCAAAAAACACTCGCCATCACTTTCCCAGTCGAATACACAGCTTTAGGTTTTTTTGGCGCCGGTTTCCCCTTTTTAATCCACTGTTTAGATTGGATTTTTGTTTCGGGCGTATAATGATGAATCCAAGTTTCGTCTACAGTTATCAATCGGCGCCAAAACTCGGTCTTATTGCCTCTAAACTGAGCCAACAGAGCGCTGGAAATGTTCATGCGCGCACGTTTGTGGTCTAGCGTAAGCAAACGCGGCACCCAACGCGCGGACAGCTTTCTCATGCCCAAATCTTGCTTTAATATGTGACAAATACGTTCTTTTGACATTTTCATAATCTTAGCTATTTCCCTAACTTTAATCCGGCGGTCGTCTAGTACCAATTGATGAACTTCAGCGATGTTATCGTTAGTGGTTACAGTTTTTGGACGCCCAGGACGTTCATCATCTTCCAAGCTCCTACGACCACGTTTAAATTCAGCTGCCCGAAATTTTACGGTGGTAAACTATGGTGCAGAGTCACCATACACAGAGACCAACTCATCTTTGATTTGTGAAGCCGTATTGCCTTTCAAAAATAAAAATTTAATTACAGCTCGATATTCAATTTTTTCCATTTTGGGGAAATCACCGAAATAGACTCACAAAAACGACTGTCAACAGATAATTGCGCAAGATAAATTTCTGAAATTTTGGCGAGTAGCTATTATAATATGCACAATTTGAAGTAGAAACTTTTTTTTCAGATGTGCCGCTAGCTTCTCGTTGAGGTCGGTTATTTATCAGACAGCCCTCATACCTTGCAGTATGTACGAACACCAGCAAGGTTATTTGGTATAATTTTAAATCAGTTACTTCTAGATAACCAATCATTAGGCAAACCACTCAGATAGCAGGGCGGTGATATTAGCATTGAGCAAATTAACAGCGCGTTCTGGGTTTGTCAAACCTATCAATAGCGGAAACAATTCACCACTTTCCTTCTCGACTGTCCTGCGTTTGGAAGGTCAAGACTTAAACACTTGGAATATCTTCAGACATTCTACCGAACTGGCGGGAATAGAGATACATAAAATGTTCACGTGCGATCCCTCTAGATCAGTTTTCTAATTTAACCTAAACATATCCCAATCACGGCGAAATCGCAAGCGCTTCTAACTACATCAATATTACAGGTAATGAACAATGAAGTGTGTTTTATGTAGGATCCTACTTTTCAGCTTAATTCTACGGTGCTCAGAAGCACAACGGATCAATACAATGCGTTGATCAGCGCACTGAAAACTGGCTAAACATTTTCAGTACCAATCGGCAGTGTGGCATGGACACACTAACCAACTAATATAATATTGGAAGAAAAATCCGTACTATTTTAGTAAGATCTCAAAGAAGTTCCTAATAATGCCATAGACGTGTTTCTAAGCATCGCTATTTTATTTTATAACATTTCTCTCGACCAATCGACACGAGCCTTTTTTGAACGATTGACAAATTGTGTGTGGCCTTCACGAAATTCATCTTGGAGTGATCTGCGACCTCGATTCGATTCACCATACCAACGAAAAACACTGATCCCGGAATAAGCTTCATCGCTAAAAAATTATTTAAGTTCTTCCATGCAGTGTTGCTGAGCTAATTCACATCGAAAGTAATCAAGAATATCGGCGCCAAAAAGTTCCTAACTTAATTTCATTTTTGGTAGGCGAGAAGAATATTTTGAGTTACTGTAAACAACACAAGTAACGCGTGTATGTCAGAACGTTCTGAGTATGTATGATACCAAAAATGTCAAACTTTATGATAAAGTTGTGAGTTGTCAGATAACGAAATATAAAAGGTAACCCACGTAATAGTGGTGTTAAACCATACGCTAGTAAGCAAGTCCACAAGCGAAGTGTTGAATTAACCTTCAAATTTTTTTGGATACAGATTGATTTGTATGGTACTGATAGTAGAAATCGCATTACGTAACATCTGCACATATATAGGCGTGTGTTTTTTAACCAAACTTTTGTATCACATTAATATCAACTATCACTTGTTTAAACAAAAGCCGAGGTCGTTTGAGTTACTATAACTAGGTAATCATCAACAGCTGGTACACCGAGCGTTTTACAACTATAATACTATATTCTTTTTGATCGTCTTACGGCAGTTAAAGCAAAATGGTTTTGTAAAGATAAAGTTAAATTTCATAACAAAATAAATAAACAAGGATTTGGTGAGATTAAGCAAGATTGTGAAACGAGACTGTTCATATAAATGAACCAATCTACTGACTTCGAAACTTTTTTTTCATCTTTCACCAGCATAAACTGCATCGAACACTGTCAAAGCGGGAGTGCTTTCTTATATTTGAAAGACATGACCTCGCCGGTGTAGCAGCTGTCTTTTTATTCGTTGAACTATGTCAATAGCGTCGTATAACTTGTAAAGGTCATTGCCTACGATATTCGCCGATGACAATCTTCAAAAAACCATATACTTTTCTTGTACTTGTTGACTAGAGTGCTTCTGTGATGGATTTCAAAGCCGAATTTGTCGGTGGCTTTTATGCACGATCTAAGATAGAAGAATATGCTAAGGTAGAGGAAATTTTCTACAACTTCAAAGTTATGACTGCTAAAAATGACTTAAAGGAGGTATTCTACTCTAGAATTTTGAAAAATTCCATTTTTTTTTTCATTTATTTAAAGTTGAGACTTTCAAAAACTTGGAAGGATTTTTCAAAATTTGACTTATTTTCGGAGATACAGCCGATTTTGTGAGGTGGCGTCCGTGTTCAATGGAATTGTCCCCTAAACTTTAAACCCGTTTTTCTCGAAACTACTTTTTTCCACACGGTCCCGCATTATCTCAAGTTCTATAAAACCGATTTACTTGAAATTTTGTTTGAACCTTCTATATATATTCCTTATCCTTTTTGTTTTTAATATTTAAAAAAAAACATTCAGGAATTTCAAAAAAAATGTTAAAAAATTATTTTTATTTTCAGGCCGTCGCCATTTTAAAAAATTTTTTTTTTCATGTTCCCGGACTATAACAGCACTCTTACTGATTATTGACCAAAGGTCCTAAGTTCACAGAATGCAATACGAGGTGCATTCCAAAGTAAACATGACTTTTTGAATCTAACACCTTCTGGTGGCGCCATCTATATGTCGACAGGTGTGTTAGAATTTTCTGTCTTTATCGTTTAATTGAAGTTATTGCATTTTAAGTGTCAGTATGTTTGTATTATCGGTGCGAAAATGAGCTTCGAACAAAGAGCCAACATTAAATTTTGTTTTGAAATTGGTAAAACTTTTACCGAAACGTTTCAATTGCAAAAAGAAGTTTATGGCGATGATTGCCTATCCCGTAGCAGAGTGCGCGAGTGGTTTCAACGCTTTCAAAGTGGTCATGAGGACATAAATGACGATTAACATGTAAGCCAATTAAAATCCGTGATCCCCGGAAATTCCATCGAAACTGTGCGTGAATTCATCAAAAATCAGCCGAAATCAACATTGAAATTCATGGAAATAGAATTGAGCATCTCCAAAACATCGATTTATCGCATTTTGACCACACATTTGGGCTTACGAAAGGTGTGTGCACGGTTTGTTGCGCACAAATTGACTGATGATCAAAAATTGGTCAGAATTCAACATTCGATTCGAAGCTTGTGACCGATTATTGGACCAAAAATCACATTTTAACCATTAACCACTCCCCGTATTCACCTGATATGGCACCGTGCGACTTCTTGCTTTTCGGAAAAATGCATTTGCCGATGAAAGAAAAGCGTTAAGCTGACGTAAAGGCCATTCAAAAGACTTGCATCGGCATACTGGCGACCATACCCACCAACGAGCTAAAACACTCGTTCGACATGCTTTTGGGCCTTGCAAAAAGGTGTATTGAAGCAGAAGGAGACTATTTTGAATAAAATAAATTGATTTTGCCAAAAAAAAACCCTTTGTTCTGTTTTTTTAAAGTCCTGTTTTCTTTGGAACACACCTTGTATATGCTGACGGTACGAACCTAGTTTTTGAAATGGCTACTTTAAGTTAGGCTTAGCGAAACACCCTGTATACCTGATATATAGTTACTATAACGTTTTTTCTTATGCTTTGATTATATTTCAGGTTCTATACTAAACTTGTGTTTTCGCGTATAACTTTTTGTTTACGCAGTTTTCTGAATTTTAGAGACTGACACCATAAATTGACTTACTTACATATGTATAAGTCATTCAATGGCTTCGCAAATGTCCGTTGCTGATTGCGATCTACGACTAACAGACAGGCCCATTAATCAAATGCTGATGGAACAAAGCGCTAATAGGTAGAACAAAGTAACTGTAGTTAAAAATTAAAAAGTAAAAAATAAACAAAAAACAAAAATCCAGCAAACGCCAACGCATTTTAAAAAGTGAGAAAAAATTAACAAGCCTTTTGACGGTTTTAATTTTTTTTTTTGTTTTTAACTCACCTGTTTATGTGGGCGTATGTGATTTTTCATGGCGTGAGTTTTGTATATAACTACATGCATATACAAATATATATTAATATGCAACATAATGTGGCATAAATCACTCGTTTTTGTTTTCAAAAAATTTTGGACAGTCAACTTCTAAATTTCTTGTTCACATACATACATATATATAACATAAGTTTGCTCGTAGATACTACATAGATTAACATAAATTTGAATGGAAGAAATTTCGTGACACCATTGGAACAGAATTTCTAATGTGTGTTTAGTAAACATGTAATAAATTAAACACACACTTGTTATTGCATTTAATAATATATCAGTAGACATATATGTCTTTACGGCATGTATGTATGTGACACTTTCTGTTACAGCGCGTATTTTGTTAAGATTACAATCTTCTCGCCTCAAATGTGTTTAAGCATTTGATTTAAGTCCACAAATTAGGCATAACTAAAATATTTGATTTATGCAAATGCCATGCCGCTCACCTTAGTCTAGCTATGCTGCGCCAAGCTAGCGCTAAAACATTCCTATTGTTATGCTCATGAAGGGCTTTGTAAAAGACGAATAATGTATTTGACACTAAACGATAGATTGCTCAGAGTGTAAAATTGACACTAATTTTAACGAGCGACATATGTGTATGTGTATGTGGGTTATTTGTAGATAGCAATATATATTTACAGGTTTGTTTTAAATATTTTTTATCTAATACTAAACACATATTTACATAAACAATAGGTCTAAATGGAATTTTAGAAAGTTTCATTTATTTATTCTTAGACTGTGGCGTTGCCTTTTCTAGAATCTATGCGAAATATTGTGAAGAATTTTTTTCCAGTAAAAAAGTTGTTCATAAAAGAACCTTATGTTGTTCTGTCAGTTTGTTTGGCAGATAGAAAAATATAGCTAGTAAAATAATTCATGCCAAATTTCGTGACAATACCTCTTCAAAGAAAAAAAGTCCTATTACTTTCCGGACAAACCTTGTATGCTAATACTGATCGGGTATCAAAAATGTTTACGCATTTTTTAAGTATTTGTAGAACTTTTGTTTTATTTCAGAATTGCACTTTGTGGGTGGCCTTTAATATTTCGGAAATTGACAACACTGAAATATGGGAACTCAAAATTTTATCGTAAAGTTTGATAAACGAGCGCTATTGTGTTGTTTATAGTAACTTAAAATATTCATTTTGCGCGAGTATTTTTTACAACATACAACTTCGATTAACTTAGCAACAGTGCACCGGTGATCTTCATTAAATTTTCGGTAATAAAGGAGCAGGGTTTATCGATGCTATGGGAGTGAGGTCGTAGATTACTTCGAAACAAATTTCGTAAAGGTCGTCCAATATCAGTTGTTGTTCGAAAAACTAATGAAGCTGTGGCGAACTGACATTGCAAGATCGTTACATGACCCATCGTGAGATAGAGACAACTATAGGCTTTGGTGGTTACAGCATACATTCAATATTGTATGAACATTTGGCTGTAAAAAATTTGTTTAAGTTCGATCCCACACAATTTGTCAATCGCTCTAAAAATGTCTCTTGGCGATTGATCGAGAAAAATGTGAAAAAAAATATTATAGCGGTGCTACTAAGTAAATAGATAAGTGTTAAGAATAAGGACAACAACAATAAAAATTATAAAACAAAAAAAGCTAGAGAGTGTAGCGAAAGCGCATCAAGAACTGACAGCCGAGCAGTAAGTCAGCAAAAGGTGTCCGCAAGCAGCTGCGTGTGGCATGTGTGGCATAACTTTGGCAATTTATTGAACTAACAGCTTGTTTGGGCTTATTTAAGCGCGCAACAGTGGAATTGTTTTGACGTCGATAGAAAAAATTTAATAACAGAAAGTTTTTGGAAAATAAAGACATAAACATGCCGCTCGCTTTTGCTCGAGTTCGGTCAAAAATCCTATCAGCAGGATGAGTGAGCTTGAGTCAAGTGATTGAAGTTGATTTAAAATACATTTTTTAGCCAAGCTGAGCTCGATATGAGTACCCAATTAATATTGTTATTGTGTGAGAGTGTACGCCAGTTATGCGTCGAGATTGGGTTACATTCGCTTTAAATGGTGAGCTTGGGTTTCGAGGCGCATATCTGCAGGTAAAGCCAACTTCACATACATACACACATGCATGCACACATCCATGCATACAGAGGCAAATGCTAAGCAGTTATGCTGGTAAGTGTTCTAATGCACATTTATATAAGATAGTATGAGTATTTTAGGTGTGTGTATATTTACATATGCACTTCAACTTCTGCTCTCACTCAATTGCAGCCCAACTCCGTAAACCAACATTAGATTCCAAGAACTACTCAGCCGAGAAAATATCAACTTCACAGCTTCTGTGGCATACCTAGTATATTTATAGGTTATAGATATATACTTACACACGATATGTTTATACATATTTGGAAACTATTATGAATGATTGTAGCGTTATGTTGCTGATCAAGTGTGGGTGTGCTCAGACAGGCATAAATGATAAATATTCCTGAATAAATTTACTTTAAAGCACAAAACCAATATGAACAAAGGTGTGTGTGTGAGTCTTGGCAGCTTGTTGAATCTTATGAAAATTAATGCCACTAATCACAACGGTATCTTCATACCAAGAAACCATACGCAGACATACTTATGTGAAACGAAAGAGCACTGTAGGAAATTTTTGATGTGAATAAAGGTATTTCAACCCTAAAGGAATTGTAAAAGGTAACAGTTAGAATTGACATTAGTTTCAGATATGTATAACGGAATTAAAATGTTTTACTTTTTCCATTGAAGTTCATCAATACCAAAAGTTTTAAATGAGCAAGCTCCGAGCTGTGCTCAAAAAATAAGGTGACATTTGAATTTAAACTGCGCGCGTCGAAGGATTTGGAAAATTATTTTTTTTAGGTTGGCAGTACTGTCAGTCATATTTATGTCAAATTTAATGTCAAAATATTCATTAGTGTTTGAGATACGTATCGTTTTGTAAGCTGCTAAAAGTGAGTTTTTGAGCAAAGAATTTGCATTAAATTTTGTTTACGGAATCAATTTTCTGCTGCGGATACGTTGAGGATGGTGCAGAAAGCCTTTGGTGATGAGGCTATGTCTAAAAGAAATGTTTACAAGTGGTATAGTGAGTTCCAAGCCGGCCGTGAACGTGTCGAAGACGAAGAGCGTCCAGAACGACCATCAACCTCAACCGACGAAGCTCACGTTCAACAAATCAAAGATTTGGAGTTGAAAAACCGTAGATTAACAATTAGAGGCCTTTCTGATGAAGTTGGCATATCAAAAGGCTCAGCCAATACCATTTTGAAGGATGCTTTGGGCCTCAAGCGCGTCAAATCTCGACTGGTACCGAAAACATTGAATTTTTTGGAAAAAAAGCGTTGCGTTGAAGTGTGTAAAACGATGCTTTCCGACTGCCAGGGTGTTATGAAATGCATTATAACTGGCGATGAGACTTGGATCTATGCTTATGATCCCGAAACAACCGAACAATCGAGCGAATATCGTGCCAAAAGAGAGCCGAGAACAAAAAAATCGCGCCAAAGTCGCTCAAAAATCAAGGTCATGTTGACTGTTTTCTTCGATTATCGTGGTGTTGTGCATTATGAATTCCTTTCAACCGGTCAAACAGTCAACGAGGAATATTATTTGAACGTTATGCGTCGTTTGCGTAACGCTATCCTCCTAAAAAGGCCAGAATTGTAGAAAGACAATTCTTGGTTTTTACACCACGATAATGCACCATCCCATAATGCCGTCGTAATTCGTGATCATCTCACCAAAACCTCAACCCATATCGTTCCGCAACCACCACATTCACCTGATCTGGCGCCGCGCGACTTCTGGCTGTTCACCAAGCTCAAAAGACCGGTACGGAGACACCGTTTTTATACGATAGAGGAGATTAAAGCCTCAGCGAAGACGGAACTGAAGGCCATCCCAGAAAGTGACTACAACCAGTGTTTCGAAGATTGGAAAATCCGTTGGCATAAGTGCATTGCATCGGGAGGGGATTACTTTGAAGGGGATGAAATTGATTTGGAAGAATAAATAATGGTGAGCCGATTCCCTAATCGATGACGATGGAGCGGACGTTCCATTGCCCGTCCATGAAGAAGTTTGATTAAAACGGAGGGGCCTATCGAACTATTCAAATACGGCGGCGAACAACTCCTTATCAGTTCTTGTCAGCATGTGTCAGCTTCTTTGTAGAATAAGGTCGAATATTTTTTGTGTTTGTATTGTGTGAAAGATTAAAACCCACCCTCAACGAATTAATTGGACCTTATCAGTGTGGTTTTAGGCCTGAAAAATCGACAACAGTCCAGATATTTACCATGTTCCAAATCTTAGGAAAGACCCGTGAAAGGCAGATCAGCCCATACCACCTCATCGTCGATTTTAAAGCCATCTACGACAGCGCGAAAAGGAGTTGTTTTTATGTTGTTATGTCCAAATTTGGTATCCAGCAACTGACGTTGACCAATACCAAAAGCTCCGTCAGAAACGGAAACTACCTATCCGATCCGTTCGATTCCAAATGAGACGACTCTTTTTCAAGCGAAAATATCTCCTGTCATTAAACAAATAATCGTCGCACTTGGCTCTCACGTCACTCTTGACCGCCGTCACTTCGAATACGTAGATAATTATCTAGGAACCGCTATTAACACCAGCAACAAAGTCAGACTCGAAATCTAAAGCGGAATAGTTCTTGGCAACAGGTGCTACTTCGGACTGAGTACGCAATTGAGAAGTAAAGTCCTCACTTCAGCTCTGAGAGTATTCGACGCAATACCCGCCGGGGGAAATAGAGGAAGAGGAGGACCTCCAATCCGTTGGAAAGACTAGGTGGAGAAGGACCTGGCTTCGATTGGAATCTCCAATCGGTGCCACATTCCGATAACAAGAAACGGACTGGCGCGCTGTTGTAAACTCGGCGATAACCATAACCACGTAAGCGGTGATTCCACCAGTAAAGAAGAAGAACCAGAAATTCGGTAAAGTTTTAAGTGAGATAAGCGTCAGACACAAGAAATCTGGTGGTCCCGAGCAGCTGTATAAGAGACCTCCTTTTATTTTTGGTGACAAAGGGGAATAGTATTCCAAAAAAAAACAATATATAACAATATATATATATATAATGTACAACAAGTTAACCAGTTAATTGCCGTCATCAGCAATGTTTTATATTGCTTTGGGACCAAAGTAATTTTTGGAGATCGCCACTGCTTGCGTTTCCCATTAACCAGCCGTAATCAGGCAGAAAGGAAAGCTCGCAAAACCCGAAAAAAAAATTAACTAAAAAGTTGGAAGCAATAAAAAAGCTTTCAAATTTGTAATGTGAGGACTCAAATTACTGAAACGAGTCAAGACGAAATTACTGCTCAAAATGTCAGCAAACTCAAAGTCACCACAAAAATGTAACAGCCAATCAAGCCAACGAATGGTCACTAGGTCAACAGTTAGTCACCACCAAAAGCGGCATTGAGATGTGCTTTGCGAATTTTTTTTTGCTATTTCTTCCTCGCATTGCAGATTTTTGGGTTTGCGCTTTGAATGCATTCCTCATTGCTTGTTCAATTTACATGCCATGCGGTGATAAGACGGACAGGCATGTCAAGCAGCTGCATAGCTTGACTGCTGCTGGAATGCAAATGAAATAAAATTAAACAGAAAACCCACTCGATGATATGTGACACGATATTGTTGAACACACGGAGTAGGGGTGAGGATGAAGTTTAGAAGATTTTAGTTAATTTACTTGAAATAAAAATTGATTAATTTTTTTTTGTTTTCTGAAGGAGTAATTATTGTCTTGGTTAGATAAAGTTCAGTGTGATCTTTTGGTTAGTTGACAAGGAAGAAATATAATTTATTTTATGAAGAATTATAAATTATTTTTTCTGCATAAAATATTTTCGAATTTGCTTTTTTTTTTATTTTGCGTTGAAGGTCTCCCAGCTAAACTAGCTGAAAGCTGTATATGAATGCCAGCGAAAGAAGTAGATGCAGAGAAACGTAAAGAAAAGTGAAAAAATACTGGTTGAAACAAATATTTATTTAACAAATACTTTTTTGTAGAAACATTAAATATTAAATAATAACAAAAAAATTTGAAAAATGTGTGAGTATTTAGTACTGCTTGGCAGAAAAAAAAAAACAAATACTGTTATATATAACATAGCATAAAAAGCGCTGATGGGCCTTAGAAATCTAAACTAGAAATCATGCCTAAATATGTATATACGTATATAACATATGTATGTATACGTGAAATATACATTTACATACATATCTATAGCGTATTCGCCCATTACTGACAAGCGCTGAAAAATATAATGATTTATGATTTTGAACTAATAGTCAAACCACTAGTCAAGTGCTTAAGATTGGAGAGTTTGTTATTTTGTTATTTTTTGAAATTCTTCTTTATCTTTATTTACTGCTTCTTCTTCACTTTGCTAGCAGTAGTATTTATAATGTCTTCAAGCAAACTATAAATGTATTGGACAACGTGCAAGCAGCAACTACGCATGCGCACCCAAATTGAAATAGCAGAAACCAAAATAAAAATATAAGAAAAAGTCAAAAGAAACGAGAAAAAACCTTAACTAAAATAATACCCTGCACAGGTGCATTTATTGTTGTTGAAAAGGGCATAAAAGGTGCTTTATCTTGAGTTTGAGCGATGAGCTTGTATGGCAGCTATATGCTATAGTAGTCCGATCTGCACAATATATTAGAAAATTGTAGCTTTTTCTAACATAATAATTCGTGCAAAATTTCGTAAAGACAGCTTGCCAAACTAAGAAGTTTTATATACAAGAACTTAAGATAGATCATAAGTTTTCTATGACACGAATCTATAGTGGTCCGAGCAGCTGCTTGAGCAGAATAAGGCGCTTACAAAATTTCAGTTCGATATCTCAAAAACTGAGAGACTAGTGCGCTTATATTCCGACGGTCAAGGGTATCATCAAAAAATTGAAATTGAGTTTTCTATTGCTTACGATTCACTACATCATGCCACATAATCATATGTGGCACAAAATTTTCAGCTTCCGCTGTCAGATATAACCAATATGTAACCAATTTATAACCAATACATAAAAATGTATAACCAACATATAACCAATATGTAACCAATGTATAAGCAACACATAACCAATATGTAACCAATATATAAGTATTTTATAACCAAAACTCAAATTTTGTTTTAATGTGAGTAGTTTTATTACAACGTTTTTCCTTCGCCTGTAAACATATGAAAAGTGATGTTACGTTGTTTATATATATTCTTTTCTGGTTGTTATAAGTTTCGTGGCAAACTTAAGGGTATAGAAAACAGTAACCAACTGATCAGCGCGTTCGAAAATGCCGGCCAACACCTCATCCTACTGTCTATGTATGCTCTTGCCGATATATACATACATACATATGTATATGTATCGAGGTATGCTTCTAATTGTATAACTCTGCACGCACCATAAATGGCATTTGTGTCAAAAACGAGTACACACATACATACATATGTATAGGCAAACAGTATGTTGAGGATTTTCGGCACCAAACTCAACAACGCGCCGCGCTTTGACTGATTGAAGGCTGGAATTATAAAGATAAAGTGCGGATTTATTTATCATTTTCACAAAATATCTGCATACACACATACATACACACATATACATGAGATACATATATACACAATACATACATACGTACATATACATTACATAAATACATATACATAACATACAACATATACAAATGTGTTTAGTTGTATGACTTTTTAACATGTGCACGTGTATGTGTGCCTTCGCACTCGTGGAAGGCGTTTTGAGGTGCGTTGTGTAATCAATTTGAGTTAAATTTTTTTTATTCCTCTTTTGTTTTCCTAACTTTTGTTCTACTTTTGTTGTTCCAACTCTGCTGGGCGACTGCGTAGGAATTTATGCCTTCCGGGCGCTGTTGAGAGATTTCTGACTTTTCTGTGTAGCATCAAATTTGTACTCCACTTAAACTGTGAGTGAAATGGGCAAACGCACGTTTTATTAATAAATACTTCACTGAAACTGCTTTATTAATTAATAATAACGGCATGTTTGTTAATTTATCAATTTTATTTTGTGCTTGGAAATTTTCCATTCAAATAAGAAGGTGAAAATGTTTTCATATTTTGCTTGCGCATCATTAGGGTGGTTGTTAAAGTTTACGTATTTTACGTCTCATTTGAGCAGAATATCTTGCAGAATTAATGGCTTGAAATATATATAAAAATTATTAGATATAACCCGAACTGATTTCAGCTAGCAATAACAATCTGTCCGCATTATTTTTTTTTAGGTTTTATGCATCGTCTTCAGAGGCGTTCTAAGAATTTTATAAAAAGAGAATAATTATTTCAGAGAATCAGAGATTATCAATCTCTTTTAGTTGGCTCTTATAATATTATACTTAGTCATATAATTAGATTTTGGATGCAAGAATTTATTTTAGTTCATTAGATAACAAGCAGATACATAGATGGTGCTGTAAGAATTAAATCAAAAAAATTATAATAAGATTTAGTTAGCCATAACCTTCAAAAACCGTGTGTAAAAATTTTACAGCTTTCGGATCATTAGTTTGTGAATTATAAAATTTTGAGAGAAACAACTTTTGTAATTTTGAAAAAAAAAAATGGGTCGAAAGGAATTTCGTGAATTGAATAAAAAAAAGTTCAGTTGAAGCAAAAAATTTACTTATAATGAGTTTCCGGACACTGCCGCAGGAAAATCAACTATCAAGGATAGGTATGCTTAGTATCGACGTGGCGAAATGTGCACCGAAACCCGCGAACGCAGTAGCTTCGGTGAAGCTGAAAGGGCTAAAGGATTATTTTTTTTAAAGCAATTTTAAAGAGACTTGACTGCCAAAGAATTCTTGTAGACACTGCCGATAATACAGTCTCTTAAAAATGAACATTTTTCTTGCAAAATGTCAGCTTCCTCTTGTATGCATATGTATATAACGGGTGGGCCATCTAACGTTTCAAATTTAAGTTATCTATAATTCGACATTGGAAACGTCAAATACCATTCGGAAAGTGGCAGATATTCAGTAAAAAGTCTAAAATTTACGAAATGAGTCGCTATTCACTAGAAGAAAACTAGGAAATATTGAAAACTTTTTCCAAAGTGGTGAGTCAAGAGAATGGGCAATTTTACCGAAAAATCATCTTTTCGGACGAGGCTCATTTCCACCTCGATGGTCAAGCAGAATTGTCGCATTTGGGGCACAGAAAACCCACACGTAATCGTCGAGAAGCCAATGCACCCAGCCCAAATCACTGTATAGTGCCAATTTTGGTGTGGTGGATCATCGGCCCATTTTTCTTCGAAAATGAAGAAGGAACCAACGTAACCTTCAATGGTGAGCGATATCGCGTAATGTTAACCGAATTTTTCTTCAAGGAAATTAAAGAGTAAGACTTGGACAACATTTGGTTCCAGCAGGACGGCGCTAGGTGCCATACAGCAAACGCTACACTCAATCTTTTACGCCCTATCTTCGAAAATCGCATAATCAGCAAAAGAGGCGATGTGAATTGGCCTCCCAGAAGCTTTGATTTAACTCCGTTAGACTATTTTTTGTGGGTAGCTGTTAAAGATAAATGTTACGCCAACCATCCAGAAATAATTCAAGATCTAAAGTACGAAATTCAAGCTGCTGTAGCTGCCATAAGGCCTGAAACCATCGAGAAAGTACTCCAAAATTAGGTGAATCGGATAAGCTACTGTAAACTCAGTCATCGTGGTCACTTATCCGAAATTGTTTTCTACAAATAAATTTCATGAAACAACCTTTTAAATTAATGTTAGACCTTTGAAAAATATCAAACTGTTTTTTTTTTTTATTGACTTTTAAAATTTAAAATTTTATATGGCCCACCCTGTAAAATATGTATTTTCCAATATGTGTTATATGTTATATTCCCACCCGAAAAGATCAACGCTATTAGTCACACTATCTGACCTTTACATAATCTGACAGGCATGCGAAATATTGACAACATGAAAACACATGTCCAAGAGTACTTCAGCCTGTATTGTTTATTAGTGTTCGTGTGTATTATTGAATTGATTTTGTTGACTTAAAACGTTTCCGTTCCAACATGCAAAACATATGTTTGTTCATAAGCACTTATGGATTTGATGAATAGCTTAAAGTAAAGGAGGGAGTGCTATGTACAAGCCGTGTCTGAAGTGCTTGTTAAGTGATGTCACTGGAGGAACATATGTATGTATGAATTGATTTTTGTAGTTGCCTTTGTATCTGTATAGATACTTAACTAATGCTTCAAGATACACTTACAAGAATTAATACAGAAATGTGGTATTTTGAAGTAGTCAGTGGAAAGTCAGAATAAAGCACAAAGTGTTTAATTTCCAATTGGGTTTGTAAGATGCGGCATACCCTATAGGAAATCTCAGTGAAGATAACCACACACGTGAAGCTGAAAACGTGCACCTGAGCAATATGTGAACGAACCGGCGACAATCTGCCCTGAAGCAGCATTGTAAGCGTTTTCTCCTAAACCTCAAGTATTTACAATCCCTAAGAATTGTCCTCCCGCCCGCTTTCACGCAGACCGCGAGCGACCTTCGAACAGAAGAAGAAAGTCGAAAAGTAATTCGGCCAAAGAGTAATTTCTGGACAGCCAAGCTCCTCCAGTCGTTTCACCACTCCATCTCAGCTTAGATAGTCAAATGCTTCCTTGAAGTTAACAAATTTACCAAGGACATAATTGTTGACGTTCTCTCTAACAACATTCTCAGCATAAAACGATGCATCCTCAGTACTGCGTACTTTCCTGACTATCTGACCACATTTCTAAGTACTCGAAGGAGACTGATGCACCGATAAAACGGGTACTGCCGGAGAGGAACAACCTTAGCAATTTTCCACTGGCGTGGGAAGTATCCCTCCGAGAAGCACATATTACAAATGCCTTCCAGCTATTCCGGAATGAGCTTACACAAGCTCTTGCACAACTCTCCGCTCCGTTATCCATACCTGGGGACCGTTTAGACCTAACCTGGCCAAAGAAATGGATAGACAGCTACCTCTTGGGCTTGAGGTGTCTGTACCTCCGACCTGGGGAAGAACGCGCCTAACATAACCCCCGCACACTCTCTCCACGACGATAACAGAGTCTCACTGATGCGAAGAGCGGTGACATCCTCCTTCTTACGACCTCAGCAAATCCTATAGATCTAATCCCAGCGGTTGTTCCTATTCTCTCGAACGAAATTCCTCCAATTCTCCTCTTTAATTTTAAGTAACATATTTTTACTCTCCCTCATCGCACCACTATCGTCACTGTTGACAGTCATAACTTCGAAGTCGTAGATAATTCCGTCCATCTTGGAGCCAGCATTAACATCAACAAGAATGTCAGCCACGAAATCCCAGGCAGAATAACTCTTGCCAACAGATGCTACCTCGGACTGAGTAGGCAATTGTGAATTAAAGTCCTCTCTCGACGAACGAAGACCAAACTCTACCAGGGACTCATCATCCTCGTTCTGCTATGTGGTATAGAGACATGGACGATGACTACATCTTACGAGTTTTCGAGAGAAAGGTTCTGCAAAGATTTGTGGTCTATTGCGCATTGGCAGTGGCAAATACCGCAGTCGATGGTACAATGAGCTGTATGAGACATACGACGATATTGACATAGTTCAGCGAACTAAGAGACAACGGCTACGCTGGATAGCTCATTTCGTCCGAATGGATGAGTCTAGCTCTGATAGTATTCGACGCAGTACCTGCCGGGGAAAGCAGAGGAAGTGGAAGACATCCATCTATTTCTCAAAGTACCAAGCAAGCAAAAAATATATGGCTTTTTTACCCACTCTAATGTTCATTTTCTGCAATCCTTAAAAGAAATCAATACCATAATACAAAAGTTGAGATCATTCTTCAAATATCACGCTACATAATTTCTCCAACTTTTGGTTAAACAAATTTTATTTCAAATTAAAGCAACAATTTCTCAACTTGAGAAACTGTAAAATAAAACGCTCTCTCTATTAAGAACGCTATTGATCTCCAGTTGAGTTATTGTTAAGAAATAACATAAGGGATTTGAGAAGCGCGTTACAGCTCAACTTGGCTTCTAATTTGTCTAAAATTTAATATTTATTGTACAAGATGTAGATTTACAGACGTACATATATCAGATATTCGTACATATTTCACTGCTGAGCCCACACATTACGGTCCGTATGGAGCAACAACAGCAAGACAATGTAACAATAAGACACCTCAGTTCAACTGCCGCACGACAATGAAATATAAACACACAACAAATCATACAGCATAAAGGCGGAATCGTAAAGTCTGAAAGTCATAAGTCAAGTAATAAAAATGTACAGCAGAAATGGCTACACATATATTTACATTCGTATGTATGTGTGTATGTAGGTGCTTGGAAAAGGAATTTTATTGTCTTGGGCTGAGGTGAGATCGCGCTAAAACGGTGGCGGCCAAGCAAGAGTGAGAGTTGAGTCAAAAGGGTGAGTGGCGCAATGTGCCGTTATTATGGCGTACAAAAAGTTAAAATCTTGTACTGAAATATAAAAATAAATTAAAGGCAAAAAAATATATATGGTATATAAATAAAAAAATATAATAATTAAAAATTATAAAAAAATTTAAATTTTTGAAAAAAGAAAAAATATTTTTTATCAAAATTTCAAAAAAAAAAACATATTTTCCATAAATGAAATCACAGCTGAATTCCCGCGCATTGTCATTGCCAATTAGCTAGCAGCTGTATTGTGTTTAACATCAGCGCGTTGACAAGTTGTTGCCACCTTTTTTCATATTTCAAGTAATAATATTTTCACGATTGCTTTAATTAAGCAAAAATGTGAGTTTGTCTGCATGACGGTATGTTGAAATTTCAAGATGTATGTAGGTATATCTGTCGATTGGAATCAGCTTTGTCGTTTTGTTCGTGCGCCACCGGACGAGTGGCGCCCGCCCACAGTCGACGAATATGTCGTCGTCGTCGTTATAGCTGGCGCTGGCGCTGTCGCCATCTGTAAATTTTACCACACGATTTACATATTTGTAGATATACACATTAACAACAACTAATAATTACAAAAACACCAATAAACCTGTAATAATTATGCACGATTTTTAACAAAAAAGGGAGAAAAATTAATTAACAACTGTAATTAGAACGGTATTGGCTACTGTTTGTGCAACGAGCGTATTGGTATATGAAAACACGGTTTGCAGTGTTGACTGAATTATGAAGTAATAAATATTTTATTATTATGATTTAGCTATTGAAAAACTTTTTATTTGGAAATTTTAAAATTTTGTAAACAATTTTTTAATTAACAAAAGTTGGGTAATTATATGTTTATTTAAAATTAGAAAATTAGGTGGCAACGTAAAAAAAAAAATAAATTTGTTAAAAATTCTTTATTTGGTAAAAAAAATTTTCTTTTTAGTTTTTTTTTAATTATATATTCATACACATTTCACACTTAGTTAAGGTGGCAACACTGGTCCCATATACATATGTATATTTCAACTGAAATCTTGCAAAAATTTATCTGCACTGCTTTGCATCGCTTGATCTTTTACTTTTTGAATATTTTTCTTATATCCAGGCAGGTGGCAACCACATTAATATTTTCAAAACAATTATGATGTAATACAATAGTTTGCTTGGATATGCAATATAGACAAAGTTTAAAACAGATTAACAGTTAGCAAAAGTTAGTTAAGGAGATTTTAAAATTAAATTTAAAAATTATTTTTATATTTAAAATTAGTAAATTAAGTGGCAATGACATAAAAAAAAATTTAAACAAATTCTTTATTAAGTCAGAAAGTTTATTTTTCTTATTCTTTTTTTTCAATTATACATTCATACATTTTTAAAATTTTAAAAATTTAGTTAAGGTGGCAACACTGGCTCCATATATGTATATTTCAACTGAAACTTAACAAAAAAATTATTTACAGTGCTTTGCATAGTTTAATTTTTTAATTTTTGAAATTTTTTATCATTTTCAGATAGGTGGCAACACCAATGTTTTTTTTTTCATATCGTACCGAAACATAAAACAATACTTTTGTTTGCATATGTAGTATAGACTTTTACTTTTTGAAAATTTTTTCTCGTTTTCAGGTAGATGGCAACCCTAACAACCCTAATTTTTTTTCAAATCAAAAAAATTAGGGTTGCCATCTACCTGAAAATGAGAAAAAATTATCAAAAAGTAAAAGTTTGCATATGTAATATAGGCAAATTAAAAAAATATTATCAGTTTGCAAAAGTTAGTTAAGTAGATTTTAAAATTAATTTTTCAAATTTTTTTTATATATATAAAATAAGAAAATTAAGTGGTAACGGCTTAAATAACATAATAAAATTCGGAAATTCAGTGGCGTTGTATAAGACTTATGTGTAATTCAATTAAAATCGAAACATGTGGCAACATTTTTTTGATTTTTTTTGTCTCTGGCAGCTATTTCGAACTGGAAATGAACCAGGAATTGTAAGTAACTAAGCTTTTTATTGCTAACGATTCGCTCTATCTCATTACATATATGTATGTATGTGACCTGGTCTTCGGAAAGGGGGCTTAGGTGTCAAAAAATCAATTTTCACTTTTGAGATAACGAGAAACTGACGAAACGAGTAGTTTATTTTTAACAGCTGTTTCCCAGAAAACTAGTTTTCGCACGTTAGCTCCCTTTTCGTAGACCAGGTCACATGTATCTAATATAAAATTTTCAGCTTCCGCTGTCAGACATAACCAATATATAACCATTTTATAACCAAAACTCAAATTTTGTTTCAATATGAGTGGTTTCTACTATATCGTTTCTCCTTCGCCTGTAAACTTATGAAAAGTGATGTTAGGTGATAGGTGACAACATATACACTCATATATTTAATGAAATGCCATGAAGTTCGTTGCTTAAGTCTTTTGTTATTAGCTGAGTCTTCAACACAAATGCAAAAGTTCACATTTTTTCTCAATTAAAAAAGTGAAAATTTAGCGAAAACGAAACCAAAAGCCATTAAAAACGAATTTCTCACTGACAGTGAGCTCACTTAGCAAATATGTGTGCCGCGTGGTAATTCATTTCAGTTTGTGCAAGGCATTTGCAAATACTTTGCAGGCATTTGCATCTTTGCTTGCTATTTGTCACTTAGTTGTGGCATGACGAAATGGCACGAAATTGTTATTAAATTGTCATGAATATGACATCAACTGCTGCATTGCCGCTGCCGATTGTCGGCTGCCGGTTGCCGTCTGCCTGCCTGTTTGAACGCCTGCTGTTCTGCCTGTGTTCTGGGTTGGTTCCATTGTTGTGCCTGTGGCTGACATTGTCAACGCCAATGCGCCTTTATTTTCTTATTACGAATTTGTATAGATATTTTGCTAACATTTGCTAAAATGAGTTAATGTCTCAACTATTTACGTGCAAATTTCAATTTAATTTTTCTCACAACGCAGCGGGTGCGCTCGCTGCAAGGCAGCGGAGTCGCAGTGCTTTGTTGTTTTTTGTTTTTAATTTTGTCTACAGAATGCGGTTCCACACCCATGCTAAAGCGCTTAGCTTAGGCGATGCGATTGTGTAATATTTAATTTTATAATAAGTAATATTTTATTAATATTTAATGTGAGTTTTGCATACATCTTAATAATAATAAATTATATAAATGCAATCATTTGCTTAATAGACAAAACGAAATGAAATATTTTAGAATTTTTTTTTAATTTTATATTAATTTTTTTTTTTCCAATTTGTCGTTTTAAGAGTTGGTAAAAAGATTGCTTATTTCTCAGAAATTAACAACATTATGTCCTATAATATAACCGCGTGTATCGTTGTCTTATATAATGTTACTATAATATTTTCACTCACCTTGATTTACATGCTGCGTAATTTGAAATTCAGTTGAAAAAATAATCGTTGGTTCTTGCTGTTTTTGGTGCCACAGTGGGCACAAATTATGGAAATCACGTATCTTAAGGCTTTCGTTAACAATTTTCTTAGATCACTAAAGTCTTCGTTAATTTTTTTATAAAATTTTTTAAGCTTCCCCGCGCTTATGTGCGAACTTATTGCACTGAAACAACTGTAAAAAAGTAGAAAAATAATAAAATTATTTTTAAAATGTTAGAAGCCTGTAGAAAGAAATATTTTAAATGTTGTGTTAGGGTATATACATTTCGTACATACAACAAGGAGTTCTCTCGTATTAAACCGTTTGCGTAAAAACATCCGTCAAAAACGGCGCCGACGTTCGTTAGAATTATTTGGAGAGTTAATGTGATATGTGTTTATAATGGTTAAAACATTCACTTATGTCTTATGGACATGTGACATTTAGTTCAAATAATATGTGACGATACATTAAGTGGCTATATCAGTGTGACGCATGAAAGATTGGATGACTTTCGTGAATTTTTTTAAGAGAAAGTACGCAATTGAAATTTTCGAACTTCTTTCAATATAATAAGGTATATTTTTAGCTATATTTTATGATTTTTTTTTTACAAAAATGTTGAAAAATAACGGAGTTATGGGCTGTCTTCGAAGTTGCCGAAAAAAAGTGCCCCAACTGCTGGCATGATTCCCGCCGAATGAGTAACTGAAACAAAAAAATTTGAAAACTTTATTAAACTTAAAGATATTACCTATACAATGACCTACAATCTTTGAAAAATATCAAAAGTTAACAAAATTGCGTAATTTTGAAAAAAAAAAGTCTTAGGCAAAATATGGTCGTAGGTCATTGTATAGGTAATATCTTTAAGTTTAATAAAGTTTTCAAATTTAAATGTAACAACAATAATCAGTTTTAATTTGAAGCCAAACGGTTAATTTCTCGTTGAGTTATGATGCCAGCAATTTTGAAAAATGTCGTTTCGAGAAAAGACGCGTTTAAAGTTTCACTTATGTATATATGTTTGCACCTCCGAGCGGTCGCTCTTTAGAACGCTGCCAACCAAAAACTATTCAACATATGACCTTCCCGATTTCACAGTAAATTTACAAAAAATCAAATTAAAAAAAAAATTTTTTTGAAAGTGTCACATTGGTATAGCCCCTTAACAGTCATTCCCGAAATCAATATTACGTAGGTTGCCTGCTATATTTCGGGGCAACCCTAGTGTTCTAATCCGGCAACTCACAACTCTATTTTAAAGTTTGAGATTTTTGATGCTATACATACTGAGAATGTTTTGACACACGAGTATTATTTGTGTTGTTTACACTAACTTAAAATATTCATCACTGCCAAAAAAATGGAATTAAATCCCGAATAATTGGAAGCGATTATTTTGTTACTACTTTCGACGTGGATTAGCTCAGAAACACTGCGTTGAAGAACTTAATTCAGTTTTTGGTGATAAAGTTCCATGAAGAACCACTGTCTAACGATGTTAAGGTGAATTCGGTCGAAGTCGTAGATCACTTCAAGACGAAGTCAATCATACAAAACCAGCTGGCCATGTGACCTATCGTGGAATTGAGCCAACTAAATGCCTCATAGGGGTCAGAAAACATTGAATATTGCATGAACATTTGACTGTGAAAGAAAATTTTTTCACATTGGCTTATAAACAATTTGCTAATCGCAGAAAGAACGTCTTAAGTATATCAATTGAACGAAATAAATGTTAAAAATTACAATAGCGGAACTTCGAACTTCGAAACACGTCTATGAAATAGTGTAACAGGACTCGTGGTTTTACACGTAAGGGCCCGAAAGTAAACAACAGTAACTGTTTGGTTGTTTCAAGATGAGCCGAATCAACTAAAATTGTTGGCGCACGAAGCACTTTCTCGTAATGCTTTATGGTCTCTTTTTTTTTAAACTGCCCATGTGGCAGCCATTTGATTAGAAAAGCGTTCAGAGGTACACAACCATTTGTTTGCCAGTTGTCTTTCAAGAAATCGAATGAACCAAGCGCCGAAGACTGCTCCTTCTTCACCACGACAACAAATCTACTGAAACAACTGCATTTTTGAGCACTCAAATTCTGACTTTGTACCGATTGACTTCATTTTATTCCCAAACGTAAAAATACAACAAGTGGTCAACGTTTTTCGACACCTGAAGAGGCGGTTGCTGCGTTCAGAACGCATGTTTTGCAGATATCTCTATTAGAGTGGCAAAGGGGCTGCAGCCCTATGCTATGCTATGAGTAATTAACTCTTCTTGGATTCGCTTTCATCAACATTTTTGTATTAAAAGCCCAGAGATGGTTGAAAACCTTAAAGTTTTATATTGTGAACTTGGTTTTTATGCAAGCTTTGAGTATAGCTGGGTTTGTGAGAAGAGCCCACTAGAAGTAGGGATCGTCTTTTGAGCGCAAGCTGCCTTACAGTGCCGGTCAATATAATAGCACCAGTTGCAATTATCTGATTCGAGTGATGCAAAAATGTCAGCTATTTGTTATATTATTTTTTTGAGTGTAAAAAACAGTTACATTATTTTTTTTTTATTTTTTATTGTTTTTTTTCCGCTAGATCGTCACGAATTGTGGTCCTTCACCGACGCTTTTTATATTTTCAATACTATTTCTATGAGTAATTTACCAGTTAACGCCGGAGAGTTATTCTCAAAATTCTTAAACAAAATAAAATTAAACCTTCAAGTTTCTAAAAACCGCTCGACATTTCCTAGAGAAAACTATTATCAAATGATTCTGCTTTTTGTTGATTCAGCAGCTCCTTTTTCGAGACACGTTCGATTTATTTGAAAAACTGAAAATAGTTGAAACAGCAACTGGGAAAGCAAAGTTAGAAGCGTGGAAATGGATTATGAAAACTGAATGTAAAGCTAACGCATAAGAAATGTCTAAAGTAATCAACAAAACAACAATAAAAACAATGATATGTATTGTAGCGGACAACAGAAGAGTAGCAGAAAAGCAAATGCCATGCAACTGGCAGCGACAACATTCCAACATGTTGCTGCCGCTGCTGCTGCCAACAACCAGAAAAATGCCAAAGGCACACACACACATACGCAAATACACAGCGTAGTAGTATGAACACATACAGTGCATGTATGCATGTGCTCGGATGTAGTAGTGAGCCGACGGCGGCGATAGCAGTTGATAAATGCATGCCGTTGCTTATAGTATAGGTATATGTATATATGTACATATATAAGTGCATATGCATTGCAAATGTGTGCAAAATACATAAATGTATTGACATTGCATTGTGTGCCACTCGCCGTATGCTTTATGTCGCTCTTTCGCCAAATTCTTTTACTCGAGTTTCGCTGTTGGCATGCCTGCACTGTGAAGGAGCATTGACGATGTTAGGAGTGGGCAAGAAATATACATTCAGAGTTGCCAGCGTGCAAGACAAGCAAAACAATAACGGCGAAAACATAAAATTAGATTGAAAGGGTAGCTTTATTACTGCTAGATTTTTTTGTGTTTCCGATCGTATTGGAATTGAAAAAATCGTTTCAAATGCTGATGTTCACCGTAAAGTCGTCAATGTGCTCTCGTTGGCACGATAACTCCTTACAGGATCATCTAAAGTGAAAAAATACATATTTTAGTTAAAACCTTAACTTAAAACTTGAAGCAAGGAAAAAATAACTGAAAATTGGATTTTTGGCAGACATTTTTACAAAAAAATTAAAATTTCATTGAAAATTGCGCGACATTTTTTTTTTAAATAGTTGTAATCGAAAAAAAACCTTCGCCCATGTTTTTAAGAATTATATCTTAAAGACCTGCGTAAAATTTCATGAAGATCGGTTGAGTAGTTCTCGAGACATCCTGCCAACTGACTTCAAAAACTCAATGTCGAGAAAAATGCATTTAAAGACGGCGCACTAAGCCTAGCTAGCCCCAAGCGCACAAGTTCTCAAGGCTGTATCTTCGAAACTATTACTCAGGTCAAGTGGAAGATTTAGTTCAAAATCCAGCAAGCCTGTTAAAATAAACTGCCATCTTTCTGATGACAACGGCGCTTTTCAAGCAGTGTTTCTTTAACTTTACTACTACTAACAGTTGATCCAAGTAGAGGAACCTTTTTCAATAGCCTTTTTTGACGAGTGATTCGTATCAATATTGTTTGGCATTTCATTATGGAAAGACAATTGTAAAGAACGTAATTTTTGAGATTCGCTCAACTTATAGTCAACAAAATCGATCTATTGACCATACCGTTCGCAACACCATCACCCATCTTGAGACTCAGCATTCATTATTGGATAATATTCGACCAAACCAGCATATTCGCAAGAACTAAAGTCGCTCGACCGTTCCATGCATCATTGCCTTGCTTAATGCTCTCTTTAAAAGTTCCAAGAAGATCCAATGTTTTCGAGCCAGTTTTTGTTCAGCGATGAGGCTGATTTCTGGTTAAATGGGTATGTAAACAAGCAAAATTGCCGCATTTGAAACAAAGACCTGAAGAGATTCAAGAGCTGCCACTTAATACAGAAAAAACAACGGTTAATATGGTTAGGAGCCGGTAGAATCATTGGTCCATATTTCTTCAAAAATGATGCCGGTGAGAACGAAACCATCAATGGCGATCGTTATCGCGTTATGATAACCGACTATTTGATGCCTGAAATTAAAGTTCGTGATCTCGGCAACATTTGATTTCAAAGAGACGGTGCCACACATTACATCAATAAATGGATTTATTAAGAGATACTTCGGAGAGTAATTAATTTCATGTTTTAGGGTGATCGATTGGCCGCCATCGCGTGATATCACACCGTTAGACTTTTGTAGGCATATGTAAAGCCTGAAGTCTATGCGGACAATCTCGCTTCAACTCAGGCCTTGGACCAAAACGTCGCGTGTGTTAGCCGCCCGTTACCAGTCGAAATGCTCGAAAGAGTCATCGAAAATTGAGCTCAACGGATGGACCTTGTGAGCCGTAGCCGCGGCCAACATTTGAAAGAGATAATCTTCATAAAATAAATGCTAAAGAATGTTCTTTCGAATGATAATAAGCATTATCCATTAAATTTTAAGTTTCTGTGTTTTTCTTTAAAAAGGTGGGCACCTTGATCTTTTCTGGATCACATTTATTTTTCTAGGTATTTCTATATTTTATATAGAACCAGATAGGGTTCTAAATAACTGCCGCGAAAATAGCGAGAATGTGAAGATTTTTATGGAAAACTGAGGTTTTAAGAATAACAAAGGAAAATAATTTAAGAACGCAAAGCCGCAACTGGCAAATGAGTTTGAATTAAATACCAGAGTTAAGAGATGATCCTAGAGCGGCGCAGCTAAAAATCTTTGTTTATTTAATTACAGATAATTTTATAGCCATTAATAGGCCTTAAAGTGAACATTTATGTTAGTAGCGCAACCAAGGATTAATCAAACAATATACTTGTAATTGTGTTTGTAATTGTTCATTACAAAAACAATGGTTGAACATGCTGACAAAACCTGAAAGCAATTTCAAAACCATTCATTTAACAACGCAGTTGCTGTTGACCCCATTACGCAAAATTGCGAATGTTTGAGCCGATTGCTAGCGAGTATATCGATTGTTAAGAAGACAGCAATAACAAAAACAGCTGTTGGCTTTTAGTGTTCACCTTGTGTGGTGCTAAAGTTGGTGCAGTAAAGCGCTCATTGAGGAAATAAACAAAATTTCCGGAACTGCTTTAAGGACACACCTAGTGTGACAGACTGCAATGAACAATTAATTTTGGGAATTAATTTCATTCATTTTCACGGTATAAGTTTTTAAGAAAAAAATTGAATATGATCCGCGAGTGAGAACTACTGCTCGTGTGCTGAAAATGTGGCGTATGGGAGCGCCTACGGTTGTAATGCTTTGGTGATAGAGATAGCGAGAACGCTAAAGAGAGAGAGATGTAATTTGTCCGTCAAAGTTGTGGCGACTCATTTGTTGGCAGTGGCAGCAGCAAAAATGTCATTTTACAACCAACAATTGTTCGTATTATTGCTGCCACATACCGACTGCTGCTTGTCAACTGCTGCTGCTTTGCCGACTGCGACTAGTTTACCGAGCAGCTTTGCTGGCAGACAACTTTGTGTTTTTCCTCATTTTTTGCGTTTTCTGCCATTTGACAGGACAACTTATTTTGTTGTTGTTTTCTTAATTTTTATTGCCTTTGTTTGCAGTTTCTTGTAATTGCTGTTGGTTTTGTGGTTGTCTTTCACCAGTCACTCCGCTTTGAGCTGCTGCATGCATGAAAAGCAAAGGAACAATTTCGTTGTGTTAATTGTTTTTCGCTATTGTTTTAACATTTTTGTTTTGATCATATGCCTTCACTTCATTTTTGACTTAGTTAACAAATCAAAGATTTGGTGTTGAAAACCCGTCGATTAACAATTAGAGACCTTGCTGATGAAGTTGGCATATCGAAAAGCTCAGCCAATACCATTTTGAAGGATGTTTTGGGCCTCAAGCGCGTCAAATCTCGAGTGGTACCGAAAGCATTGAATTTTTTGGAAAAAAAGCGTCGCGTTGTAGTGTGTGAAACGATGCTTTTCGACTACCAGGGTATCATGAAATGCATTATAACTGGCGTTGAGACTTGGATCTATGCTTACGACCCCGAAACAACCGATCACCGATTTATCGTGGTGTTGTGCATTATGAATTCGTTCCAACCGGTCAAACAGTCAACAAGGAATATTATTTGAACGTTATGCGTCGTTTGCGTAACGTTATCCGCCTAAAAAGGCCGGAATTGTGGAAAGACAATTCTTGGTTTTTACACCACGATAATGCACCATCCCGTACTGCCCTCGTAACTCGTAATCATTTCACCAAAACTTCGACCCATATCGTTCCGCAACCACCACATTCACCTGATCTGGCGCCGCGCGACTTCTGGCTGTTCATAAAGCTCAAAAGACCGCTCCGGGAACACTGTTTTTATACGATAGAGGAGATTCAAGCCGCAGCGAAGACGGTACTGAAGGCCATCCCAGAAAGTGACTACAACCAGCGTTTCGAAGATTGGAAAATCTGTTCGCATAAGTGCATTGCAGCGGGAGGGGATTACTTTGAAGGGAATGAAATTGATTTGGAAGAATAAATAAAGAATTTTCAAAATAAATACAATGTCACCTTAAATTTTGGGCACAGTATAAGCAACTTCAAAATCAGCAAAGATTTAAATGTACCTTTTGTTTAAGATGAAATCAAGCCTCTCGAAGACACCTCTCATCATGAAAACTAACTGGCAATAAATCTACTGGACACAGTATGGATTTTGGACGCTTAAAAAGAACTCACTTCTTGGATTTTCCAAATAGATCGGTACAACTCAGTAGTGCGTTGCGATTTTTACAATGGATAAAAATATCTTATAAAGAATTTGTCTAACCTTTGTATTTTTATCAAAATTTCGTTTGCGGAATCATTGCGAATGTTGGAAAGGTCTTAAGGGATAATTCAGTTTTATCAAAAATAGAAGTCTATGAGTGGTGCAAAGCCTTCAAAGGCGGTCGAGGTATAGCTAAAGATAGGCCTAGTACTGGACGACCTTCGACCTCAACTGTTGAAAATATTAAAAAAGTGAAGAATACGGTTCTTGAAAATCATCAGGCAAGTGTTAGAGAGTTGGCAAGAGAGTTTGGGATCTTTCGCGAGTCAGTTCGAATGATTTTGGTGGAAATTTTGGATAAAAAAACAGATATTTTTGGACATACTTGATCGTGCGAATTCCAATCCACATTCATCGAGAGCACTGCAACTGCCTATGAGACATAGATTGATGAGTTTGACATGCAAACAAGTCTAAAATCATCGGAATGGAGAGAAAAAGATCTAGTCGAAACCAAAAAACCACGCCAAAGGCGTTCAAAATTCAAAGGGATGGTCATTGTTTTTTTCAATATTCGTGGTTTGGTGGATCATGTATTTGTTCCGGGGGGACCCCTGACCATATAGAGGCGTTTGCGTAACAACATTTTTCGAAAACGGCCGGAGTTGTGGAAGAACAATTCATGAATTTTACGCTACGATAATGCAACATCGCAACGAGCCACGATTGTGACCGAATTTAAAGCAAAATCCGCAATAAATACCATCGATTAACCACCGTATTCAACAGATTTGGCTCCGCGTAAATCTTTCTTGTTCCCTAAACTGAAATTGCCGCTTCCGTTTTCAATCGATCGAAGAGATTAAACAAAATTCGCTGAAGGCACTGAAAACCATGCTAAAAAGTGTTTAAGGAAAGTGTTTCGAGGACTGGAAAAATCGTTGCATAAGTGTATTAGACTGGTGGGGTTTATTTTGCAGGTGACAAAATAAATATTAATGAGTAATTAAATTTTTTGTGGGTTTATGTACAAACAATTTTCGGGTACTTTTTTGTCACAATGTATGTTTCGAACATTAACAGAAAATTCATATTTTTGCTCGAACTTACTCAAATCTAAACATTCAAGTAAATTTTCATTTTAAATCTTTAGTTCCAAATGTTCGCCTTCAATACTTAATTTCTGTATTTAAATTAGTATATATAAGTTCATTCCAAATATTTTATTTTATTTATTTTACAAAAGCTCTTGCCCCTATAAAGGCTATAGATTGAATCACATAAAACAGTTTCCCTATTAGGTCATCGGTTAGTGCAATAAATACTAGTCTCTTTTATTGCAGCAATCAAAGTTTTATCGCCCTGTACAAGCAATCGAACAAGCTCTTAGCTGAAAACCGCTCAAAAATAGGTACAACGGTAAATGTAAGTAGTGAGCCATTTAACTCGGCGAATTTGTAAATGTAAACGTTTCAAATTCAATTCTAACTTTAGCAAGCGTAGGTGGATAATTTATAGCTAACAATTGAGTACTTGGTATTTGCACCGATCATGCAATGGAAACGGAGTAGTTGCGAACTAGTGCGGTTTTGTGCTAATTATTCTGCGTTTTCTGCTACTTCTAACTGCAAGCATTTCTCTTTTTCTGGATTTCATTTACTTGGCCAACGTATTTGTACAGTTGGCAGCCTGCCGACACCCGATGCGTGCCAAGCATTGGTTTGAGTTATAAAAAGTAGGTTTGAATGTTTGGAGGATGGGGTCATGTGTAGAAGTTCACGCAAGTGAGGAAAGTTCTCTGATCGCCATTCACTTGGGAGTGGCCAGAAACGATTCTTTTACATATGACTCAAGCAGCTCACGACTTCCGGTCTTTGACCAAGTATCCTCTGGGTAGCCTAAGAACATCCGTTTGAAGGCGAGCTAAAGTGAGAAGGCGAAACACCCCTGCATAGGGTTGTGCGCTGGGTTTGGGACCCGCCACGTAAAAAAACACCCCCAATGAAAGACAACAACAAGCCTCGGATGAGTGACCCCCCTTTTGATGACGACCATGGCAAACGAAATAAGGACTATGATTTGAGGGCATGCACCTGGAATGTCCGGTCCCTTAATTGGGAAGGTGCCGCTGCCCAGCTGGTAGATGTCCTCGTAAAGATAAAGGCTGACATCACCGCCGTCCAAGAAATGCGATGGACGGGACAAGGACAGAGACGAGTAGGTCCTTGTGACATTTACTACAGTGGCCATATAAAGGAGCGCAAGTTTGGTGTTGGATTCGTGGTGGGAGAGAGACTCCGTCGCCGAGTACTATCATTCACTCCGGAGAATGAACGTCTAGCCACAATCCGCATCAAAGCGAGGTTCTTCAACATATCGCTGATTTGCGCCCACGCCCCGACGGAAGAGAAGGACGATGTGACCAAAGATGCCTTTTATGAGTGCTTGGAGCGCACTTATGAGAGATGCCCCCGCCACGATGTCAAAATCGTGCTTGGCGACTTCAATGCCAGGGTGGGCAAAGAAGGTATCTTTGGCACTACGGTCGGTAAATTCAGCCTCCACGCGGAAACATCCCCAAATGGGCTGAGGCTGATCGACTTCGCCGGGGCCCGAAATATGGTTATCTGTAGCACTAGATTCCAGCATAAGAAGATACATCAAGCTACCTGGCTGTCTCCAGATCGAAAAACCACCAACCAGATCGATCATGTTGTGATAGACGGAAGACACGTCTCCAGTGTTTTAGATGTGCGTGCGCTCCGAGGTCCTAACATCGACTCGGACCACTATATTGTTGCAGCCAAAATACGCACCCGCCTCTGTGCAGCAAAAAACGCACGCCAACAAACACAAGGATGGTTCGACGTCGAGAAGCTGCAATCACAACAGACAGCCGAACGTTTTTCTACTCGGCCTGCACTCCTGCTCTCTGAGAGCACTCGTCAACAACTCGGTATAAGGGAACTGTGGGACGGCATTTCAAACTCCTTACGTACAGCTGCAACCGAAACCATTGGTTTTCGGAAAGTGCAGAAGAACAGCTGGTACGACGAGGAGTGCCGTGTCGCAGCGGAGAGAAAACAGGCTGCCTACCTCGCAACGTTACGATCGACCACAACACGTGCGGGATGGGATAGATACCGAGAGTTGAAGAGGGAAGCGAGACGCATTTGTAGACAGAAAAAGAAAGAGGCCGAAATGCGTGAGTACGAAGAGCTTGATAAGCTGGCCGACAGGGGTAATGCTCGAAAATTCTACGAAAAGATGCGGCGGCTTACAGAAGGTTTCAAGACCGGAGCATACTCTTGTAGAACCCCCAAAGGTGATCTAGTTACCGATGCCCAGAGCATACTTAAATTATGGAGGGAACACTTCTCCAGCCTGCTGAATGGCAGTGAACGCACAACACCAGGAGAAAGCGAACCCGATACCCCAATCGATGACGATGGAGCAGACGTTCCATTGCCCGACCATGAAGAAGTTCGAATAGCAATTGCCCGCCTGAAAAACAACAAAGCGGCAGGGGCCGATGGATTGCCGGCCGAGCTATTCAAACACGGCGGCGAAGAGCTGATAAGGTGCATGCATCAGCTTCTTTGCAAAATATGGTCGGACGAAAGTATGCCCAACGATTGGAATTTAAGTGTGCTATGCCCAATCCACAAAAAAGGAGACCCCACAATCTGCGCCAACTACCGTGGGATTAGCCTCCTCAATATCGCATATAAGGTTCTGTCGAGCGTACTGTGTGAAAGATTAAAGCCCACCGTCAACAAACTGATTGGACCTTATCAGTGTGGCTTTAGACCTGGTAAATCAACAACCGACCAGATATTCACGATGCGCCAAATCTTGGAAAAGACCCGTGAAAGGAGAATCGACACACACCACCTCTTCGTCGATTTCAAAGCTGCTTTCGACAGCACGAAAAGGAGCTGCCTTTATGCCGCGATGTCTGAATTTGGTATCCCCGCAAAACTAATACGGCTATGTAAACTGACCTTGAGCAACACAAAAAGCTCCGTCAGAATCGGGAAGGACCTCTCCGAGCCGTTCGATACCAAACGAGGTTTCAGACAAGGCGATTCCCTATCGTGCGACTTTTTCAACCTGCTTCTGGAGAAAATAGTTCGAGCTGCAGAACTTAACAGAGAGGGTACTATCTTTTATAAGAGTGTACAACTGCTGGCGTATGCCGATGATATTGATATCATCGGCCTCAACACCCGCGCCGTTAGTTCTGCTTTCTCCAGACTGGACAAGGAAGCAAAAGAAATGGGTCTGGCAGTGAACGAGGGCAAGACGAAATATCTCCTGTCATCAAACAAACAGTCGTCGCACTCGCGACTTGGCACTCACGTCACTGTTGACAGTCATAACTTTGAAGTTGTAGATAATTTCATCTATCTTGGAACCAGCGTAAACACCACCAACAATGTCAGCCTAGAAATCCAACGCAGGATAACTCTTGCCAACAGGTGCTACTTCGGACTAAGTAGGCAATTGAGAAGCAAAGTCCTCTCTCGACAAACAAAAACCAAACTCTATAAGTCTCTCATAATTCCCGTCCTCGTATATGGTGCAGAGGCTTGGACGATGACAACAACCGATGAGTTGACGTTGCGAGTTTTCGAGAGAAAGGTTCTGCGAAAGATTTATGGTCCTTTGCGCGTTGGCCACGGCGAATATCGCATTCGATGGAACGATGAGCTGTACGAGATATACGACGACATTGACATAGTTCAGCGAATTAAAAGACAGCGGCTACGCTGGCTAGGTCATGTTGTCCGGATGGATGAAAACACTCCAGCTCTGAAAGTATTCGACGCAGTACCCGCCGCGGGAAGCAGAGGAAGAGGAAGACCTCCACTCCGTTGGAAGGACCAAGTAGAGAAGGACCTGGCCTCGCTTGGAATATCCAATTGGCGCCACGTAGCGAAGAGAAGAAACGACTGGCGCGCTGTTGTTGACTCGGCTATAATCGCGTAAGCGGTGTCTACGCCAGTAAAGAAGAAGTTAGAGGGAACAACGAAAGCTCCCCCCGGTTTGGGATAGTCATCTAACTTGAGCTAATAATTGGAAGCTGAGTCTCTAGTCCATTGTCACTTTGAAAGACTGAAATCCCAATACAACTAACATTAAATTCTTAAATAATCCGCAACTTTTTAAAGTATGTTTAAGGTTAGGTTAGATCCTATTGATTGGTCTTAATTGAACTGCTGTGAATATTGGTATTTTGTGTTATTCAAAAATCATTCAAAAATCAGTTTGAGCTTAAATTTGTTAACGCGGTCAATATCAATCTGTCTCACTGCATTGGGTTTACCGAAGATGTGCTTGCCGACATATTTTAATCTCAGTCGGACAAAATCCGAGCGATAATACGAAGCTATCTTAAAGACGAGGAACAATGGATGACCTTCAAAGAAAGGAAATCATCTCTGAAGAAGCGCAGGGATAAGTACTTGGACCAGATCTGTGGAATGTCAGCTCCCAATACCGAGATGGCTAGACACAAACTCACATGGCTTAAGTCTAGCTACGAAAAAAACTGAACTGATTCTGCTTACTAGGAAGCACACCACGCTGCAAATTCATTCAGAAATTATCCAATTGAGCATTTCGTCTAAAATGTCTCAAATTAAGAATGGATAACAAACTGACGTACTGAGCTCAAATAGTAAAAAGAGTAAGCCACTATAACCATGTCACTATTAGGTCTTATGGCAAATACCGAAGGACCGCTTGCAATTAGAAAGAAACTGCTCATGGATACAGCACAGTCAGTGCTATTTTATGTTGCAGAGAAAGCAGCCCTGACAGTCGCCTCGGCTTGTATCGGCTAGTGATAGTGCTAATGATAAGTCGACGCGCAAAGGATAGAAGACAAATCTGTTTATGAAGGAAGGACGGAATAAAAATAAACACACATGTCCACAACAAAACAGGCGAAGAAGCAAACACTTAAACTCGGTGGACAAGGGAGCGCAAAAGAAGACGGAACTCCAAACTAATCAAAGATATAGAAATGTGGCACAGCAGCAAACATGACAAACATAAATGCTCTTTGGTCATTGGTAGTTCCGAAAATACCTGTACAATATGGGAAAAGCAGAAGTTCTTGAATGTATTTACGGAGACTAACCACCAGATGAAGTAAGCCATACCTCTTTTGAGTGCCGCCCATGGAAATATGCAGGGAAGACATTAGAAAAAAAGCTTAGAGAACTCAATAGCACAGTGTAGCTACTCTATTATCGTAGTTAAACACCTCTCTGAAGTAAGCGGCAGTTTGGAGCAGTACATTTACTGCTACCTTGATAGTAGCCAGATTTTCTTGAAATAACAATCTACCGGTCTGGTAGCCGGAAGCTAGTGTTGAGAGAGAGCTTCAATCCTTAAAATCTTGGTATAATTCTCCGAGTTAACGACAACACACTCTTCCGACATCTTTGAAATGAAGGATATGTATGAATTTTTAGCTCATACTTAATCATAATCGCTACACACTAGTTAGACCATATCGAAAAATAATTATTTTTTCTTTGAATTCAGATTGTTATCCAACAACCTTCGTTTCATTTCAAAACAGTTTGATGACTCTCATTCGGACTCTGAAGTAAAGTTATGATTTATGGGGTTAAGTGGCGTAAATGTCAATAATAAGACTTAAAGCGATGTTTTAATGATAATTTATAATAAGATCAGATCTATGAACGAGTTATAGTAATTTTACAGCGAAGCTTGTAACACTCATATGGAGACGCGTTATATATGAATGAATGATCAGCGTGACGAGCTTGGACGATTTAGCCATGTTCGTCTCTCTGAACGGCAACGAAACCCTCAGTTTTGGAGATATCGATCTGAAATTTTACACGTGTACTTTTCTTTTCAAGAAATTGCTCATTTGTAATAAGCGTCCATTTCGGAGTACTAGAAGATACAGCTGCCATACAAACTGGCCGATCAAAACCAAGTTCTTGTATAAAAAAAGTTTTGATTTAAAAATATATCTTCGAAACGAAATTTGGCACAGATTATTATTCAAGGCAACACTATAATCTCCGCGTTTAAAGTTAAGATCGGATCACTAGAGCATGTAACTGGCATACAAACTGGCCGATCAAAACCAAGTTCTTGTATGGAAAACTTTTTTATTCGAAATTATATCTTCACGAAACTCGGTATATATTATTATCCAAGACAACGCTATAATCTTCGAGTATAATATTTAGATCAGACCACTATAGCATATAGCTGTAATACAAACGGACCGATCAAAATCTGGTTCTTGTATAGAAAACTTTTTTATTCGAAATTATATCTTCACGAAACTCGGTATAGATTATTATCCAAGACAACGCTACAATCTCTGAGTATAATGTTTAGATCAGACCACTATAACATATAGCTGCTATACAAACTGGCAGATCAAAATCAGGTTCTTGTAAGAAAAACATTTTCATTCGAAATTATATCTTCACGAAATTCGATATATATTATTATCCAAGGGAACGCTATAATCTTAGAGTATAATGTTTAGATCAGACTACTAGAACATATAGCTGCCATACAAACTCGCCGATTAAAACCAATTTTTTTGTACGAAAAACTTTTTTATTTCACAAAATTTAGTTTAAAATTATATTTTACTGCGTATGCCACATATATCCACTTATTAACACATTATTTCATATTTTCCTTTCACACTTGATTTCCCTTAAAGCATGCACTTTTCCAAAAAAACTTGTTTTGTTGCTGTTACTTGTTTTGTCATGATCACTTATTGGGATTGCCATGTCGCTAACACGCTGAAGCCATAAAAATGCAAGGCGCTGCATAAGCTTTCAGTGCATGGCATTGGTGGCATGTGTATTTTTGTACATTATATATGTAAGTATGTATTATATATTATTTATATTATATATATGTATGCAATAACACAAAACTTCGGTTGGCTAAATTTTGACAAAAATATTTTTATAATTTGTCATAATTTTCTCACAATATATATAACAGGTTTTTGTAACTTTCATTTCGCTTCATACAGTTGAAGCATTTTCGAAGTTTTTACGCCACGCGCAGACTATTCAATGATTTTCTTTTAATATTTACAGTTTCAGATAAACACTTTAACATTTTATTTAGAATTTTGAACATTTTATTTAAAATTTTTGCATTTCAATTGCGCATAAAATGCAAAATTTTTAACAAATACATGCACAGAAACGCATTTACCGTGCTTATAATTGTTGTTGGCGCATTTGTTGTGCGTGAATACAACAATTTTGTGCTCATTTGAATATTTTCTCCACGCAAACGCATAGCGAAAACAGAAAAATGCACCAACACATAGACATATTTCATATGCCTTACAAACACACACACATACATGTAGTTAAATTCCAGCAGGCAACACGATCGCTACACCAACGACTTCGTGCGCTCATGCGCTGTTTCACTTGTTCACTTTGCCTTTGCTGTTGTTTCCAACTTTGTTTAGGCTCAGGCACTTTGTTTTATATTTTCGTTTACCTTTTAACACAGTCGGTCTCGAAGATATGCACACACATACGTACGCATTATTTTCTTCTTATTTCTGCTGCATTCACATATTTCTATCCACTTAATTTATATAGTTATATACACCAACACCAACACAGACGAGCTTTACTTATAAACACTTACATTTACTTTTGCAACTGCTGTTATTGCTTTTGTTGTTGTTGTTGTCGCTGACAATTATTGCTGCTGCTGCATTTTTATGCACTTTTTCATTTGGTTTGCGTTGCGTTTGGTTTGCAAAACCTCGCACACACCAACACGCGAATGCCTTAGAGCAAAATATATGCTATATACACGCGCACATACACACACATATATATTTTTATTTTTTTCCAACACAATTATGTACCCACACACATACAAGCATACACAAATTTTTCTATATATATCTATATATACACATAAACTATTGATTTTGTTCGGGACCGCGCTTATACCGTCGGTTGCTGTCGCACGCCAGTCACGTTCACTTAACCACCACTAGAAAACGCACTCAGCGTTGTAGCGCAGACGAAATGAGACTGGCTGGAAGGAGCGAGCGCTGATGCTGCTGCAGCTAAATTGCCAAAGCGTCGATGGCGCAAACGAGTTTGGTTCGATCACATTCTATGTGTTGTTGTTGTTGTTTGGTGATTTGGTGAATAACAGCTAGTATTTATGAAAGTAACTCACGTGTGGTGAGTTGTGGTGTTGTCAACGGTGTTGCTGTTTGAAGAGCGTGGCAAATGTACAACTGTAAATTGCGAAAAAACAGCTGAGCTGAGCGTTGAAAGAGCTAAAGAGCAGCAAAGACACAGTTATTAAATAACTATAATGTGTTTAAGTGAGTGAAAAGCTGCATACAAAGTAGTTAAAAGTTAATAAATTAGTTGTTATTTTAAGATTTTGTGAGTACCTTGCATTGTTTGAATTATACAAAAGACTTAAGCAACGAACTTTCGACGCTTTGACTGCGACGACTGTGTTAATTGCATGACATTGTGTAAGTGGTCAAAATTATATAATATTTTTAGCTGATATTATTACATATATACATATTTTTTTTTTTGATAAGAAAATTTAGAAAATCACGAGTTTGAACTTGCTTGGTGTGGTGGAAGAGCACTTAATGTACGCGGTTGCAGCGGTCTATGAAGGCTAAATTATTAAAATTTAACAGCAAAAAGTTATGAGTTAAGGTTTTTTGTTAAACATGCCATTAACAAGAAGCAGCAAAGCTATAATAGCCTTCATAGGCACATTTATTTTAACATAAAAGTGTATGAAAAGATTTTTACATTGATTTTGCTTGATCAGCTTGTATGGCAGCTATATCCTATAGTGGTCTGATCTGCAGAATGTGTTTGGAAATGGCACCGCTGCCTCAAATAATAATCTATGTAAAATTTCGTTAAGATATCTCGTCAAATGGAAAAGTTTTTCATGCAAGCTTTTGATTCTGATCCTTCAGTTTGTATGGCAGCTAAATGGTATAGTGGTCTGATCTGAACAATTTTTTAGGATATTGCAGCATTATCCTGGACAATGATATGTGCCAAATTTCTTGAAGATATCTCGTCAAATGGAAAAGCTTTCCATACAAGGACTTGAGTTGGATCGGTCAGTTTGTATGGCAGCTATATGTTATAGTGGTCTGATCTGTACAATCTATTAGGAGATCATAAAATTGTGTTGCAAAATGTTCTATGCCAAATTTTGTTAAGATGTCTCGTCAAATAAAAAAATTTTCCATACAAGCAATTGATTTCGATCACGCAGTTTGTTTGGAATCTATATGCATTAGTATTAGTGATCCGATTTCACTGATTCCGAGAAGTGAGCATTTTTTTGAGGAGCAGAGAGCGTGTGAAAAATTTCAGAACGATATCTCATACACTAAATGACAACAAGTTCACCTATAAACAACATTTCCAAAAAAAAACATTTACGTAAACTCGGTTTTATATACAAAAAAATCGGAAATTAGATCAGCTAAGAATTTAATTCAATATCAGCTCTCTTGATGGTCAAAAACTTACAAAACCTTAGCAATTAATTTTCATAAAGCTATTGAGAATTCGATATATGCAATATGAGATCAGAAAAATACTCACTGTTTACCAACTCTTCGATTTTGAGAAGAGATGTATTACCATGAAAAGTTACTCATAATCAAAACATGCTGGACAAGTGTTCACAAATATCGTAAAATTATAAACTCTTTGAGCCAGTTCAAAGAGATACTCAATAATCGCAGTACAAGTGTTTATTGAGAGAAACGCTCAAATGTACTATTCATTCAGCTTCGAACATAACGTTTTCAAATCTAATCATTGGAACACGAATTCAACGCGCTCTGAGTAACAAAAAGTTACTTGAAAAAGCTGATTGAGATGAAAACTGGTATAACAAACAGCGCTTAAATGCACATACAGCACAGTACATATTTACAGGGGCATTCGGCATGGATAGGACTGATCTGATAAGAGTTAGCAGCATACCAGCTACTGTTTTGGACCATTAAGAGACGACAAGCTAAACTTCAAGCTTAAAGCTGGTGAGATGGTTGTAGGATGGTGAAAAGTTGCAGCGTTTAAAGAGCGGTATTTCTTGCAGAATTTCTTTGCTTTTCACAACTAACAACTTGTACGTGCAAATTTGTCGCGGCCTTCTATATTTCTTGTACTAACATGACTTGCTTATGTTGTTGTTGCAACTGCAACATTAGTATTACAAAATTTATGGACTGAAAATGTCAGCAAACACCTTCCACTATCAACCACCAATGCAAACAGTAATGATACCGCGATAATATTGAGAAGAGAGCGGAAGGTATAAACAAGTTCGTTGTACTTACATGGACTTCAGATGAAACATTGTTACGTGTAATAGTTTGGTCGACACGGCTACACGGAATTACTTGCATTATGTGTTATAGTTGTTGTTGATTGTGGTATCGAAAGAGCTAAATATGCTGGAACGAGATGATCAATGTTAGCTCTACTCACTATGCTGAGGCGATGACCAAAACAAATAATGGACTAAAACAAACTAAGAAAAACACGCAACAATAATAACAACCAAAACAACAGGCAACATAACAAACGAAACAACAACAAACGCGTAGAGTGTAGCAAACTGCTCAGCAGTACGTTAAGTTGACTGGGAGAGCCCTCAGGCACATAACATTGGAATGGCAACAACAAAAGCAATAGACGTAACAAAAACAGGTAATTATTTTAAATTTGGTTGCACGGAAAAATACCCTACATGAAAAAAAAAAAACAAAAAAAAAAATTGAATGCAAGAACTTGATTATTAGCGGTCAGTTTGTATGACAGCTATATGCTATAGTGCTTCGATTTCAACTATTTGTTGGGAGATGGTACCTTTGACCTTGACATTAATTTGTGCAAAGTTTCATGAAGATATATTGTCAAATAAAAAAATTTTCCTTACAAGCACTTGATTCTGATCGTTCAGTTTCTATGACCGTAATATGCTAAAGTGGTTCGATATCGGTCGATTTTCGCAAATGAGCAGTTTCGTAGGAAAAAAACAATGTTTGCAAAATTTCAGATCGATATCTCAAAAGCTGAGCGATTAGTTCGCATATATACATAGCTAACTACACTTAGTTCGTGACGCTGATCAGTTATATATCGTCACCTGAAATGCAAAACTAGATATCATAAAAAAATCGAAACTGAGTTTTTATTGCTTACGATTTACTACCATATTATATATTTCGCATACAATTTTAACCTCCCGCTGTCAGTTATAACCAATACATAACCATTTTATAACCGAAACTCAAGTTTTGTTTTTTCTTCGCCTGTAAGTTTTTTATTGCTTACTAACCAGTACATCATCTTACATAAAATTTTAACCTCCCGCTGTCAGTTATAACCGTTATATAACCAATACATAACCATTTTATAACCGAAACTCAAATTTGGGTTTTTCTTCGCCTGTAAGTTTTTTTTATTGCTTACTGAGCAGTATATCATCTTACATAAAATTTTAACCTCCTGCTGTCAGATATAACCATACATATTTATTGGTACCAATGAGTAACCAACATATTACCAATGTATAACCAATGCATAACCAATACTCGTATATAACCATTTTATAACCAGAACTATTTTTTTTAATATGAGTAATTTCTATAAACGTTTTTTCTTCGCCTGTAAACTTATGAAAAGTGTTACGTTATTTTGCATTTTAGGTACTTGGACATTTTATAAAATCACCTTTATGGCAAAAGCATTATACGCAGTTCAGGGTATAAATAAGAGTCGTAAAGGTTTAAGCACTTACAACAACATACATACAGACAAACGATTGAGTTAGCCAGCGCGAGAGCAAACGAAAAGACATTCACGAATGTCGCTGACTAGCACTTAAGTACCCTCATTGCTTGTTTTTGGCATAATATGTATGTATATTTGTTTTGTTTTTGTTGTTGTACATATACATGTGCTGTTCGATAGCCTTTACTTTGGTGGCATACATTGTGTTACGATCCACTTACAAGCAGAGCATTGCCATATGTGTAAATGTATGCGTGTATGCGTTTGAAACTCTGGAATGTGCCGCATAACGATCGATTGATCAGCGCTCAATTGGCGCTGTGTGCTCGGCCGACTCACCATGTGAACTTAAGGCTTTGAGATACTTCGCTTAGCGAGCGAGCTATTACTGTCTTCGATTCGCCGTTTCTCTCTTTGAGCGCTACACTCTTGTAAAAAAATTTGTAAATGTAAAAGCAGCAACTAAGTTAATGAGTTGAACTGAGACAAGAGTGTATGTGGATACCTCAATAAAGCGGCATAACTGCTGCCTTCAATATAAGTTTTTTGTAGACATTTTAGCTCCTTGCGAAATTCTCACATAACAAATTACTCTTATAAACATGGGTAAACATGTTTGTACGCCGAATATGATTTATTAAGTTTGTAATACCCGGAAGGAATCATCTAAGACGCTATAAGACATATTGGGTAGTCGAAAAAGTCTTTTCGTACTTTGACAATAGGTGTCGTTGCAGTCGTATATCTACAGTGCTACCAATCACATTGTGTCATACCATATAGTATTGGAAAGGTGAGATTTTTAGCTTCACTTAACCAAAAAAAAAATTAAATTCGGGGAAGTTGAAAGAAAGTTACAGTAAAACAGTCACAAAAGACGGCCAGAACTGATCAACAGAAAGGGCTTCGTCTTCCATCAGGACAACGCTAGACCCCACACATCTTTGATGACTCGCAAAAACTGGAAGGGCTCGGCTGGAAAGTTTCAATGCATACACCATATAGCCCTGACCTTGCACCATCGGAACCATTTGTTTCGATCAATACAGAACTCCCTTAATGGAGTAAAGTTGAATTCAAGAGAAGCCTGTGAAAATTACTTGTCATAGGTTTTCGCCGATAAATGAGAACATGTTTTCTCTGATGAAATAACGTCTTTAACGGAATAATGACAATAAGTAGTCGACCAAAATGGTACATATGTGGTTCATTAAAGTTCATTATAAATATAAAAAAATAAGTTGAATTTTGATTAGAAATACGAAAATAATTTTTCGACTACCCAATAAATTTGAATAACTTTTTATGCTATAAAAATTCCCCCCTTGTGAAGGGTGATGTAGCAACGCAAGTACCGGTTTTCTCGTTTTCTGATCCCTCTTTCCTAAAAACTCGACTATGCCCTTGCACAAATACATATGTGTTCACTCTATTGAATTACTTATGATACTATATATGTACAAATCTAGACAGTTTAATCGAGAATTTCTCTTCCATTTTACATTTTATTTGCTCGTAAATAAGCGTGTAGTTATCGCTAATGCATATTATCTTTGCACTGATAACAACTCATCTGCTAAGTTGAGTAAGAGCACCATAGCTTACCCACTCTCACATACACTGCATGTACAACTATTTAATATATGAGAGCGTGTTTATAATATGAAGCCGACAGCGGCATATAAAAGGCTGGGAAATTAATCAGTGGTCAAGAAAGAGTGGAGACTTGAGCACCTGGGTATATGTACGTCGGTAACTGCTAGAATAAAGTTTGTGATTAAAATTTAAATAATTAAAAAACAATAAATACAATAAACAAAAATTCAAAATGCGTTTGGGTGCGACAATGCCGAATTTCAAAGCAGAAACCACCAAGGGAAAAATTCGATTTTTCGAGTGGCAGGGCGATTCGTAAGTGAAAAAATAAGTAAAAATAAAAATTAAAAAAGAGTTTGTGAAAAAATTAGTAAGTGTGAAGATAAAAAAAAAATGTATAACTATAGCAATGAAGTGTTTTCAATAATATTATAGTATATGTATATTATACTATATATGTATATATACTTGTATGTATGTACATATATGTTACATATTGAATATAGTTGTTCAACGCTATCATTTGTAATGAATATGATATGAATTTTAATCTCATGCAGTTAAAAATACTATGATAATTCTATCAACGTATGGGCATTCATACATATATTGTGACAAAAAAGAACCCGAAAATTGTATTTAAATTCCTCAAGTAAATGATATTTCAAAAAAAAAAAATGTATTTTGCTAAGTTGGTAGAACTGTCCTTAATTAGTATGCTAAATATGAGCGCGATCTGTTAACCAATTTGTTGTTGCTGTTTAAGTCAGTGCAATGGATAACTACATCTAAAAAAGAATTTGTCTCAAATTTTTTACTTCTACCCAAACTTCGTGTGCGGAATCGTTGCGAATGTTGGAAAAAGCTTACAATTATTCAGTTTTATCAAAAACACACGCCTACGAGTGCTACACAGCCTTCAAAGACAGTCGAAAGATCGTTGAAGACATGCCTCGCTCTGGACGACCTTCCACCTCTTCAACTGATGAAAATATTAAAGAAAAAGTGAAAGATATGGTGCCTGAAAATCGTTGGGAAGAGAGCTGGATATCTTCGCGAGTCCGTTCGAATGATTTTGGTGAATATTTTGGGTATGAAACGCGTTCTTGCTCGACTCGTCCCAAAAAAACTGACCGAATTTAAAGCCAAAAACGCAATAAATGCCATCGATCAACTACCGTATTTACCGGATTCGATTCCATGTGATTTTTTCTTGTTCCGCAAACTGAAATTGCGCTTCGTGGAACCCGTTTTCAGTTGATCGAAGAGATAAAACAAAATTCGGTGAAGGAGCTGAAGGCCATTCCAAATAGTGTTTCGAGAACTGGAAAAATCCTTGGCATTAGTGTACTTATTACATTTGGTGGAGATTACTTTGAAGACGACAAAATAAGTATTGATGAATATTTAAATATTTTGCGGTTTTATATACAATTTCCGAGTACTTTTTTGTCTCAATGTATATATATTCATAGTGCATATAAATGTGTATATGGAGATGAGATACCAGCGAAGCAACAAAACTCGTTTTATTTTGTGCCTAAAGTGGAAAATTTGTTTAATCCCGGCCCGCATGCTAATTGTGGCGACAGCTACGACTGGCCTCCTATGCAAATATTAACTATTTTATAGTGTATGTATGCTCCTCAGATGAGTTTAAAAACAAACTACTTATCTAAACTAAGTAAATACATATATGTATGCAGAATGTGATACAACAAGCGCTGAATGTGAAATTGCTGTGAGTATTGCGATAGAGAACGACACAAGAGAGTACTCGTAAGAACAATTAAGAGAGTAAACTCGCAAGATCGTGATAAAGACTTTACAGCGCTTCAACAGAGCTAAAATCGGCACAGCCGTTATGATAAACAGCCTGTTAATAACCGTGACTGTTATCCTAGATTTGTGACTGGATTTTAATACGCTTGAGAGTATATCTCATTTAAGAAGCTGAACGAAACTCGCTTAAGAAAACTGTTGTGAAGATATAGTATTTTCTGACACACTTGCCATTTCTCTACGAAAATGAGATATCGCTTTATATAGTTTATCTGAATAACTGTGTTATCGGAATGTCATACACACAATCTTTATAAGTTTATATTTAGCTCGCTTATTTATATATAAACTAGTATTTATAAAATATAATGTATAACTTACTTACGATTACTTCTCAGTTGGGTAATACTATTCTCGCATCCCTCGGACTTTACACCCGTCTGCACCACAGAACTGGCGCGTATGGCCGTGCGACTGCCAGAGTTTACGAAGCGCAATGCCAAATGCTTGGCACACTCGGTGGATGATATAGAAACGCATAATAAATGGGTGAAAGATATCCAATCATATTGCACAGACATACCCGAAGAATTCCCCTACCCTGTTATAGCCGATCCACGCCGTGATTTGGCTGTACTTTTTGGCATGTTGGACGAGGATCAGAAACGCGATCCCATCATTGCACAAACCATACGCGCACTCTACATCATCAGTCCCGATCATAAAGTGCGTTTGTCGATGTTCTACCCCATTTCTACGGGTCGTAATGTTGAGTGAGTAATTTTTTGTTAGATATTAGTAAGATTAAATAATCTAATAAATAATAAAAATAAATAATGTGTATTTATGTTATTCCAGTGAGATTCTGCGCAGCCTTGACTCATTGCAATTAAGTTACAAGTTAAAGGTTGTGGTCACGCCCGTCGATTGGACTGTAAGTTATTGCGTTACTTAAATACTTTTGATTTTTTTTTATAACAATATTTTTTTGTACATTTATATAGCCTGGCAATAAGGTCATGATTCAACCGGAGGTCACCGATGATGAGGCAAACAAATTGTTTCCAAAAGGCTTTGAAAAGGTGCCATTGCCTTCCGGGCTGGATTATGTTCGCACAACTGAGGATTACTAATCCATTTTCAATGCAAAAAAAATATATATAGAAATTTAAAATTTTTCTCTTTACGAGTTAAGTTGATGCCCATTGAAGAATAGCACTGTGCTGATCATTTTAAAAATGATTTTGTGCTTAATTTTATAATTGTTTCCATTGAATGTAAGAAAAAATAATAGATTTTAAGTGCAATTCATTTACAAGAATATATTTTTAATTAATTGCAAAACTAACACAAATTTTTATAATGTAACAAATATTATAATATATATAATGTTGTTAATATTAAATTAAAACTAAATAGTAATAGCTGCAACATTTTACATTACTAAGGATTAGTATTCGTTACAACGTGAGGTACTTGAAACAGAACTTGAATCATTTTTGTGCACTCAGTCATAATTTAGCCTTCTTCGATTCGAGAGAGAGAGAGAGAGAGAAAGAGGAAGACAGCAAATGACGTCATATTTTTCCCCGATATTTTCACATTTCTCTTCAGTAAGGTTTCCTATTTTATTATGGAAAGATATACGATCCAACAACGAGTCGAGATTATTAAAATTTACTACCGAAAGTTGGAGTCAATGGCCTCAACTTAAGCGCGTTACGTCCAATTTATGAAGAATCGTCTTATGTTCGTGAATTGGGCTGAGCAACAACTTGAAAAAGGTCTTCACCGAAAAATCATCCCCGGGCAATGAGGCTCATTTCTGGATGAATGGCTTCGCAATATTGGCCGATTTATGCTTGAAAACCGTCGAAAATTGGGTTCAGCGTCTAGACTTCTACAAGAGTGCCCTTTGTGGACATGCAAAATAAATCCTTTTCCCAATGCATAATTACCGTTTTATGAGAGAATACCGTTTTAATATACAAAATATAACTGGAACTTATGAGAAAAGCATATGATCCACAATATCGGATTGACTGATTTAGTGAGAGTGTATTCGAGGTGTAAAGTTAAGTGTAGAGGGTCGAATAGTGTAGATCAAATGTATATACATAAGTATTTTTGCTAGCTATTCAAAATCTCCATTTTCTCTTCCGGGTCCGTAAATTTCGCTCTCAGACACCAAATCTAGTATGTTGGTTATTTGTACAGTTTAGTCCTTGAAGATATCCGAAAATAGCTCCCCGGTTTACTTTAACTTAAAACCAATACAAATTCGCTATAATTCGCTATTTAATGGTAAATACAAAAAGCGAGAAATTTAATGTGGAGTTCAAGAACAAAGTTTCCTCAGCGATAAATACTTTTATCAATTTGCTGACAAGTTGATAGAATTTGTTGCACTTACCTCCAGACCTTGTGGGCTGGTGTGTTTGTGAAACCAAAGACGAGCCTGTGTGACAGCTGTGCTTTTGTGTGGTGTACCGCATTTGTCAAAAATAGTTTTTGGTTTGTGAAATGGTATTTTTTTTTTCATATATTTCTGGCAGCCACTCAAGGCAAGACAACATGCCACTGAAATACATGCAAAAGGCACAAGTGTACCGTTATTCCGAAGCAAAGTTTAATGCACTCAAATTACCACGAAATAAACGCAAATACAGATGAGCTAAAAAAAAAAAATAACTACAAAAAAAAAAAAAGAAACAAAAACAATATGTATTAAGTGTGACAGTACAAGCAACAAAAGCGCCAATAATGAAATCCAAAAAAAAAAAAAAAGACGAAAAGAGTCCAGCAAAGTTGTCGAAAGCGACAAAAGTCATCAGCTCGGTCTTCGTCGTTCTTGTCTATGATATTCAGCCACAAGTATTGATCAAACTTGTAAGCGGAAAATTGGCGCAAAAGTTGCATGTTAATAGCGATGAAGCATTGAAATATGGTTAAATAGGTCTAAGAGGGTTCCATAAACATATATAAATTTATATTTTTTGTATTGGAATGGGATAACAGTGGCGTGTACGTGGTAAGCCGCCAAAAAGTATACAGTTTTTTTGAGAAAACAACCTATCTTAAGACTAACAATATATTTCAAGTGTTTCCTACCGTGTGGCCCCTAAATGCTTAAAGCGTAGTATTGTTATTGGAGGACAAGTGCATAAGAAATGCTAGATTGCTTTCCTGGAGTCTTCCTCTTAACATTTTCTGCAGTCTTCCTAATCTGTCAGCCGAATTCTGTACTGGTGTGGCGTCTATATGCCGGAAGATTATTTTTAAGATTTCACGCTTTCAAAGCAAGCGAATGCTGTGACTGAGAAATCTTGTTGAGCTGAATGGAGCTCGTCTCCAAGCTTTATAAACTGTACTCCAGGATATTAAATCAGTTAGCAGTTCGCCTGTTCAAAAGAGATGAATGGAACGTTCTGTAATGTACCTCACAAATTTATGATTTATTTTGTATGGAATATATAGCTATATGGTGAATTAAGGGACACCAAAAGAGAACCTTACATTTAGATGGCAAACATTTTTTTTTGAGGTAGCCAAAAAGCCAGAACCACAATCTCTTTGAACCACTGGAAGTATTGCAGTTACCTGTCAGTTTCCAGACTGAGATTGCTTAGTAGAAAAAAGTGGAAAGAAGAATTCTTCCAGCAATTTGGCGCCAATTGGAGAATCCAAGTATAGCCAGATCCTTCTCCACTTGGTTTTTTCAACGGATTGGAGGTCTTGCTCTTCCTCTACTTCCCCCCCCGGGTACTGCGCCGAGTGCTCTCAGAACCGGATTATTTTCATCCATTCGGACGACATCACCTAGCCAGCGTAGCCACTGTCTCTTAATTCGAACTATGTTAATATCGTCATGTATCTCATACAGCTCATCGATCCATCGACTGCGGTCTCACCGTTGGGAATGCGCAAAGGACCATAAATCTTCCGCAGAACCTCTCTCTCGAAAACTCGTAAAGCCGACTCATCAGATGTTGTCATTGTCCATGTCTATGGACGGGAATGTTGAGTGACTTGTAGGATTTGGTCTTTTTTCGTCGACAGAGGGCTTTACTTCTCAATTTCCTATTTAGTCCGAAGTAGCACCTATTGTAAAAAGTTATTCAGCGTTGGATTTTGTGGCTGACGTTGGTGTTGGATTCTGATTATGAAGATATCCTCTACGGTTTATATCGTATTATGTCAATTTTGAGGGCAGATTCTGACTAGTGATCATGGCTGAAATCCATATAAAAAACGGTCGGGTGTTTGACAGATAAGCAAAGTTTGATCCGGATCCACTCGGGTTACTTAAACATGGCAGCTCTTGAAACGGAAAGTTTAAGAAGTGTAATATGACAATGTAATTGGTGAGACGATTCAATTCCAGCTGGTCGCTTGGAATCGGGTAAAATTTAGTTTCTGAACTGCATGCACGGGTACGTTCGGATATAAGAGATCCAATAGAGTCCTAACCGAATTTAGAGCTGGTTTAACTGTAGTTCTAAAACGCTTAATTCCTTTTGGTTTTGGATTTTTCATTCATTGAGCGGAAAATTAATTTTTGAACTGCTTGTATATTCGGGTGAGCGAAATCGTTTTGTGGCTACAAGAGACCGCGTTGAGCTGGAGTTTTTACAGACTTCAGTGCCGATTTGACTGTATGTACCGTATTATACCGTTAACTTCTTTTTGCTACCCAGTATTCCGCCCACCACTGTTCTATTTATCATTTCTCCAGTGGCAACCTTTCAACTTGTTAATGCTCAAATTATGCTTAGGAATGTTATTAGCTTCTGCTGCTATTTGTTTGGTTTGATTTGGTTTTTTGCTCATTTTGCACTACATGGCACGAAACCCATAAAAATTTGTGAAAGCCCCTGCGTTTATTGTTCCTTTCCGGTTGTGTACTATTTATTACCGCTACACAGGACATTTTTGTTTTTAGTATGGGTTCCATCGCAACCGAACCCCCCGCACAATAACAACATAGCATAGCATGGCATAGCGAATCTATAAAAGCGGCCCACCAACGCTGTCGCCGCTTCAGTTAAACGTCTAAATTAGAAGTTGAGCGCGCGCGCCCGAGCGACCACAAGCAAACAGAAATAATTAATAACATCACAAATACAAAGCGCAATTAATGAATCGGACGGGTTAAATGACCGCAGCCTTTACACTTTTGACGCGCAAATCAGCGTGAAAACGAGCGCCGGCAATCGAGCGAGTTACAACGTTTCGTCTCGTAGCGCGTCTGCAAAGTTCTTGGCAAACAATTTACACCACACACCGGAAGGAAGTAGCAGTGCATGCCCGTTGGCATTTCCCTAGGCCTCCTTTGCAATTGTTACATTCGCGAAGCTTTGTTTGTTTTGCGCCAACATTGCATGTCAAATTATTAAACCACATATTACATACAACAACAACAGTTGAGCACAAGTTAACTTTTTGCGAAGTAAAGTTGATCCGAGCCTTCCTACCACCCGGTCCAAGGCATAACGCTAAATGTTCGCCGCATACTCGCGCCTTGTTAGCGGCTACACCACACTGCATTGCTGAAGATGAAGTCGGAAAATTTCTTCACTGCCTTAGCTAACCTCAATCAGAGCGCACGTCAGTCATACGTTTCGCAACTGCTGAGCAGCGATCACGTTACGCGTCGGCGGCGCTCATCGTGCGGCCATTCGGATAAGGATAGTGTTTGCAGTTCGCGCATCGGCGGCAAGCGGCAGCGTACAAGGCAAGCTCGCTATTAATTTTAATAAAAAATATGTGTTTTTAGGAAATTAACTGTGTAAAAGTTGTAAGAAATATTTTTTAAAAATATTCGGACTGCACGTTTGGCTCATGAACAAAGTAAAACTCTACAAAGTCTTTCAAAATATACCTTTTTAACTAAAAAAAAAATGTACTTCGCAAGTAATAATGAAAGTCAATGAAAAAGTATTAACTAAAAGCGCTTTCACTTTATAAATATTTGGTGTGATTATTTTCCTGAATAACTTAAGAGGTTACATGGATTACCTCGGGTAAAAAATAGCCTTTTTTCAACAACTTTTTTTTTTGCTGACATAAAAAATGAAATGTTTTATTAGAAACATGCACTATTAACAAATAAATTCTGAAATTTTTGGAAAAATATATTTTAAACTCGGCCATTACGACGCCAAGTCCGGTGACCCCACGGAAAAAGGTGCGCTTGCACTGGCAGTATAACTCCTTACAGGATTATGTAAAGTGAAAAAGTACGTGTTTTAATTAAAATCTTAACTTACGAGTAGAACGTGGACGAAGGAAAAAATTTGAAAATTGAATTTTTGGCTGACATTTTACAATAAACTGAAAATTTCAGTGAAAATTGCGCGACATTTTTTTTTTCAAATAGTTGAAATCGAAAAAAAAGTCCTTCGTCCATGTTTTTAAGAATTATATCTCATGGAACTGTGAAAAATTGTATGAAGATCGGTTGGGTAGTTCTCGAGAAATCTTGCCAACCGACTTCAAAAACACAGTTTCGCGAAAAACGCGTTTAAAGACCGCGCACTTAGCCAGTTAGCCTCGAGCGCACAAGTTCTCAATGTTGTATCTCCGAAACTATTATTCAGATCAACTTGAACATTGGGACATTATTTTAGAGGTGTTGTAGAATTTAATAAACAATAAAAAAATTGATATCTTTGAAACTCGTAAACCCACGTAACCCTTTAGGTATTTAAAAAAGTGAAGTTGTTTGTGAGTTTTTTAACAATAGCCATCTTCGATTTGCCATTTCGCTGCTCGCTTCTGCTCTCTTGTCATAAAAAGTACATGTAAAAGCAGCAACAACAGCAAAGTTATCAAGTTGATTTCATATAAGAGAGTATGCGAATCCTTCAACAAAGTGATATATCCGTATCTTCAATGAATGATCCTAATGACATATGAAAATGCGAATTTATTTATTTTCTTAAACTTCTAAAACATAAGGCTTAAAATCAATCATGGTTAGTAATTAAAAAAAAAACTAAAATAAGAGGTTAGAGCAAGATTTTTCCGCGAAAAAAAGAAATTATCCGCCAAGAAAGAATCATAACACTATTTGCGTTAGAACACATGTTAGCAGGGTTGCATCACAAGTGCCGTTGATTGAGTATCTGCGGCAGCGTTCGATTCGCTTAGGAGTAGCGCTTGGCGATCGAAGACAGCACACATGAAAATTATTAACGGTTAATATATTCTCAATTTACTCTACTCAAAGTTTTTGATTACTTAATTCCGACTGTTGTATAAGCACAACATCGCACTAGAGGACCAAAATATAGTATTAAGTGAGGTATAAAACTAAGAGCTCCATTGAAAAACCCAATATCATTCGGTGGATCCAAGCTATCTTGATTGATATATATTGTACATACATAAAAATTCCCAAAATAAAAGTGTTAATAAAATAAAGCAAATAAGTAAGGAAGGGCTAAGTACGGGTGTAATGGAACAATTCGTACATTTGCAGCTTGCAAGAATCAAAGACAGACAAATACGTTCAGATGCATAAGGTTTGTTTGGTTTGGGAACCAGGGCAAGTTTTCAAGGCAAGCATTCACCCGATTTGATCAATTCTTGGTACAAAAGTACACTACTACAAAAAAATTAGCTGTGTCAATTTCATTAAACTCACTCCCACATTAGTCGCTATACATATATAGGGTGATCCATTTCGAGGACTTTAAAAAAAAACACAGAAATTTCAAATTTCATGAGGAATGTTTATTATCATTCGAAAAACTATTTTTTGGCATTTATTGTTTGAAAATTATTTTTTTCAAATGTTGGCCGCAGCTACGTCTCAGATGGTCCATACGTTGAGTAGAATTTTCGATAACTTTCGATGTGTGAGAGGTGTCGCCGTCTTGTTTAAACCAAATGTCGCCGAGATCACGAGCGCCACAACACACTAAACAGTTGTTTTTACTTGATGAAATAACGAATCTTGAATATCTTCATACGAAATGCGGCAATTTTGCTTATTTACATACCCATTGAGACAGATCATCAAGCATACGGTCCTTATCGCTGAACAAAATTTTGCTCGAAAATGTGGGATCTTCTTGGAACTTTACAAAAGTCTATAGAGCAAACCGATGTCACTGGGGAAGGTCGAATGGCTTCAATTATTGCTCAAGCTGTACGCTTTCAATTTAAGATCACGACGTAAAATTTGCGATGATATCGTTCCATACGTTAGTCCGAGTTGTTGCTAACGGCGCCGAATCGACTCTTCGTGTACACTCCCAGCAACGGCTGATATATTTTTTCGTGTACTGGACGTGTTCTATTCGGTCAATTGTTACCCAATAATAAAGTTCTCAAGATGGGTGATGATAGTGCGAATAGTACGCTCAGTATGTCGATTATGTTGACCATAATTTGCGCGAAACGCATTCTTTTAGAATTTGAATTTTCGTTATAAAGTTATTATGTACCGATTTTTTTTTAGTTTCAGTAGGTCAGGAGATATATTATTTCTCATAAATATGGAGGGTGCCACGTCCATCGTCCAATATAGATATCTGCTCTTATAGAATTTTTTTCAACCAGTTTGAAGGTAAAATTTAATGTTTTTAAGAGAACGGGTATATTCATTTCCAGAATTTGGTTTTGATTGTTTAGTTTTATGGCTGATAGTTATATTGGTCCGATCTGAACAATTTCTTCGGTGATTGTAGCGCTGTCATGAGTATTATTCTATTAGCGACTCCGCGATGGTATCCTCAAATACAAGAACTTGATTCCGATTGTTCAGTTTGTATGGCTTCTATATATATTACAGTGCACCGATATCGGTAGGTCCAAAAAATAAGATAATATATATATATTAGGGTGATTCAAAAAAAATTTTTTTTCGATTGGTACTTTGAAAAATAGGTTCCTAGACACCTCTAAGAAAGCCTCTCCAAAAACCTATGAGTTTCATCATTCATAATGATTTTTTTCGTTGAGTTATAAAATCCATAAGAAATAAAAAAATTTCCTAAAAATAATCAAACTCTAACTATTAATATCTTTTAAACGGTTGGGTTTACGAAAAAATCATAGGAGACCTTTTTTTAGGGCATTAAATTTCCTACAAAATCTAAGGAACAAGATATTTTTTCAAGTAGTTGGAAGCGAGATATAAATTTTTCTATCTGACAATAAGAAAAAATAGAAAACTGTATGTAGGAGGACCTTCCCGTTACAATTAATAACTCATATTTGGAGAGGCTTTCTTAGAGGTGTCTAGGAACATATTTTTCCGAGTACCAACCGAAATTTTTTTTTTTGTTTCAATAGATTTAGCCGTGCATATGAAATGTTTTAATTTTGTACTGAAAATGTTTTATTTAAAAATAATTTATTAAAAAATTATTTTTTAATCAAAATATAGATTGTTTCTAATTTTATTATATATATATTTTTTTAATTTTTATATAATACTCGTTATTATTTTTGTAAAAATAAATTTTTGTTTATTAACTTTTGAGAAGTGCTTTCAATATTTGCTGAGTTTAGCAGCTTTCAACAATTAATAAACAAAAATTAATTTTTTTAACTCAAAATATATTTTTTATAAAATTTATAACATATTTTGTATTCGAAAATTATATATTTTTAAATTGTACAATTTATTATTTAAAATTTTTTTAAAAATATATAATTAATTTAAAATTATTTTTGTTATTAAATGTAAAATAAAAAATCTTACTAACCTTGAATAATGTTCAATCGTTTAACGAAATTGTTCAGATTGTAGATTTAGGTCATATGTATATTCAAAAAATTTATAAATTTTTATAAACAAAAAAATGTATTTTTTTTTTTGGGTTCTCTATAAATTATTTATTCATTAAGTGTTTCTTTTCTTGTCTTCAACCTCTTCAGAAGTGTTGAAGAATTGATTCGAAAAAGTTTAAATACTGTCTGCCTTTGTAGAGAATTCATTGAAAAGGATTGAAAATAATTTTGTAGAACTGCCCAAAATTGCAGCCACTCGAATTAATGTGCGCTCAGCACGCACTCAAACGTAACCAAATCAACCAACCAAAAGAAAAAACTACAACAAAAAAAAAACAGCAAACAAAAACTCAAAACTAAAAAAACCACCACCAAATGCACTTTTTGCTTCAAACTTAGAAAAAACCAAAACAATAAAACTGGCACAATTGCACCCATGTGTTTCGAACAGGTTAATTTCCCAATCAGAAAGTGCCATAGCAACGAACGAACACAAAACAAAATAACATAGAACAAAGTAAAATAACACAACTTCCAAATGGGAAGAAAAGCAGGGAATTCCAACTTCACTTGCGGCGTTTTAGGGGCGGAATTGTGGCGGCCTACAGAACTGAATGTGCACGGCAGCAGGACTTCGTAGTCCTTGCTGTGCTCGCCAAACTTTAGTTGTTGCTTAGAATGCGTGGCGTGCCACACACGGTGTGAAAAATGCGGAAAAAGCGTTAGAAGTCCACAACAAAAAGAAAAGAGAACAATTTTTGCTCAACAAAATGTGATAAAGTAAATGTATTTTGGCAAAGTTTTAATGCAACTTTCTTTCTGCGCACAAAACCATTTAGGCACATACCAATGAAGTCGTCCAAGAGTGCGGCGCACAAGAAACCAAAACCGATGGATTATACGAACTATGCATATAATGAGGCCGTTAGCCGGCTGAAGCTAATGTTGGCCGAATCATATGCCCCGCCCAGCAGAGGAGGTGGCGCTGGTTCTGCTGCTGGTGGCAATGGCGCTTCGGGGGCGTATATGCGGCACGTGAATGAGGACTCGACCGATAACTATTCGGATAACTTGTCGGTGAGTATGAAAACAAGTATTTTAGGTGCATATTTAGTTTGGCAATTTGTCTAATTGGTGTGGCGTGGAAGTGCATTGAACTTTTCCTGCAGTGCAAAATATCTAATTAGAATGTTAGTTAGATTGTGGTTAATGATGATCGGAGAAAATTTTCTGTGAATCAGCTGTGAATAAAGGACTCGAAGAAATGTTAAGTTTTTATAATAAAAATCTTTGAGTGCACCTATAACTTTCTGAATTAAGTGGAGGGAGTTCCTACCGGACGACCGAATACCGGCCGTGCTCACCTATTTGTACTGAAGGCATTATTAGCTTTCATCTCAAAGAAGATAAGTCTATTTTTTATAAAAACTGAACTCTTTTATAAGCAAAAGACGGCGGCAAGTCATGATTAGTCCTCTCTTACTTGCACCGCAATGGCGAATAGAATTCTCGTCTCAATGCGCCAACTTTCTCCACAAACTCTATTCATCTCATCACTCCTTGCTCTCAACAACAACAACTTGCTAGTCTTGAATATAATAATCTTGGAGCGCATGGTCTTATTGGAAAGGGTCCTGAAGTTTAGTTGGTCCTGAGAGAAGAAGGTTATCAGAGCGTTTCACAAGTCCATAATATTATTTTGACACAGAAGTAGGTTCATCACATCCACAGATTTATGTAAGGAATTTGGAGTTATACTTCTTCAGTAAGATTTTCAAGAAATATTGGGGGAATGTCTAAAGCTGAAAATATATATCAACAAAGATTTGCTAGTCTATTCTATCCGCGTTCCGTAACATATCACTCAAGAGCAGGAATTCAATTTGTTTGACTTCCAGTTTGCCCAGAGTTGCCTTGAGCCTTCTAACATTAGTTTCGGCAGTAGCTTCAATTTCGTGCCAGTCATTCCTTGGACTTAAGAACTTAGCTTCACTCCTCAATCTCTTTCAAAAGCATTGACGGTTTTAGAAGCATTTAGAAGGAGTAGATCAGCAGTTTATGTCTGATTATATTTACTAACACATTTCTTTTTCGAACCACAGGTCATCGAACGTCCCGTGTATTCGGATATCTCGAAGTACTTGTCGCCAGCACAGAAATCACGCCTCAGTCCAGGCGTACGCAGCAAGCCGAAACCTTTCAATGCCTTCTCGTCCTCCAAGGAGAATTTGACATTACAAATGCCCTATGCGGCCAGCACTACGACAGCAACGGCACCACTCGATTATTACGCGCCTAACAAAACGCAACCGCAGACGGTTACTGATAGCGTCCACGCACCGGTGGAGATCTTCAATTTCATTGAAAAACAAGAAGACTACATTGAACAGCTGGAGAAAGAGTCCAAATACTGCCGCAACGAGTTAACCAATTTACTTGGCAAAGTCAAAGACGTCATCAACGAGAACACGCACCTCACGGAGACCGCACGTTCCGAGCTAGCCACGTTAGGCGGTGTCGACAAGACACTGCCCGCAACGAGTCCTTCTTCCGACAGTGACGAACAACAGCATTATAAAAAGAAAACTTCTACCACGCCACGTAGTAAGAAAGAAACTTCGTCTGCTGCTGTAAAGTCGCCACGTTATGCTTCGGCGCCAAATATTGTCTATGAAGCGCGCATAAGTGAGCTTGAGGCGGAGCTTATGCAAGCCAATATTGATTTGAAACGTTTGAAAACGGAAAATGAAGAACTCAAACGCAAATTGGCACACGTTGACCCACTAGTGCTAGCTGGTGCCCATACACATGCGCCAGCGAGCAGCTCGTCCACCAATAACTGTGACGCGCATCGCAAGCAAATCGAGCATTTGCAATTGGAGAAGAATGCGCTTGAGGAAAGTGTACGCCAGCTGCGGAAACTATTGGATGACGCCAAGTCGGAGCAGTATACAAGCAGCACAACATCCAAACGCTACATAAACGATCTGGTGCAGATGGAGCGTGCTCAAGCCGAGCTGGAGGTGAAGCATCTGCGTGAGGAGCTCGATCGGCAGCACGAACGTGTACGCGAACTGCAACATGAGATGGCGCGTCGTATTGCAGACGAGCGTGCCACTGCCGAACGACGCTACAACACGCAGGTCGATCAATTGGGCGGCGATCTGAGCAGTCAGTGGGAGCAGGTGGCCAAATTGCAGTTGGATTTAGAGCGTGAAAAACGCTATGCAAATGATATGAAGCGTGATCTCTCGAATCGCAATGCACAGATCGATGAGTTGAAGATGGAATTGCGTTCCAATCGCAATACCTTCCTCGCCGATATGGCGCAAGTGAATGCGGAGAAACAATCGTTGGAACAAGAGATCACGGCATTGCGACTACAATTGGATCGTGCGGCGCGTGAGGCGAAAACCGAGGCGACGCGTCTGACAGCCGAGATAACATCGTTGCGACAGCGTTTGGATCGTGGCGATGCTGATTTATTGCATTCCAAGCGCGAAATATTACGTCTCAATGATGAGATCGCCAATTTGGAGAAGGAGGCAAGTTAAATTAAGATAACTTGATATTCTTATTTTGACAAATTTTTTGATTTGTTGCTTTTCAGCTGGCTTATGGCGAAATGAAAAATGAAATCCGTCCCACCAAAAAGGATTTAGACAAACGTATTTCCGAAATGCAAGAGAAGCATGGTGAGACTTTTGGTAGTTTGAAGCTCTTTTCTAAAGTTCATAGACATAATATTTATGCACCTTATGTAGAATTTAGCACAAATGTATAGAATTGATTAGTAGAGAGTGAAGTAGTAAAGAAAATAGCTTAATATCTGTTAATACCAAATTTCGTTGTTTAAAGATTTCACCTCTAGAATCATCAAATAATTCCAAATTTAAACCTTCTTGTTTGGCTACAAATTCAGTTCTTATAAAACCTACTAAACAATTTTTCGACACTTGGTATGGTGGCACAGTCGTGTTCTTTACATTAAGTATTTGAGGTGATCTCTTCCGGCTATAAACTTTGATCTGACATTTTCGGAAAAAAATCGCTCTTAAAAACAAGAAGCCTTAGAACAAGGCCCCCAACAAACATTGGAATTACATTAATACGGATGATAGTAATTTTTTGGGTATAATTATATGAAACCGACTGTCTTTGGGTTCGACGTTGACTAAGTTGGTTGCGAAGTGGCAATTTTAGTTCTATATTCAACCTGAAATCAGCCTGAATCCTTACATCGCATAATTTCACTTCGACAGGGTAAATTTGTTGGCATCGAACCCCAAGCCCTAAATAGTCATTCGACAATGTCAAGGCGATAACAGAAATTAAAGTGGAAACGATAGTTAGTAGCATTACGGACCATCTTACAGATACCAGATATCTTTTCAGACGATTAAAAAAGTTTGCGGACTTAACGAACTCCACATGCGATCTTTAATACCCTGAACAGGGTATATTAAGTGTGCTACGATGTTTGTAATACCCAAGCTCATTGCAGCATCTTCCAAGCGGGAGTGGCTGATATAAAGGTAGCAGTAGATCTCCTGCTTCGGAGTGCAGCCTATTTCAGGTTTATATCCACTCTGATAGTAGCACAGCGATATTAGGTTAAGTCAGCGAACTCAAGGACTGGTGAAAAGAAGTCTAGACTCCTTATCTTAAGCAACGAGCTATTTTACAAATAGACTGATTTAGTTGCCTGGCCACAGTGGTATTGCAGGGAACTCATCGGCTTTGAGCTTGCTTGGGCAGATACTTCAGTTTCCATAACTTCGAAATGGGAACGAGTAGGAGCGCCGTTGGCTTCTTGTTGTTCACTGGACTGTTGGTCTTCTTCAAGCCAGCGCAGCAAGCGTGGGTCAACTACTACCAACTGTGCAGTCGCAAGATCTTTCTGGACTAGGGTAAATCGCAAGAGGTATAGGTAACTTTTCGCTCTCAGCAAGGGTCAGGTCCTAACTGGACATTCCCCAATCTGGATTCATACAGTAAAATGCAATATCTTACCAAATGCCAGCTGCATCAGCTGTTTGAAAGTAGATGAGATATAATCATCCCAATATTTCTGCCTTGAATCTCGCACTTTTGGCATAAAAAGGCAAAAACACGTCGGTTACATTTAGGCATCCAAAAATAGCTAAAATAGAAATAGAACACCTAAGCAGACTTGTGATGGTTCAACAGCAATTGTTGTGATTTCTGCCTTACTTTGGGCCCGGCACCCGGCCGCAATGCGACTCCACATTGGATGGAATTTTCAACCCTGCCTGCCTTTAGGTTTCAACCACAGCCACCACGAATCTCCACAAAGTGCCAAATCCAATGAGCAAATTGAAGTAAACTCCAAGGGCTAACTGCTCACCATGGTACCGGGTTAAAGTCTCTGGTAAAACCTTGTAGCTTTTGCTACTACCAGTTGAGCCCCCAGAACTCAATGACTGGTGACATTTGTCTCTTGAAACAAATGTCTTTATACCAGGAATATTGCCATTTCAAGGCATGCCCAGAAAGAAAGACATTATGGATATGGATTTTAGTCAGATCCCCACCCGCGGGGGGATTGTGATGGATCAGGGCGTTTTGCCGATAACTAATATCCAACCACAGGAGTTTTTCGTCTGGCTTCACCGAATACGACAGTCTAAGTGTGATTTCTCCGCCATATTGAGAGATTATCCACCTGCCTATTCGTTACTCTGTCCGTCCGTATGTATCTTTGCGAATTATTTAGTCTTTAAATTTTTGAGATATCGTCGAAATTTTGCATCAGTATTTTCTACGAAGAAGCCGAGATATCTTCAAGAAATTATAGGGATTATTGTCTAAGGCAACGTTATAATCTCCGAATAAATTGTTCAAATTGGAGGACTATAGCATAAAGCTATCATACAACTGACCGATCAGAGTTTATTTAAGGAATCTTTTGTATTTTTGAAGGCTCATTTTTCTTGTTTTTATTAAGTTAAGTGTAAGAACCTTGGGTAACATTTCACAATACCACAAAGCACATTACACTAAAAAAAGTAAAAATATTTAATTTGTTAAATAAAAAGTATTTCATATATCACTTCAGCACAATCAGCAAATTAATATTTTAAATTATGTTTATATCTTAGTATTATATTTAGTAAAATGCACCGTTATTGCTCCCTATGCAGTTTCGTCTTGGGTAAGCTATTGATTTGGCTACTGTGAATGTTCAAAGTGTCACATTTTCAATTCAAAGACTTTACATAAAAACTAAATTAAATCCGATATATTTAATTCTTCTTTAATAACATTGGCAACACTAATGCATAACCTCATTATTAGCGAGAATAGTTATTTTATTGGAGTTGAGTAAATTTCAAATGCAATCAGCGAAAGTCAATAGTTTATCCATGAGTTTGGCGTAGAGCTAACCGAAATTGAAAGCAAAATCACTTTCGTAAAGTAAAATTTGTGAAATTCAAATTAACACATTACATACATTTGACTCATTAAGCTTTAGCATAATTAAAAATTAATCAAACTTAATTAAATATTGCAATTTTCGTTTTATCTTTGTATCAAAGTCGAAACGGTAAATGAACTTGAGGATATGATACAGAGTCAGAAGCAACTCATGGATAAATTAACTAGCGAATGCAAAACGTTGACCAGTAAACTCGAGGACACAACTCTTAAACACAAGTAAATATATATTTTTTACTACATACCTACATTTAGATTAAAACAAATAATAATAATTATGTTAGTTAAAGTTGTTTTAGAATAAGGAAGGTGTAAGGCAATTATTTTAAGGTTAGGGATTGAAAAAAAAACGAGTTTTATTTAAAAATTCGATTGAATTTTACAAAATTTCATAAAAAATTGTTGGTATCTTGGTGCTTCTAAAATTTACTTCAAATTATTTAACAACTTCTGGAAAAAGTAGAAGAAAGAAAAGGCTCCATTACAACCCCTCCTAAATTAGAACAAGAGACGTATTTCTAATTTCACCCAAGAAAGAATAACTGAAAATCTTGATACGCTCTTTAAGTTTCTACACCAAAACATTTTCTTCTTCTTTATTGGCGCAGACCCCGGCGGTTATAGCCTATGTAGTTCCAACAGCGCGCCAGTCGTTTCTTCTTTTCGCAATTTGGCGGCAATTGAAGATTCTAAGTGTAACCAACTCCTTCTTCCAACGTGGGTCTTTCCTTCTAACTTAAAGGGATGAGCATCGATAT
>CM050327.1:38236653-38247599 GCA_027475135.1 Bactrocera correcta
GATTTGCTTCGAACCGGTAAATCACGTTTAAGTCGCACTGCGGAAAATATTGAACGAGTACAGCAAAGTATTAAAAGCACCAGAAACATCTGCCAGAAGACGTTCTGCTCAGCTAGGAATGTCTCGTACGTCACAACGGCGCATTTAAAAAAAAAATTGCAGTTATACCCATATAAGGTGCAAATGGTGCAAGAATTAAAACCCGCAAATCATCGGCAACATCTAAATTTTGCAGTTAAATTTCAAGAGTTGAACAGAAATGAAATCAACTTTATTAAAAATTTGATTATGAGTGATGAAGCTCATTTTCATTTGAATGGCTGTAGGTTCTGGGGTTCTCAAAATCCAAGAGCCATTCATCAACGCCAATTACACCCCATCAGGTGTACAGTATGGTGTGGGATCACATCTGTAAATGTCATTGGGCCTTACTTCTTCGAGAATGAAGATGGAAGTGCTGTAACCGTAAATGGAGAGCGGTATCGGTTTATGATAGAAAATTTTTTACGTCCTGCTCTTGAAAACAGACCTGGTATGTGGTTTCAGCAGGACGGAGCTACTGCCCATACTGCCCGATACACAATGGCACTTTTAAGACAAATTTTTGGAGGGCAAATAATTTCCAGAAATTCGGAAACTATTTGGCCAGCGCGATCGCCAGATTTGACAGCACTCGACTAATTTCTTTGGGGTTATTTGAAGGAGCGAGTATATGTGAACAAGCCAGAGACAATCCTTGAACTCAAGGCAAACATTGGTGCAGAAATTCGAACGCTACAGCCACAAGTTTTTAAAGACGTTATGGAAAATGCTCTAATGCGAAGCTAACCGAAATGTGAAAAAAAATTTATTTTATAATTTTGAATTAGATGTGCCCCCTAATCCCAAATATCTGCAACAAAACGATTCACGTATTCATTTGAAGATAACGTCTTCCAATAGTAACCTTTTTCGGATCGACGAAAATGCAGCTCTTTCGATCCTCCCGAGTTGTCTCTATTATTAATGGTCATATATCTTGATCCTGATAGTTTTGAGTAAGATAAGAGGCTCTTAACTCAATACGAGGGCTGCTATATATATTTCTGACCTAATAATGAAAATAGGCATATTTATTAACGAAAATATTTTTTTTTTCGTTGGATTTGGCTCGTCTTGGAAGACCCACACGGTCGATTGCTGTTTTGTTTCGGGCTCATATGCATAGATCCATGATTCTTCACCTGCGACGATCTTATAAACGTCTTTTGAAGCACCGCGATCGTATTTTTTCAGCATTTCTTTACACCAATCCACACGAGCCTTTTTTGAGCCATTATCAAATTGTGCGGGATCCAACGAGAACAAACCTTTTTTACGGCTAGGTGTTCATGCAATAACGAATGTACGCTGGTGGGAGAAATGCATAGGCATGCCTCTATCTGAAGGTATGTTACATTACGGTCTTGCATTATCAGTTCACGTACGGCATCTATGTTTTCCGGCTCAACGGCTGTTTTTGGACGACCTTCACGGAATTCGTCTTTGAGCGAGCGTCGGCCTCGATTGAATTCGTTGTACCAGCTTTTCACAGGGCTATAGGATGGTGCTTCTTAGCCATACTAAGAGTTTAGTTCATCGATGAACTCTTGTCGTGATAATCCACGTCGAAAGTTGTGAAAAATGATCGCACGAAAATGTTAACGAGTTAATTCCATTTTTTGGCCAAGATGAATTTTTTAATTCCCTGTAAATAAAACAATTCACGATTAAATGACAAAACGTTCTGAGTGATGTTATGCTAAAAAATGTCAAACTTTCCAATGGAAATGTCAGATTGCACCTGGCAACACTTAGTGTTGCCTAGGCCAGAAATATATATAGCAGCCCTCGTATTTAAAATCCAAAAAAAAAGTGTAAAATTTTTTAAAAAGTGAAAAAAGTGTTTTTTGACCAAAAAAATTTACTTTATTTTGTTTAAAAATATGTTCAAACTTGACTTTTCTTAGTTTTTTTTTTGTTTAAATAGAAGATAATTTTATGCCAATTCCAACTTTGCCCGCCAATTAAGAATAATCGTAAAAATAAAATACCGAGAAATCGCGCTTCAAAGTTTTTGCTTTTTGCCCAAGCGGTCATATTCTTGTATGTATGTATCTGTTAGACGCTCGGTCACTATTTCCCTTCTAGCTTCGACAATATTTCGAATTCCAATCTATAACTTTGTTTGTTGTTAGATAATTTTTAAAGAGATTTATTAATCTTATAAAAAATGAATTGGCAATTTGGCAAACGAAAAGTGATAAAAAATAAAATTGAGAAAAATAAAAGTTGGAATAATTTATTAATGAAATACAAAGAAATAGATAAGAGTTCTACATTAGGAATAAATTCCAAGAATTTTTCCGCTTGCCTGTCCCATATGTTAACTGTGTGAAGAACGAACGCAAAATGGATTTGTGACAGAGAACTGCAAAACTCACTTTTTCCTTGAATCAGCTCATACGCAAAAGTTTTTATTCAATTCCAATCACTGAGCGAAACACAGCGTTGAGTAAAAATCAGTTCATGTTGCCGAAACGCTCATTTGCGTACAATGTGAGCCTTCGGTCTGAAATGCTTTGCTCACGTTTGCTCACTTCACGAAATGTTTAGCTCACTTTCGCTCAGTGATTGGAATTGAATAGAAACTTTTGCGTAAGAGCTGATTCAAGGAAAAAGTGAATTTTGCAGTTCTCTGGTATGTACAGTGGGAAGCAAAACTGTCCGGATGTTTTGCACTAAGGAATTAAGGTAATGAAAATAATACAAATATAGGTATATAATCAGATATATGTATTTTTTTTATTTAATTGAACATTATTCTAAATTATAAAGCACAAAAACTCATATAAATTGCTTCAAAAAAATAAAAAAATTAAAAAAACAAAAAATTCACTATTCGGACACTTTTGCACAGTACAAGAAATAAACATTATCACGATATTGCTTTGTTAAAATGTAACGGTATTTAACCCGTTGTTTTTTTTTGTTTGTTGTCCCGTTATCAAGCTTTTTTTGCTCTATTTGTGCATTATTGTTTGACCTGTGAAGTGATTAACATGATTTTTAAATAAAAAGTTAAAAGATCTTCAAAAATGAGAAAAACGCCAACTGATATAGAAAACAATGTGATAAATTTGTTGCAAAATAATTATTCATGCCGTAAAATTGCTGAAAAATTAAATTTAAGTAAATCCACGGTAAATGATATAAAAAAACGACGAAATGTAGCTTGCAATAATAACCAAGGGGGTCGACCAAGACTACTTTCTGATGGTGATGCCCGGCAGATTGAACGTTTGCTACATAATAAGGATACCAAGTCCCCGAAAAATGCTGCAAAAAGTATTGGTAAGGATGTCAGTTCCTGGACGGTGAGACGCGCATTAAATAGAATTGGTTTAGTAGCCAGTGTGAAAAAGAAAAAGCCAGCACTTTCCGATAGAAATGTGAAAAGACGCCTTCATTTCTGTAAAACCCACAAAAATTGGACAGTAGATGACTGGAAACGGGTTATTTGGAGCGACGAAACTAAAGTCAACCGATACCAGTCTGATGGAAAAGAATACTATTGGCATAGGCCGCAGGAGCGCATCCAAAAGTACCATGTGAAGGAAACGATGAAACATGGTGGCGGCAGTATAATGGTGTGGGGATGTTTTACTTGGTGGAACATTGGACCTTTGGTGAGAATCCAAGGTATAATGAAGAAGGAGGATTACCTGAATATTCTACAAACAAATTTACCAGAATTTGTTGACGAGAGTGCTTATCCAACTGAAGAAGTTGTTTTTCAGCAAGACGGGGATCCGAAGCACACAGCCAAAATAGTTAAAAGCTGGCTATAAAACCAAACTTTTGGGACAATGGAATGGCCTGCACAAAGCCCAGACCTGAATCCTATAGATAATTTATGGGCTATTGTGAAAAGAAGGCTTGGACCAAAAAATGTTGACGAGCTTTGGGAGAGAATACAACATGAATGGCGAGCTCTCGACCGTGATATCATCCAAAAGTTGGTGGAGAGTATGCCAAAACGTATTGAAAGCGTAATTAGAAATAAAGGCCTTTGGACAAAATATTAAATTGGCAACGTTAATTGGTTTCAACAAACAAACAGCAAACAGTGCAAAAGTGTCCGAATAGTGAATTTTTTGTTTTTTTAATTTTTTTATTTTTTTGAAGCAATTTATATGAGTTTTTGTGCTTTATAATTTAGAATAATGTTCAATTAAATAAACGAAATACATATATCTGATAATATACCTATATTTGTATTATTTTCATTACCTTACTTCCTTAGTGCAAAACATCCGGACAGTTTTGCTTCCCACTGTATATGGATTTTGTATGCTTTGTTCGCTATCAGCCAGGGATAATGGGATGCCCAACTTATTCCAGTGTGAGAGCGCCTCAAAATAAGCGTTTTTTATAACATTTTCCATTATGGCCAGATCGAACAAAATACGATTTTTTGGGCATTTAAATTAAAACACCCAACATTTATTACGATTGCAAATTATTACATATTGGACTTTTAATAAATGGCGAAACTATTTAAATTATTTTTTATGATTTTATAGCATATTAAAACAACTGACTTTTAATATTTCAATACTTAATAAGGTGAATTAAGCCTGTTAGTTCTCAATTATTAAATGTTTTTAATCATTGGCAACTGAAAATTAATACTAATATGTATGAAATTAACAAACGTTTAATGAAATATATTTAAGTTTCGCATTTTCTTTGATTTTCACTGTTTTACATTTTTATTAGTGATCATCAACGGCGGCAACAAATTCCTCCGTTCACATATATTTTGGTATAATTTGAATCTGGCCGTTCCAGTCATTCCAGTTGCAAAACGTCAAGACCTTCCCAATCCAGTCAACTGTCAAAGTTCGGTAGGTGAGCGGCTCTCACATTTCCAGTGACAGGAGAGTTGGGGATCTCTTTATCTCTGCTATCAGCTTTTGCGTCACATGCTTTGCACTAAGATTTTGGTACTTATAGGGAAGGAGCCATGTTTAGATTATATTATTTGAAATTATTAAAAAGGATGGCACTATTTATATTTTGAATGGATTTATATACTGCCAACCCTGTAACAATATTTTAAAATATTTGCCAAAAAATTCTTGAAACTTAAACCGACATAAGTGCTGCAAATCGCTTAAGGAGACGGCGCTGCTAAAAACTGTGACGCCAGACGAAAAAAAAAGCTGCTATGGACGCTTGTGTGGTCTGAGTTACTGAGAGTTGCAATGTGATTATGTTATTTTTTCCATTACTATTGCCATTATTATGAAAATAAATACACCTACTTATGTATATGTTTGTTGTGAAATTATATATTTTGATTTATTTCTGTTTCATATCCTTCACAAACATTAGCGCTGCTGGTTGCGCATTTATTCAAGCACAGTGAGTTTATTCATATGCGCTGAGTTTGCTCTTTTGTGTTTTTGTTTTCATTCAACACGATCGTTATTGAGCCGATTGAGCGAACACCTGAATAGAGCTGTTTCAACATGAGCGTGAATAAACTCAGCAAGCAAACGAATTTACCGCAATTGAGCTGAATTTAGCTCAGTAGCGAAAACATTCACGAATGCCATTTTTAACGCTTGAGCCGAATGGGCTGATAGTTCGGGTATTGTTCGTACATGAACATTTTTGCGCTCAACGGAAGCCGTTCTCTGATTTGTGTGTCGTGTATGGGCAAACGAATTCACACAGATCGAACGCACATGTGTGCCCGTGTATGGCCTCTATTACTAGTAGCAAGTTTTTGGGTTGTTATTGTTTGTTGTACTGATAGTGCATTTGAATTGTTCCAAGATTAGGTTGTTTTGATGTATTTTCTTTAATGCTGTTTGCTCTTGATACATTCTGTTTATATTAAAGGGAATACGTTTTTTAACCTTCCTATACCCGCGCACATGTCTGTGATATGCTGAATACAATGCTTACGACACAACAAGGCATCACGACAGTGAACTAAAACCGACGTTGTGCATCCTACTACATGAACGCAAGACAACACAGCTCTCCATTTTGCATATACACAATTTCGTTGTGGCCATACTAATACCTTGCACTTCAATGGAATTTTAATATTTTGTTCAAAGTGAAATTTTTTATGCAAAAAATAAGTAAATAGGTATATATTTTTGTTTTAAATTATCAATTGTTATTAAAAATGATATAATAGAGCTATTTTATGCTTTTATTTGTAAAATAACTCTCTTCCATTCTACTGTCAACTCTACTGTCGTCCTACTGTCGTTGGCAAATATAGGAGAATATTGAAGTTTGCGAGAACGACAACTGTCGGCCTACTGTCGTGTATTCGTGCAGCTGTCAAAATAGCAGTGTCCATAAGAACGTGTGTATTTTAATATTTGACAGATGTCGTTTGTCGTCTGTCGCAACCATTGTTTTCAGTTTATGAGGCCGACGAAACAGTTTTTCGTAAATATTTTTTTCTTTCCGAAAACTTTGACAGCTCCCGTGTTCTGCTTGCTGAATGATATGGGGCTCACTTTAGGTTAGTACGTGGCACGCAATCGTGCGAGCAGGACGTGTGGGTTTAATACGGTCTGATCGGTCTGTGACACCGACGCGAGTATACGATTAACTTTTTACGTAAGTCATACTTTTTTTTATAATTAGTAATTATGTATTATTTATTTAATTTTATGTATTTGTTTGAATTGCATTTTATTTGTTTACAACCACTGTAACGATTCATGAAATTTTTAGGTTATAAATAATTAAAAAATGAAGGATGAACGTATTCGATTGTTGTTGGAGGAGGAAAGTTCAGACTCCAATTACGACGATGAATTTGATAGCGAAGTTGAAGATGGTAGTCCACCCCAAGAAGAAACACGTGATTTTGAGGATGAAATTCAGTCTTCTGACAGAAAGGATGATGATCAATCACAGTCAGAAAATAATGCAACTAACAGAGATTATTACATCGGAAAAGACGGGCGTACGCGGGGGGAAATTTAAAATCCTGCATCAAGTCACGTTAGGCGCCGTATGAAAAATCTCGTGACACAACTTCCAGGTCCTAAGGGGGAAGCTAGAAATATGAAAGAGCAGCTAGAAATATGGAGTTTTCTTTTATCGGAAAGTGTTAGTATTCAGATTATTCAGTGCACAAATAAAGAAATACACCGCCTAAAAGATAAGTTTTCACGAGAAAGGGACTGGGACTTCCAATAGAAATTGAAGCATTGTTGGGTATCTTACTCTTTGCAGGAGTAAGAAGAATTAGTGGACTAAATGCCAAAGATTTGTTCAAAACTGACGTGTCTTCCCCGGGAAAAATTTCGACCAGCTTTGATCTGGAACAGATTCTATTTGTTACTACGGTGTCTCTGGTTTAATTGCTTCCATCAGAGAGTTATTTGAAGAGGTCGTAGAATCTTTCAAAAAAAATTTCTGCTTGTCACAGTTTGTAATAATCGACGAAAAGTTGAAAGCTTTTAGAGGTCGCTGCGTTTTTAGGCAATATATTCCATCGAGGCCAAACAAATATGGAATTAAAATCTACGCTTTGACAGACGATAAAATGTTTTATACACAAAACATGGAAGTGTATGTAGGAAAACAACCTGAAGCTCCCTATGAAATTTATAACTCAACTTTAGAGTTTTGCATTTGAGTGAATGTATTTGAATCACTGGTCGTAACATCACATGTGATAATTTTTTCACAAGCATTCCGATCACGAATATAATTTGAGCCTGATTGGAACTGTGCGGAAAAATAAAAAAAACTACCCAAACAGTTTACTCATTACGAGGTCGAGCTGAAAAATCCAGTGTATTTGGACATCGCGGCAACTGCAGCCTTGTTTCGTATATACCTAAAAAAGGTAAAAATGTCTTACTTTTGTCCAGCATGCACGATGATGAAAATATTGATCAAGAGACTGGCAAACCGCAGATCATCATGGACTATAATGCGACTAAAGGTGGTGTCGATGCGGTCGACAAAATGTGTGAGACGTATAATGTCGCTCGAGGCAAAAATAGGTGGCCTATGGCAAAATTTTACAGTTTGATGAACGTGGCAGGAATAAACTCGTTTTTTTTTGTCATATGAATAATGCTAACAAGAAGATTAGCTGCAGAACGTTTTTGGAAACACTGTCTTACGACTTGCTAAATCCTCACCTCAAGCGACGAGCTCTCACTCTATCTCTCCAAAGGACACTGAGGTTAACTTAATGAAATATGCAAATTAGATGACCCTGAATCTTCCGCTGCATCTAACAACAATAAAATTGGCCGACGTGGATATTGCGCAAAGAAATATTGAAAACGCGGTACAACTGCGCTGCTTGTGCCAAATAACGGGTGATTTTTTAAGAGCTTGATAACTTTTTTAAAAAAAAAAACGCATAAAATTTGCAAAATCTCATCGGTTCTTTATTTGAAACGTTAGATTGGTTCATGACATTTACTTTTTGAAGATAATTTCATTTAAATGTTGACCGCGGCTGCGTCTTAGGTGGTCCATTCGGAAAGTCCAATTTTGGGCAACTTTTTCGAGCATTTCGGCCGGAATAGCCCGAATTTCTTCGGAAATGTTGTCTTCCAAAGCTGGAATAGTTGCTGGCTTATTTCTGTAGACTTTAGACTTGACGTAGCCCCACAAAAAATAGTCTAAAGGCGTTAAATCGCATGATCTTGGTGGCCAACTTACGGGTCCATTTCTTGAGATGAATTGTTGTCCGAAGTTTTCCCTCAAAATGGCCATAGAATCGCGAGCTGTGTGGCATGTAGCGCCATCTTGTTGAAACCACATGTCAACCAAGTTCAGTTCTTCCATTTTTGGCAACAAAAAGTTTGTTAGCATCGAACGATAGCGATCGCCATTCACCGTAACGTTGCGTCCAACAGCATCTTTGAAAAAATACGGTCCAATGATTCCACCAGCGTACAAACCACACCAAACAGTGCATTTTTCGGGATGCATGGGCAGTTCTTGAACGGCTTCTGGTTGCTCTTCACCCCAAATGCGGCAATTTTGCTTATTTACGTAGCCATTCAACCAGAAATGAGCCTCATCGCTCATCGGACACGGACGCGAAACACATTTCGAACCGAACACTGATTTTGGTAATAAAATTCAATGATTTGCAAGCGTTGCTCGTTAGTAAGTCTATTCATGATGAAATGTCAAAGCATACTGAGCATCTTTCTCTTTGACACCATGTCTGACATCCCACGTGATCTGTCAAATACTACTGCATGAAAATCCTAACCTCAAAAAAATCACCCGTTATTTTTGTTTAGAGCATGCTGTTATTGTACGTTCTGACTGCTTTGAAAACTTTAATATTTAACCAAATTTATGTCATAACTAGCTGGCCCCGCAGCCGTTATCCTGCGTAAAATTCTGTATTTTGAAATGAAAAGAAAGTTAGATTTATCATATCATTTTTTTTTTTTTCAATGTAACGCAGCTTTATAAACAACGTTTTTTGGTTTCTATTCCGGTGTACAGAAAAGATGGTTTTCCAGCTCATGAGCATGCCACGGCCGTGTGAAGAACATAGCATTTTCAAATTTATGCCTCAGACTATGTCCTTTAGGTCCTGTTGATTGTCATCCTAAATGCACTTTTCACTGGAAACGGAATACGTTTGAACTGAAATGGAAAATCGTTAGTCGGGTTCCATTACACAGTTTCGGCGCATGAAGATTGCAAAATATAATAACGACGGATCCTACTTTTAGATGCAAATGATACGGTGGCATACCAAGCCTGTCCTGACCATCGATCGATTTGTATGAGCGCAAGTCTCCCGCAATTTATATTGAACCACCGGAAGTATCAACCGAAATTGTACCATTTCCAATTTTTAGCGAAGACGATGTAAAATATCTTTGGCAATGTCGATGTTTATAGCGAAAAGTATGTGAACATCATTTTCATTCCAGTGATTAACGTATTCCAGCAATTGTAATTTCTGGCTTACTTCTCCAAAAATTTGCACACATCGAACCATTCACAGTACGTAATGACTCAAATGAAATTGAACCCCGTACATTTATCAACAGCAACCGAAGGTATAAGTAATCGTCGTTTTTCGGGTGGATTATGTAAATTCGTTCTAAGGAATTAGTTTAGAACTCACCTGGATGTCAATCTACTGGCCTTGCTTTCTGCGTAACAATTTCTTCGACGATGCATTCCACGTATAATATCAAGGTATTTACGAATAGAGCAATGTTCTCACAAACGGATCACTGACGAAAGTTGAGAAAAAACTCGTCAATGTTAATTTTGTTGCTGGCGTTAATTTTGTTGCAGTTCACTTATCGACCATACTGCTTCCTTTGGTGACGTACTTTCAAACGTATTTTATCGATTTTACCAAACTGCAATACTAAACACTCATATAAGTTTTGAATATGAATGTGGGATCCGAACACCGGACTAGAAGTGGTCAACAATACAACGCTGACAAAAAACACAATGACGCAACCCTTTAACTGGACGAACTTTTGACGAAACACGAACAAAGACAAACCAGCCAAAGTTCAGTTGAGTTTGAGTTGCCGTGAACTGTAAGTCGTGCCGAGCCGTTGTCTGCGAAAACGTTTATGCTAGTGCGTATTTGTGTACTACATATAATCTTTAGAACTATATTCAAGACCTTGTTTTAAAAAATAAACACTGGTTGAACGTTTAAATATTGTGTTTTAATATACTGACGGGGAGTGTGGGTGGTGTTCGCTATAGTAATCCCCACAAGTGGTGTCAGGTGTGAGATCGAATCGGTACGTGAAAAGTGACGCTTACAGTAAAATAAGCCGGGTAAAGGAAAAATTGTCGAGCAGTGCAATTAAACATTACGCGCATCCAAAACGCTAAAAATTGAATATTCTTTAAAA
>CM050327.1:38248099-38439953 GCA_027475135.1 Bactrocera correcta
CATCGAATGCGATATTCGCCGTGGCTAACGCGCAAAGGACCATAAATCTTTCGCAGAACCTTTCTCTCGAAAACTCGCAACGTCAACTCATCGGTTGTTGTCATCGTCCAAGCCTCTGCACCATATAGGAGGACGGGAATTATGAGAGACTTATAGAGTTTGGTTTTTGTTTGTCGAGAGAGGACTTTGCTTCTCAATTGCCTACTTAGTCCGAAGTAGCACCTGTTGGCAAGAGTTATCCTGCGTTGGATTTCTAGGCTGACATTGTTGGTGGTGTTTACGCTGGTTCCAAGATAGACGAAATTATCTACAACTTCAAAGTTATGACTGTCAACAGTGACGTGAGTGCCAAGTCGCGAGTGCGACGACTGTTTGTTTGATGACAGGAGATATTTCGTCTTGCCCTCGTTCACTGCCAGACCCATTTCTTTTGCTTCCTTGTCCAGTCTGGAGAAAGCAGAACTAACGGCGCGGGTGTTGAGGCCGATGATATCAATATCATCGGCATACGCCAGCAGTTGTACACTCTTATAAAAGATAGTACCCTCTCTGTTAAGTTCTGCAGCTCGAACTATTTTCTCCAGAAGCAGGTTGAAAAAGTCGCACGATAGGGAATCGCCTTGTCTGAAACCTCGTTTGGTATCGAACGGCTCGGAGAGGTCCTTCCCGATTCTGACGGAGCTTTTTGTGTTGCTCAACGTCAGTTTACATAGCCGTATTAGTTTTGCGGGGATACCAAATTCAGACATCGCGGCATAAAGGCAGCTCCTTTTCGTGCTGTCGAAAGCAGCTTTGAAATCGACGAAGAGGTGGTGTGTGTCGATTCTCCTTTCACGGGTCTTTTCCAAGATTTGGCGCATCGTGAATATCTGGTCGGTTGTTGATTTACCAGGTCTAAAGCCACACTGATAAGGTCCAATCAGTTTGTTGACGGTGGGCTTTAATCTTTCACACAGTACGCTCGACAGAACCTTATATGCGATATTGAGGAGGCTAATCCCACGGTAGTTGGCGCAGATTGTGGGGTCTCCTTTTTTGTGGATTGGGCATAGCACACTTAAATTCCAATCGTTGGGCATACTTTCGTCCGACCATATTTTGCAAAGAAGCTGATGCATGCACCTTATCAGCTCTTCGCCGCCGTGTTTGAATAGCTCGGCCGGCAATCCATCGGCCCCTGCCGCTTTGTTGTTTTTCAGGCGGGCAATTGCTATTCGAACTTCTTCATGGTCGGGCAATGGAACGTCTGCTCCATCGTCATCGATTGGGGTATCGGGTTCGCTTTCTCCTGGTGTTGTGCGTTCACTGCCATTCAGCAGGCTGGAGAAGTGTTCCCTCCATAATTTAAGTATGCTCTGGGCATCGGTAACTAGATCACCTTTGGGGGTTCTACAAGAGTATGCTCCGGTCTTGAAACCTTCTGTAAGCCGCCGCATCTTTTCGTAGAATTTTCGAGCATTACCCCTGTCGGCCAGCTTATCAAGCTCTTCGTACTCACGCATTTCGGCCTCTTTCTTTTTCTGTCTACAAATGCGTCTCGCTTCCCTCTTCAACTCTCGGTATCTATCCCATCCCGCACGTGTTGTGGTCGATCGTAACGTTGCGAGGTAGGCAGCCTGTTTTCTCTCCGCTGCGACACGGCACTCCTCGTCGTACCAGCTGTTCTTCTGCACTTTCCGAAAACCAATGGTTTCGGTTGCAGCTGTACGTAAGGAGTTTGAAATGCCGTCCCACAGTTCCCTTATACCGAGTTGTTGACGAGTGCTCTCAGAGAGCAGGAGTGCAAGCCGAGTAGAAAAACGTTCGGCTGTCTGTTGTGATTGCAGCTTCTCGACGTCGAACCATCCTTGTGTTTGTTGGCGTGCGTTTTTTGCTGCACAGAGGCGGGTGCGTATTTTGGCTGCAACAATATAGTGGTCCGAGTCGATGTTAGGACCTCGGAGCGCACGCACATCTAAAACACTGGAGACGTGTCTTCCGTCTATCACAACATGATCGATCTGGTTGGTGGTTTTTCGATCTGGAGACAGCCAGGTAGCTTGATGTATCTTCTTATGCTGGAATCTAGTGCTACAGATAACCATATTTCGGGCCCCGGCGAAGTCGATCAGCCTCAGCCCATTTGGGGATGTTTCCGCGTGGAGGCTGAATTTACCGACCGTAGTGCCAAAGATACCTTCTTTGCCCACCCTGGCATTGAAGTCGCCAAGCACGATTTTGACATCGTGGCGGGGGCATCTCTCATAAGTGCGCTCCAAGCACTCATAAAAGGCATCTTTGGTCACATCGTCCTTCTCTTCCGTCGGGGCGTGGGCGCAAATCAGCGATATGTTGAAGAACCTCGCTTTGATGCGGATTGTGGCTAGACGTTCATTCTCCGGAGTGAATGATAGTACTCGGCGACGGAGTCTCTCTCCCACCACGAATCCAACACCAAATTTGCGCTCCTTTATATGGCCACTGTAGTAAATGTCACAAGGACCTACTCGTCTCTGTCCTTGTCCCGTCCATCGCATTTCTTGGACGGCGGTGATGTCAGCCTTTACCTTTACGAGGACATCTACCAGCTGGGCAGCGGCACCTTCCCAATTAAGGGACCGGACATTCCAGGTGCATGCCCTCAAATCATAGTCCTTATTTCGTTTGCCATGGTCGTCATCAAAAGGGGGGTCACTCATCCGAGGCTTGTTGTTGTCTTTCATTGGGGGTGTTTTTTACGTGGCGGGTCCCAAACCCAGCGCACAACCCTATGCAGGGGTGTTTCGCCTTCTCACTTTAGCTCGCCTTCAAACGGATGTTCTTAGGCTACCCAGAGGATACTTGGTCAAAGACCGGAAGTCGTGAGCTGCTTGAGTCATATGTAAAAGAATCGTTTCTGGCCACTCCCAAGTGAATGGCGATCAGAGAACTTTCCTCACTTGCGTGAACTTCTACACATGACCCCATCCTGCTTAGGGAAGGAACTCATCAGACTTTTCGAATACAAAAATCACAAGTTTCTCCTATATTAAAACAAAACATAGTATCACTAAAACTTCTACAAATTTATTTATAGATAAAGGATAATCCATTTCAAATTTTCTTACGCTGTGATATCACACGATCTTGTTGGTTCATCGACCGGCTCGAAACGTGAAATTATGTGCTCACCGAAGTGTTCTCTCAACAAAACCGTTGCTTGATGCGGTGTATGGGAAGTTGCGCCGTCTTGTTGAAACCAAATGTCGCCAAAATCACGAGCTTTAATTTCAGGCATCAAATAGTTGATTATCATGGCGCGATAACATCATTTTTGAAGAAATGTGGAGTGATGATTCTACCATACCAATCTGTGTTTTTTTTTCTAGATGAAATGTGAGCTCTTGAAACTCTCCAAGTTGCTCTTTGTTCCACATGCGGCAATTTGGCTTGTTTACATACCCAGCAAGGAGCCTCATCGTTGTGCTCCTGAACTTGGATCACCCGTCATAAATATATGTATATATGTATGTATGTATATTGAATAAAATGAATGTCTTTGATTGTTCATGTATCCAATTTGGTCAGGTTTCTTATATAGAAACTGTAGTTGAAGTTTATTAATAAAAATACGCTCAAGAAATTTGAATTTGATCCAAAAATTTCCTTAAGATAATTTTATGGGGTACTATATTACGAAAGTAATTTCTGTAATACACTAAAAAGCTAAGTAGTAGCGGTTAAAAAATAGTTCTAACTTTAAAATGTTTTCGTCGAAAAAAAACAACGGTCGTATGCATACTTACATATGTAAATATATACAAGTATTGTTAGCAGGCATTAGACTTAAGACCTATGTAAGTAAGTACATATGTATTCGCATCTGTCCATTTTATTACAAATGTATATACACATATATATTATTTGTTTGTATACTTAATTGCTGGCACTCAATTTACGATAACTTTATTCTTATTGTTGTTTTTCTGCTTCTTGCAGACACTACTGTCGTTGTTGTAATAATAAAGTTCGTAACGCTGTAATTGCTGTTGTTTTTGTTTGTTTCGTGGTTGTTGTAACTGTCATTGCTAGTTTGTTAAGCAGTGATTCAAAATTGTGCAGGTGTCCAACGTTTTCTTGTTCTCCACACTTTTTACTCGTTTTTTGTTGTTAGACTTTTATTTATTTATTTTTTTTTTGCCTCTATCACTTGTGCTTCTTCGTTTGCTGTGCTTGTACTTTTCCATATGTATATTCTTCGGGCACTACGGACAAGTCACACTATCTGTAGACGTTACTTTTTGAAAACTAGTTCTAAATTGCTTTGGCTGTTGCTGTTGCAATGCAAACGGTATTAAGCGTAGAATACACACGATCACGATAAATGCAAGCGTGTGTATATAGTACGCACATGTAACATATACATATGTAAGTCTGTGTGCTGTGAGCTTAACGGCGATAGGGGGCTCCTGTCTGCTGGTGAGTGCTGCTAATGGCAGTGTGATCATCACTTAAGTGTGGCTATCGAAATTATGGACAAATTGTATGCATTCAAACACACACAAACTCAGATTAATGTATATATTTATATTGGTATGCATATAAACTTGCATTTATTGTATGCATTCGCAGCTTACCTTTTGTAGACATAGCCTAGCTTCTTACAACTTTATGTATTTAAACTTTAGACTTTTCGCGCACTGTTCTCAAGCACTTCATGCACGCCTGGTCACTAGTGGCACGTTTCTATTTTGATTTCGTTATTCTTTGCAACAACAAAGTCAGTTTGTTTATTTGTTTTTGTTGTTATTTATTTGTTTTTGTTGTTATTTATTTGTTTTTGTTGTTTTGTGCTAGCAGCAGGTTTTTTGTGAATATATTTTTTCTATTATCAGTTTTGTTTTGATGCCCGTTTTCGTTCGTTCGTCGCGCTGTCTATTTTGTTTACTAATTCAATAGCAATTATCTCAGTATGACGTGACTTGTCCGTTAGAATTTCAAATTAATGCTTCGCTATTATTAACGGTATTTAAGTATCGAATTGGAATTGTACTTTTTTGTTCGAAAATGTCAGAAAGCGCATAAAATAATTGTTTATATGTACATATGTATATACATACTTATAAACTAAAACGATACGCTGTTGGGTTATAATTCAGCTACTATGTAATGCCTAACCAGGTTTTTCTTAGATAACAAGAGCTTTTCATAACTTGTTATCTATTCCAAATACTAAACCACGCCCTTAGAACTGTAAAAAATACAGCCTTTTGGATAACTTGTCTCAGATTTCGTCTGAAATTGCTTTAAACTGACTTGATATAGTTATAGGATTCATTTAGGTGGTCATGAATGCTGAATTATTTGACTTAATCTGTTGCGGCATTAGTCCCGGCTTAAGCTTCGAGATCATGTGTTAAAATTTTGAAGATTTATTTCTTTTCGCTATTTGGCGCCAATTATAGCCAGGTGCTTCTCCACCTGGTCTTTCCTCTTTCTCTGCTTCCATAGGTGGATACTGCGGCGATTACTTTCAGAGCTAAAGTATCTTCGTTCATTTGGACGACAACCTGTGTAGGGCCCAGTAGTTGATGTCGTCGGATATCGCATACAGCTCATCGTTCTATCGAATGCGATATTCGCCGTTGGCAAAACACGAGAATCTTTCTCTCGAAAACTGGTAATGCCGATTCCATCAGATGTTGCAATCGCTTATGCCTCTGCACCATATATCAGGACGATGTTGATGAGTGGCTTGTAGAGTTTGGTCTTTTTTCGTCGAGAGCGGACGAAGTAGCACTTGTTGGCAAGAGTTATTCTGCGTTGGATTTCGAGCCTGACATTGTTCCTGGTGTTGATACTGGGTCTAAGATAGATGAAATTATCCACTACTGCGAAGTTATAAGCCTCAACAGTGTCGTGGGAGCCAAGTCGCGTATGCGACGACTGTTTGTTTGATGACAATAAATGTATCGTGTTCTCCTCGATTCATTTGCTTCACTTCCTTATCTAGTCTGGAGAAAGCAGAACTTACGGCGCGGATGTTGAGGCCAATATATCAATATCGTCGAGGCACGCTAGCAAATTGTTCCTTCGCGATTCAGCTCTGCAGATTTAAATTATTATATAAAATATATTTCTCTGAACGACTCGAAGACGTTCTTCCCGATTCTGACGGAGCTTTCGGTATTGCTAAACGTCAGTTTACATAGCCGTATTAGTTTTGCGGGGATACCAAACTCAGACATTGCGGTATAAAGGCAGCTGACGTGGTCGAGTTTCGTGCTGTCAATAGCAGCTTTGAAATCGACGAAGAGGTGATGGTGTTGATCCTTAAGATCAAAATCAGGATATTGCAGGCATAAAGTTCGTCGAGAGGTCACTTTATTTCTCAGTGTGAAAGGTGTGGCTATGAAAAGTGAGTTGACAATGTCAAGCCAAAACTGACGTGGTCGAGTTGCGATGAGCTTTCGCTAGCCATGTACAAATCAAGATTGACGGTCTGGAGAGGTTTTCTATATGCTTTATGGGATTGGTGGAAATCAGCTACTAAGAACTATTTTTCCTGGGCCAAACTTTTTATCGCACTGTCAACAATGAAACTATCTGAAGGAAAGAATGTCCAGTTTGTTTAAGGTGGGCACCTGCTGACGACAGCTTTACCCCATGGCGTTCAAGAACACAGCGGATGAAATCAAGGCTAGGTCTTTTCAGTACAAATAGGAAGTGTGTACTGGACAACTAACCACCTTGCTAGGACTCGAGGTCCATTTAAAACATTTGCCAGACTTTGAATCCGGCACCCGGTTGCAATACAACTCCACATTCAACTGACAGAGTGTAAGTTTTCCCCACATTCCCACAGTCAGCATGAACAGGTTGAAGTGAACTTCAAGGGCTTCTGCTCCGCGTGGTATCAGAATTAAGTCTCCAGTCGAACCCCATAGCAGAAACTACTATCAGTTGAGCTTCTACACTACTCTGAACTGGTGAGCAGAGTTTAGACCCTATAAACTTACTTAAAAAGCTTAAACAAATTCCCAGTTAAACTCATTCGCCGCCTAAAAAATTCACGCGAAAACGGTCCTAACTGTTCGGCATTCTGAGTACATTAGATATTCTGCAATAACATGCAACCAGTCTTCGACCAGTACCCCAGAAAAACACCCCGACTTATCAGACAGAGTCTGTAGTCTGGGTTATCTTCAACGTACGCAACCACCCGAGTGTACTCATAAGTCACACGACCTTAGGACTATTGTCCCACTTCAATTGAAACTCGCCAGAAATTCCACGTGACTTTATGGTGCATATATCGGCCAATATTTCATTTATTTTAATGAAAGTTGCAGAACATGTTTTACTCAAAACAGTGAATCTTTGTGCTTCAAATAAAAGGAATTGGGTCGAAACTTGACCTGGCTCCATATAACTAATATCATGATTTTCGAATATCCGGCTGATTTAACAGTACTGACTTTATGTGTGTGAAATCTAAAGGGATGTAAATCCAAGGGGATGTAGTTTTAGTATGTGGCGCGATAATAACTAGTTAACAGATTAAATCGAGTAGGTACTACCCTAAATCCCATATACTACATGTAATGATTTTCTCTTTTCTAGAAAACTTTATACCGAAGATGTAGGTCGGATGAACAGGCGGATAGACAGACAGTCAACCGGATTTCGACTCGTCTCGCCATTCTGATGATTTATATATTTATGACACTATATCTATCTCGCTTATTTTTAGGTGATACGTACAAGCGTAGCAACAGGTTGCAAGAGTATAAAAATTGTGAATGTGACGCCTGTTGTACGATGTATTCTTTATTTATATAGATTTGAGCCTAGGAAACCACAAGCTGTAGTCACGTCCACACAAAATACAGTCGCAATCGTCTCTGCAGACGATACCTTTTTAATTAATTTAGGACATTGTGAAATCTCTTTATGTAGAAAAATAATTATTTTTGCTCTTCCTGTTGAATATATGCATATGTATGTATGACAATATAATTTTGTAGCCTTTTGTGGCAAATCAAAGCAAGAAGCCCCTATTGAAGGGCAATAAATTAAACTGCGGACTATAAAAATGCGCAAACAAGAGCAATTGCGGCCCGCAGAGCTATACAATATACATATGTACATACATATACATACATACACGTATATGCCTATGTAGAAATGTTAATAGCAATCTTTATATCACACCAGCTAAAATGTTAAAATAAGACAAGCAAATGATTTTCCAATCTACTTTCGGCGCGCCTGCGCAAACTACCTGCTAACGCAGCCACTTTTGACTCAGCAGTGTCCCCCTTTCACGGGTTCCTTATACGTAGCACACATCTCTATATACGCGCTAAACAAAACGAAGCATGACTTGCATATGTTTTCAAGTGTGTGTATGCGCATGCGTAGTGCGTACGATCCCTTTTGCTGTATGCAACCATTTTTCAAATGGTAAAAAGTTTTAAATTTCTTGGAAATAAAAGCATAGCAGGTACCCATTTTTCGAATGCTATTGAAAAGCCAGTTGTGCGTATGCCTATTGCTGTGTCTATGTGTACGTGTTTGCCTTGCAGATGGCTGCCATACTCCAGTGTCCGTTGGTCCGTCTATCCTTTTTGTAAATTCATTTGTGTATTTGTATGTGTGTGTGTGTATTTACTTATTTTAAAATTGTTATTTGCTTGTATCCCAAAATTTATGCTTTGCATTTTTGTAACCCTCAATTGCTCGGCGTGGTTTGTTTGCACTCCTGCATACATATAAATATTGGCTAGATAGGGACTCGCCGTCAGTTGGTCGCCACTTAAGTGAAAATTTAGTAAAGATTTTTCTTTGTTTTTCGCTTTTTTCGGTTTTGGCATAGTCAGTTTTATATACATAGTTGCAAGTAAAGTTGAGAAGGGTACAGTTTCTATTGCTGACCTTTGATTGGGTTCCTTCAATAGCATTTATTCAACTTATTCCGCTCAATTTCATTTTCATATACGAGTATATACATACATATACATATATAGTCATGTATTTACTTGTACATATGCAAGCATGTTACTTCTTCAGCTGGAAGCGTGGTATAGTCAACAAAGTGTGTTGTAGGTTCGTAAGACGTATGCAGCAGGATATGAAGTGGTCTCTTCCTATCATGAGTTGGTCACCAGAAGAACCATTATGAGTTTGTTGGAAAACGAAAACCATAAGAGTCTCAATCGTGAAATTAAGGGGGTATTCTAGTCTAGAAAACAAATTTTGGGCAGTTTTTTGAATTTTATTAAAAAAAAAAAAAACCAAAATATATTTTTACTATTCATTTTTTTATGGTGTTTTTATTGATATTTTAAAAAAACAAAAAAAAAATTACAAAAAAATATTTAAAAAAAAAATGTAAAAAAATGGCGCATCCTGGTGACATTGATCCTAACTCTCCTGGTGGTCTGAAAAAAAAAAACTTAAAAAAAAAATTCTTAATCAGTAAGGATGCCCTACCTCAGGAAACACGAAAAATTTTTTTTTTAAAAATGGCGACTGCCTGAAAATAAAAACAATTTTTACGCTTTTTTAAATTAAGAAGGTTCACACAAAATTTCAAATAAATCAAATATAGAACTTGAGACAATGCCGGTACCGTGTGGAGAAAAGTAGTTTCGAGAAAAACGTGTTTAAAGTTATACGTTATACGATATTCGCTCAACCGGTATAGTTGCCACGTCACTAAAATGGCTATAACTTTGAAAATAATTTAAGTTATGAAAAATCCTTTTAGGAAGATATTTTTGAATATCAAAACTATCGAATTATGAAAAAATAATTTTCGAATTTTTCAAATTTTCAGAGTAGAATACCCCCTTAAGTCCAAAAGCATGTCAAACGAGTGCTTTAGCTCGTTGGCCGGTATGACGGCCAGTATGCTGGTACAAGCCTTTTGAATGGCCCCTAACACCGCATAAAAGCTTTCTTTTAATTGGCAAGGTGAATGCGGGGAGTGGTTAATGGTTAAAATGTGAGTTTGGGTCAAATAATCGTCTTACGAATGTTGGATTCTGAGCAATTTTTGGTCGTCAGTCAATTTGTGCACACACCTTTCGTAAGCCCAAATGTTTCTTCAAAATGCGATAAATCGATGTTTTGCAGATGTTCAATTCCATTTCCAAGAATTTCAATGATGATTTCGGTCGATTTTTGATGAATTCACGCACAGCTTCGATGGAATTACCGGTGATCACGGATTTTGATTTCCCCACATGTTGATCGTCATTTATTTTTTCACGACCACTTTGAAAACGTTGAAACTCTGGCACTCTGCTACGGGATAGGCAATCATCGTCATAAACTTGTTTCATCAATTTAAACGTTTCGGTAAAAGTTTAACCAATTTTAAAACAAAATTTAATGTTGGCACTTTATTCGAAGCTCATCTTCGCGCCGATAACACAAACAAACGGACACGTAAACGCAATAACTTCACTTCCAATAGATGAAATGTCATAAAATTCTCACTGGACAATTGGTAAAGATAGCAAATTCTAACGCGCCAGTTGACATATATATGGCGCCACTAGATTAAAAAAGTCCTGCGTACTTTGGAAAACTTCTTCTAGTAGCGAACATCAAATCTCCACAGAACTTTTTTTCAAACCTTAGCGGCGAAACTTTCTAGGTAGTGGCTCACATCGTAGTCAATAGGTGTTATGAAAAGGTTTATTGGAAAATCTTTCAATTATTTGGAGTAGACCTAAAAGTTGTACATCGCTAATGTTAAAAATATTATCGAAACAGACGGTACCCTCTCGACGTTCTGTGAGCAGGAAGGACAATGTGGCTTTCTCCTTAGTGAGGGATTGTGAGGGCTAAGAGGTCTATAAAAACTTAACCTTACAAGTGGTTAATTCCAAACTACTTTTATACTCTGAACTGGTATATTAAGGTTGGCATGAAGTTTGTATAAATAAATAGCATGACGATCCCATTCGATGTTTGTCCGTCTGCCTACATATATCGATTGGAAATTGCCCACATGCCGTTTTCTTCCCAAGAAGCTGCTTATTTGTCGGAATTGCCGATATTGGACCACAATTTGATATAGCTGCCTCACATACTGACCAACTAGAATCAAGTTCTAGTATGAAAAACTTTACTATTGACAACTTCTGAAATACGCCGACAACATCGCCGATAGTTCTGCGTTTTCCAGGTCGGACAAAGAAGCGAAGCGGGCAAACAAACAGTCATCGAGTTCGCGATTTGGTTAGCGCGTCACTATAGATAATTATAACTTCAAAGGCGTAGATAATTTCATCTATTTTGGAATCAGCATTAACACCAATAACATCGTCAACCAAGAAATCCAACAGGTACTACTTCGGACTGAATAGGGAATAGAGAAATAAAGTCCTTTCTCGACTAACAAAGATCAAATTCTACAAGTCACTCATCATCCTCGTCCTGATATATGGTGCCGAGGCATAGTCGATGACAACATCTGATGACGTTGCGAGCTTTCGAGAAAAAGGTTCTGCGGAATATTTAAGGTTTTTTGCAGTCGATGAAGCGATTAGCTGTACGAGTTATACGCTGGCTAGGTCATGAAGTTTGAAGAGATGAAAAAACTTCAGCTCTGAGTTATTCGACGCGATACTCGCCGGGGGAAGCAGAGAAAGAGGAAAGACTAAGTGGAAAAGAACCTGGCCAAACTTGGAATCTCCAATTGTTACCAAATTCAACAATTAAATGCTCATAATGTGAAGAGTCTCCATTCTAAGGACAAAGTCTTTGGAAGCAAAGTCGTTATATTAGGTGGATACTCTCAATGTTGATATATTTATTTTCTTACTGGGATTAAAAGATAGTCCAAGTCAAAACAAGTGTAAAGCTGTTGTACATCGTTATTTCGTGCGACCTTCCTTGCACTAAAAATCTCCCTCATTCAGACTTGATTTCTTGTAAGCTAATGCATGTACTATGTAAAAAGAATGTTAATATTTTTCACATGCAAGAACATTGTTCATCTGTTCAGTCTTATAAATAATATTAATCTTATTTTATAACGATATTTATACCTCTTTAAAGTCTCATACATATTCATTTCCGACGTAAACCACATCCGCTGAATTAAATCAAATCAAATATAAATTGATTAACCTGACCCATTCACGCATTTTAAAGCGATAAACTTAAAGTTTTGTTGTTGTTCAGCGGTGTACAAGAACTGATCGACAACATCGAATCAAAGCAAACAGCCAAGTGATGCAGGCATACAAGAAAAAACTTGCTTTCATTTTATGCACCTTTTTATTGTTTTAATTTCACTTGATTGCTTTACGAGCGCAACTGAATTAATTTCAAGACAATGGCTGAGCGAAACGATAGCTCTATATTTTCATTTTTCAAGCTACAGACATATACAAATGTATAAGTATATAAATATATGTACATATATACATATATAATTTTTTTAATATTTTGTACAGATATAATTTTTTTTCAATCTCTTGTTGAACCCGATTCGCTTTATACTTTAGACCATTTAAGTGTCTGTTCGGGCAATTTTGATATGCGGGCAAATTTATAAATGGATATACATACATGCATATATACCTTACATCCACTTATATGTCGGTATATAAAAATGTATAAGCATTAATATGTCAGAACGAACCATTCTGATCGAGCGAGTGTCTACCTAGGCAAGAACGCACTGGCCGCCTTACCAATCGTAGCCGCAGTGGCACAAAATGTAGCAGTCGTGTGTGGAGTAGGGGTCAGCGCTGAGGACACACACACGAAATTAAAGAATCATTGCGGTTTTTTGAACGCGTAAAAGGATGTGCTTTTAATTTCCAAGTCATAACTGCGCAGCAAAAGATTATTATCGCGCAACAGCACTGCAACTTCGGCGCGCAACAACTCAAGCAAACAGGCCAGGCAAAAGGGTTACCCTTATGGCAATTTATTAATTATGCGTAAATGGGTGACCGACAGTGCAATAAAAGAGCAAAAGCGCTGAAATCTGCAGAGATGTTGAGGAAATATACATAGGAAATATACATGTATGATTGGAAAAAAGCGAACGTGGTTGGACAGACGGACGGATAGCTTGGGATCAGTTGGTTAAGTAAACCTTATGTAGTAGAGATTTTTAAGGCAGCTTATTGTCTTAAGCCAGACATCGTATATATATATATATATTTATATATACAGAAAAAAATATGTACATATGCTTGAATGGAAAAGTAGTAGGTAACTTTATAAATTTATAGGCAACTGCGAGTATAAGCTGTGGAATGAAACTGTCGAGAAGCAACTATTTATATGAACCTTGTTTTAAATTTTTAAGGTGCTCCATAATAATTCCTATTTTTTCGCCTAAGGAGAAGCTTTAAAGGCTTTTAGATTACCTTCGAACTGTTTATGGATTTTATGAGAACTTTTCTTATTCCAGGAATTCACTCGGAGGTTTACTATTGTCTATCGAAGTCCAACTGCCGATGCAAGAGACGTAAGTTGCTTCTATGCCTCATATGAGTACAACACACCGACTCATCGAATTGAGAAATGTTGGCTAGTGAGATAAGAGTGCAAAGCTTAGATTGTTCTTTGAAGATTCCGATAACTAGATAGCATTTCCTATCAAAAATCAATACTAACATAGTCGAATATGTTACATAATAGTTTTCAACCACATCTAAAGTTGTGGAGGCTTTGAATGGTCTAAGGTTAGAAAATATAATTGTTAGGTACCGTTTTTTTTTTTTTTAAAAAGTAAAAAATACAAAAATAAAATAAATTAAAAATAATTATAAAAAAAAAAAAAAAAATAAACGAGAATTTTATTGTTTCAAATCACTTGAAAATTTAACTTCGACTGACAAGGTCCGATCGTTTCAACAAAAAACTTGTTTTACTTCGGAAACTGATGTCAAAAGTGGTATTTCGTGTAAGTCCGAACCCGACAGTAGACGGGAATGTACCGTTGATGTTTTGGTTATGGTTTTTTTTAAGTTAAGTGTGCCAATCGAACAGTATTTTTTTTGGATCATAATTTATACAAATAATAATATCGATTGTAAAGAGTACGACCACCCAAAAATTCTGGACCACCTTAACGCAGATTTTATTTTGAGTTCTGAAATAAGTATATCAACATTTGCATGTGTTTGTGCCACAAAACGTTGCCATTTATTTTATCATTCTCCATCCTCCAAACGTATGAGGGACATGCTCCCTCATTTTATCCCATTCAGCGATCATTTATCAAACGCGTTGATGGTCAGCAGTTTTGCGCTACTACGAGTCAATACACACTCGCTTTCGATAGTTCTCATACATACATACATATGTATGCCAATTTCACAATAACCAACGGTCTCGTCCAACTATCTCTGCGTCCATGAATATAGCGACTTATATTAATATCTATAAATAGTAACTCTTGCTTAGCCTCTACTTAACGCTTCTCAGCTGTGCGGCTCATTAAAATAGTTTTAACTGTTTGCTAATTAAGGTGCGTATAGTATATCCTTTGTGTTTAAGAGTTTTTGTTTATGTGCCTGCCTTAAATGGATTTGCTTTACAGATTTATGTACTTAAGCTGCTTACACTGGTCGTTTGCGATAATTAAACAAGAGGACGAAAAGTGTGTTAAGCTTGCTAATTGCAACATTTATGATACTTGTTGTCGTTTATAGCTATACTTTGGATTTTTCAGGGAACTGATGAAGCTCATCGAAGAAATTTGTTAACAACTTACTTAAGAATCGGTATTTTAAATCTCCAATTTCTTGTTGAGATGTATTTAATTCGAGCTTAAGTCTTCGTACCTCTCGAAACGGTTTGGACTCGAGTTGTAGGTACTAAACTGCATTTAGATGTCTGTCGTTGACTGGTGAAGTCAACAAAGATGAAGTCAATATGTTTTCATAATCGCAAAAAATGTAAATTTATCCTGAGTTTCCTTAAATCAAGTTTTGTTAATTGTTGATAAAAATTTTTTGTTAATTAAGATATTTGTAAAAGGCGCCTTATCTTTTTGCGCTCAAATCCATGATCCATGCTAACGCAATAAGAAGAAAATAGCAAAAATACTGTCGCCGGGGATTTTCGAGCAAGCAAAAAACTGCACCAATATTGCGACTCTGTTTTGTTTTGCAGATACTGCGGATAATACGTAAGAGTCCTTTGATATTTCGAGATTTGGCAAAACTAGTGTTGCAATCTGGAAATTCATAATTTTATCGAAAAGTTTGACAGTTTTGATGGTATGCATACTCAGAACGTTTTGACGTACGAGCGATATCTGTATTGCTTACAGTAACTTAAAATATTCTTCTCGTCCAAAATCTGGAATTATACCATGTTCAGACCGAAAATTTAAAAGATTAGATTAGATTTAATCATTTCGTAACCCAACAGTGTTCTCACTGCCGTTAGAAAGATCAAAAAAACAGCTGTTATTGTCATTCATGAATCACATTGCTCAATATTTATCAAAAGAAAAGATTGTCATATAGTATTTTGAAATAAAAGCCGTCTTTTTTTCAAATATTTTCCTTATAATAGAAATAGTGGATGCATTTTTTTCATTTGCTAAGTCGATTTTCAGGTGAAATTAGATTGATTGCTTTAAAAAAATTTTTTTGTTTACATTTTTTTCCCTTCGTTGTGTCTAAATCAGCTGTGATAATGTAACAGATTTCCAATGCTGACAAGTAGATGGCGCAAAATCAGAGTCGCTCAGAGAGATTTTGCATGGATCAGTTTCAAATCATTTCAATGAAGTGATTGGGAACTGTTATTTTTGTATGGCGAAATCTTGATAATTTATAAGAATAGTGGGATAAACCACTCAAAAGCCGAAATCGTGTGATTAAGTGTCGGTCTGAACATGGTATTACATATATTTCGAATATTTTGGTGCGATTATTTTTTACAACTTTCGAAGTGGATTAACTCAACTAGAGAGCATAGATTCACTTAATTAATTTTTCGGCGTCGGTCAAGGACCACATTTTTTTGTAAATCGCTTAAAACAGGCTCGTGCCGATTAGTAGATAGAAATGTTAACGAAATACAGTAGCGGTACTTCGTCTATGACATCATGACAGCTGATAAGTGTTGAAAGTAAACAGCAGTTAACTGTAAGGGTGCTTCAAGATGAGCCAAAGACAACACTTCTACTTCACGAACAAAGTACTTCGAAGCAAATTATTGTTTTTTTATTGGAAAAATTGAACATGTTGTCTTTTAAGATATTGGTAAAACCAACCGCTGAAGACGGATCACATTCCACATTCGATGGAAGCAACTGCATTTTTGAGAACTCAAAATATCGATTTGGCAAGTCATCCTCCGTATAGTCCTGACTTGGGTACCGAATGACTTATTTTTATTTTTGTTCGTAAAAATAAACTTTATTAGAAGCGTTTTTCGATACCTGAAGAGGCAGTGGATGCGTTCAAAAGGCATGTTAGGAGATACCTCAGTAAGAGTGGCAAAAGTGCTTTGACAATTGGTCCAATAGCATGCAAAAGTCTATATCTTAATGGAGAACATTTTGAAAAAAAAAAATAAAGGGATTTTCCATTATTAAAAGTTATTTTTTTCTTGAAACTCGAAATATAAGAGAAACATACGTATGGTGCCTTGCTGTAATAACTATTTCAATGATTGTGAATATCCTCAATGTTGACCGTTGTTATTCTTCACCATCCAGACTATCTTGATATGGTGATTGAGCGCAGTAATTTTTAAGGTATTTGTTTGCGTTCGACTATTGCTTCATTATATTAAAAAGAAACCCAATTTCTTCGACACCATCATGTAGTTTGCAAATTACCGATATATTAAAGAGTTTTCTACTATTATATTCAATATGGTGAGACTGCCAGCTAACATATCGTCGGATACCACATTTTGGAAGTTTGTATTTTTTGGTCATATAAATGTTTACAGAAGTAGTATTTACGGTGATCTTTAAGGAATCTAAGAAAAATGAACAAATAACTTCTAGCATTTTCCTTAGAATAATACTAATCAGGTTTTGTGATTTATTGTATGAAAAAATGTGAATAAAAACGCCTTGTCTTTTTATCCAAATAACACAGCATTTCTATAGTAAATTTTCGGCATTAAAATATTATGGTATGTAGTAATGAAAAAGATGAGTCGGATAGTCTAGTAGCATTTCTAAATGATCCCGAAGCATAGAATATGCAGAATGTTTGTACGAAAACTATGTTTGCTATTTGGGCAGCTCTCTGGAGTGGCTCTCCCATATAACAAACATTACAGATGCTATGAACTTTAAGGAAATATTTACAGTCCCAACGGTATTTTTTTAACTTTCTTACCTCTGATACATAGCAGATATAAGTCGTTTGAACTCCATCTGGTAACAAAACTGAAGCCTGGTTATTCATAAAAAATATATGTACATATTTGTCAAAAGTATATCCATCGAGACTACAGATTAAGAGAATAAGTAATGCTTATTACTAGGAACAACAATGTTTAGTATTGTTTTCGCCCGACATTCATTATCAAATATCAAACAAAATTTCTATGCTGACAATTGTTCTCATAGTACTCACTATACCCTGTCTAATTGGACTTATTAAGCTATTAAGTTAAATTTTGCAATTTAACCCTAATCAACTGATCAACTGATTGTATATTATGTATGTATGTATTATATAATGGTTATTCGAAGTATTTGTAGAACTCTTCCATAGTAAGCTTAATACATATATATCAAATGGCCTCATATATCGACCTAATTAAGTACTTACATACATAAGTATATATGTGCCTATATAATCTGTTTTTATCAATGCAAAGAAATTTCAGTACCATAACTCCATACTATGCATTGCCAGCAATTAGAGCCCTATTATTATAAAACCGTTATATCGACCAATCAGTAAGCTCTCATAGTCACATAAGTAATAAATCTTTAGAAAAGTTATAGTGTTATAAAATCAACATTAAATGATATGACCGTAGATGTGACATGCTTACATAGATTCGAAAGAACGTTTCACAAGAGCAGCTGCAGTGAGACCACTATCACAAGTACTCATATCGACGAGGACTGTGATTATTTTTAGTAAGCAGCATTAGCATGTTCACCTAGATCGTAGAAAGCAGAAGAGGCACGTCGGCACTTGTAATGACATAAATAAGGGTATGAGCGCAAAATAATAAAAAAATATATACATAGAAGTAATATAAATATATTGACAGATTGTATAAATGGTTGTTGGAATATGTTTGTAAGTACAAGTGTTAAAACGCAAGTGTACAATGCTTCTTCAATTGCTACAATGTTATTTATGGCACACATTTTGTATGCGTAGCACGTGCAACAGCGTTGCTGTACAATCATGTTAACGACAAAACGACAAATCTAACAAAGTATATGCATGTACATACATATATACATACATATGTGGTACATCAGGCGTTGTACGAGTGCCAAAGACAGCGCATGCGCACTTACTGTGGCACTTGTGTGTCTTCTCATAGTAAAATCACGCCATGGACGCGGCGCGGTACTTGACGCCACGATCACTTGCAAACGATCGTTCGCTACGTAGAAGTAACAAATTTTATTTCAAATAATTTCAATTGCTGACAATCAAGTATACAAGCGTTGCGAACGCTGCTGACCGCCTGACTGAGTGAACGATTGACTGAGTAACTGAGTGCGTTCAAGCGGTTCGAAGTGATCCTCTGGCTTACCGATAACTAGCATTAAACTACAATAATTTCATGTCTAAATCAAATATGTAGCTGCGGCGCTTGCGCAGTGATACAAAGTATTCCTCGCAATTTTGCGCTTCTAATACGACGCGGTAGTTGGCTGACTTGCGGCCGCTAAACGCTAAGCGGCAGTCAATTAAATGCATTCAAGCGCTGTCATGTGTCGCGCTCACTTTGTGCGGCAGCGCAGCGGAACGATCGCCAGTTGATCGACGCATACAGCTGCATGGACTACGTACACTATGAGCCGACTCCGCGCGTAACTAATGTTCCAAGTGTGCTTGTTTTGTCGCTGTCGGTTAGGCGATAGCTGCTTGTTTTGCAATAAATCTTAATTGTTGCAATAATTAGTCGCAAAGTTATTGATCTTTCGGTATGATCAGTAGCTGAGAAAGAAAAAAATTCTACATAAGCTATCACATATCGAGCTAAAGGTAGGCAAAAAATGGTAAGACTTTGTTTATATAGTTTTAAAATTCGTAATATTTTCTTCAAAATCTGTGTAGTCTCCTCAAAATAATCCCTCTTGACCCAATACACTTGCGCCAACCTTTTTTCAATCCTTGAAACAATTATTAAACTCAATTTCCGGAATAGTCCACAATGTGCATAGCGACTAATTTTTAATATTTTAAACTTACACAAAATGGTTTCCTCAGAGCTCTCGTTTAAGTTTGCTGAATAACCAGAAGTTATACGGAGCTAAATTTGTGCTTGCGGCACGATATTGATTGGAAGTTTGGCGAAAAACTCGTGAAGAATCAATACAGTGTGCGATGGTCCCATAATTTCGACCTCTTTTAACGAATATCTTCATGCAAATGACGCATAACACTGAAATAATATTCCTTGTTGACAGCTTGGTCGGTCGGAAGGAATTCGGAGTGTACCACACCTCGATAATCAAAAAAAAAAAAAAAAAAAAAAATACACATTCATGCACAAGCAGCAATTCCTTTTTTTAACTGACGTGTTGATCATCCGCTGAAGTTGATGGCCGTTTCTGAAGTGGTTTCTCGACAATGCGTTCTCGACCCTCTTTGTCGTAATGACCTAAAGAACAAATTTTCAAGTTTGACCTCAATTGGTTTTCAATGACATTCAGAAATTCCTAACTTTAACTAAATATTTGCCCTCCAGTGCAATATGATGAGTCCAGATATCCGGAGAATAATTTAAAATATTGCTAGAAAGTGCCATAACCTGTGCTGCATAGATCTTATATATAGAAGAGAAACTGAGTGCCCATTCCAGATTTTTCATTGGAATTTAGAGCAGAAATTTTCAGTTATCAGGAAAGAAAATGTTACTTATAATATAAATCTCAATGAAACTCTGCGAACACATTAACAAATTTAAGCTAGCTTGCTCACAACTAAGAGTTGAAAATTCTTTTGAGAAAGATAAGAGAAAATACGTAATCTCGTCAAAGTGTTTATTTAGTAATAGATTTCGAGTGTGCGTGGATTTAATAGTTTAGGGAAAGCAAAGTGTTGCTAAAAAATTTAATATTTTACTAACCAAAAATTTAACGAAATTTTCATTTTTGGGTCGGATATCCGTTCATAAACCTGAGGCCGATACATGCTACTCTAGCAGAATGAGTTTGGCGGAAAGGAAAATATCTGGAAATTGGACGCCAAATATATTCCCATTTGAATCGAAAATCATATGGATATTAGAAATAGAGATATTCAGAGCAAACTGGGTTGTTGAATGTAGTTGAAACTACTGACAATCTGTAAACATTATATTCATATTCTTCTTCTTTTTCTTTACTGGTGTAGGTGCAGCTTACGGGGTTAAAGTCGAGTTAACAAAAGGGCGTCAGTTGTTTCTCCTTTTAGTATTGTAAATCCATATAAGGACTTTTTAAATCATGATAATATACAAGGTCTGTCGCAAAAGGAACAGAACTTTTTAAATATAACTGTTTCTGGTGGCGCCACCTATTGGTGGGTATATGAAATAAAAAATTTGATCACTTGTTGACATTTGGTAAAAAGTTTACGACAATTGAATAACTACAATCCATGTTATCGATCAAAAAGTGACAGCAGCTTTTGGTCATCGGTCGTAAAATGCATTTTGAACAAAGAGCAAATATTAAATTAGTTTTTAACTTGGGAAAACGTTTACTGAAACATTTCAAATGATGAAAAAGTTGATGGTGATAAGTGCCTATCCCGTAGTACTGTGCATGAGTGATTTAAGCAATTCCAAGAAGGTCGTGAGGACCTCAGTGCCAATCAGAAGTCGGGCCAAAAAAAGTCGTCTTCGGAAGACAAAACTAAAGACAATGCTGATTTGTTTTTATGATTCCGAGGGTATTGTACACCGAGAGTTCATCCCACCTGGCCAAACGATTAATGCTGTGTTTAACCTTGGTGTTATGAAGCGTCTTTTGTCACGTATTCGTCGTGCTCGACCACAATACCGTGAGGCAGGGTCCTGACGTCTGTTGCACGATAACTCGACGACCGATATTAAGAGCATTCCGAAAAATGACCTTAAACACTCATCTGAAATGCTAATTGACCGGGCTTAACGCTGTATCGAAGCACAAGGAAACTATTTTGAACAAAAAAATATAACTTTTGAAAAATATTAATTTTTTGTTGTCTTTTTTTAACAGTCCTGTTTCTTTTGCGACAGACTTTGTATGTTTAATCTTACTGCCTAAAATATTTATCAAAACATGACCGTAGCTACACATGTGACGGACTCTGTATGAGTGTGGAAGTAAGCATATGAGAAAGAAAAGACGCTTGGATATTGAGTTGGATACGACTTACTTCTATGAAATGTAAAGCGTAAAGTCAAGCTTTACATGGATGAGTTGGTACTAAAGATATCAATAGAATCTACAAATAGCTGTACATTAACATCTCAAATCCAACAAAGTTTACTCCTTTTCCACACCCGTACAAGGATACTGAACAGAAACTGATACTCTGAAGATGAGCGAAAAATTAGTTGGAACTACGTATGATTATAATATCGGATCAACTTCTCCTCTTCCATTAATAAGATTTATTTCTTGCACATACATATGTATAAGTCAAGTTTTTTGATCAAAGTCCATAAGGAACCGGAATTTTACCAAGTGGGTATGTTCTTTCGGAACTTGGTAACAAATGAACGAGTCCAGATATGCATATATTTCAGGAATAAAGAATTTCAAATTATGTCAAGTAGCGGCTACTATCTAACTTGCTTTGACTTACATTACGTTTGTGTAAAAAAGAACAAGGGCGTATATCAATTAAGATGTGACGTTAATACAGAGTTATTAGCAACGGTAAAATCAATTACAAGTCTCAATGGCATGTTAAATTATAATTTTTATACTAAATGCAAATAAATTCCATTATTTGTGTATAAAATACCCAAATAATAACCAAAGCCAAACTTAAACAAAATTCAAATATTTAGATTAAAATCAGTAATTAAAAGAATTTGTACTAAATAAATGAATACAAACATAAATACCTATACTAATATATAATCAAATACACACATACATATGTATGTATGTATATGTCCACGTCAAAATCTTTTTGGCACTAATTATTAATCGTTAATTCCGCAATATCGCAAATACTTCGAAAAATCGGCCAATATTTTATACGAGCTCTGGCAGCATTTATTAATAAGCGGCTATGCGAGTAGAAATATGTATTTATGTACGTTCGTATATTGGTTTGAATGGCTAATGAATTGTTAATTATCGCTTCAAGGCAGGCCAACGACAACAAACTGCCGCACAACAATAACAACAAGCACATAAATTAAGCCGAATGTAATATTGGTGTATATAATATGTATGTATGTACGTACATATGTAATTTGCAGTGCCTATCGAATCAACAAGTAACAGTTAATAACAACTAACAAGTTGTACCAACACACATACATACATATGCATTTGTGCATTGATATGTAGCATGCCGCGCATACTCTTTTAGGCATATTTGTAAATTTTGAAGCATGCAACGTGCGCCACATGTGTTATGAGGAATATGTGAGGCAAACATTTGTAGAGCCTCTAGGAAATGCAGTTTTTATTGGACGCTGAAGCTAAGTGTACAATAAGAATCTTTAGAAGCAGTGGGAGTGCCAAGAGAGAAGCAGGAACCTGAACCTTATGAGGTATAGACATTTGTGAATTTCAAAAATCGATTTTTAATTTTTCATACGCATATATTTCAAGCGTTTTGGAGATATGAGGATATTCGTAATTTCATGACTTAGTGCAAGTGGTATCCAAAATCTTAAACGCATTTTTCCAAAAAACCCTATTTTAAGAGTTTTTATTTTTTCTCTTAGATATTTGTTGGGAAGTGAGGAATACGATTTTTAGTAGTTGGTGAATATTTTGAACCACTCCGAAGTGTACATTTTTTGCAGAAATCGACTTATTTTGAGAAATCGCTATTTTGTCAAAATTTAAAATTTTCACGTACTTTGATCAGTACCAGTATTTATCTTTAGTAATAATAAAAATATTTGGAATCACAGATTTTTTATGCATACTAAAGTCTTATTTATTTATTAAATAAAGCGTCTGTTCCAAAGAAATCTTTCTCCCAACCAAGCCTCTTTTGCCGAGATCCTCCTGGAAATCTCCTACGGTATAAAGAAAATTAATCAGAGATTTTTATTGTCCATTAAATTCAAATAAAATGTCTCCTGAACGAAAATACACGGTTTTTCTGATTTGCGTGTGAATATAACACCTTTGGCCTTAGGGAAACCTTGTTTTACTTCTCTACATAGTCTCCAGTTGCAAAATTTGTTTATTTTAAACGACATTATAAACACAGTATTCCATCACAAAAATATGAGAGTTTCTCAAAGTGTTCTACCATTATTATTACTGTTACTTCTTCAACCTATATGATCAAGGATTATTGTCAAAACAATGAGTTCCACTAGTTAGCTCACTGTTTGATCCATCTACAGAGAGATTTTTAATGAAAAAAGGACTGACTTGAATAATTATTTGGCAGTTGTACTGAAATTCCTCATATAATGCCTGTTTCGCAATTTGGTGTTAATCGGTAGTAGAGTCTCTTTGCTACTGTTGCTGTTCTTAGGTCAGTCGTGTCATTTTTAAAAAATAATCTTCGTCGCTGGAATCACTGTAAAATTCGTCAATCTATTCAAAAATTTGTGAAAAAGGTTTTGCAAATTTCAAATTGGTAAACATTCCTGTATACTTGGAATCTTGTTAGAGACAGAACCGATATCAATATTTTAAAATAATTTCATTGATGTTAAAGCTAGGGACGATACCTTCTCGTTTACTAATTCTTGGCTTTCAAACAGCTTTGATTAGGATAGCCGTAGACCAATCGTCATAAGAATTCACAATGAAATGTATTTACTTAAATTAAGAAAGTATGCCAGAAAAAATCTTAATATGTGGTATAGACTCTAATCCATTCCTTTCATTTGGCAAAAGATATATTAGTTAGCAGACTAAACGAATCGAATTTCAAACTATAACTGCAGTATTTTCAAAAATGAAGGAACAATTCGAAAGTCTTTGTTTTTACTGTCTAATATACTGCCGTAAGTTGAGCGATATATGCATATATATACTTATATAAATTGTGACAAAAAAGCACCCGGAAAATGTATTTAAATTTCCCGACTAAATGATATTTCAAAAAAATGTCTTTTCCTTAGTTGGTAGGGCTGTCCTTAGTTATTTGTCAACTAGTTTGTTTACCATTGTTGCTTAAGTCTCACGCACATCTCATCTAACACCTTGGGATTTTTAGAATTAATAAAAGTGTCGAAGAAAGAATTTGTCTTAAATTTTATATTTCTAACCAAATTTCGAGCGCGGAATCGCTGCGAATATTGGAAAAGTCTTACAGTGGTTCATTTTAATCAAAAACACTAGCCTACGAGGGGTACAGAGCCTTCAGAGACTTGCCTCGTACTGGACGACCTTCGACCTCTTGAACTGATAAAAAATATTAAAAAAGTGAAGAGTGTAGAGCTTGAAAATCGTCAATCAAATGTGAAAGCGATGGCAAGAAAGCTCGATATCCGTCGTGAGTCCGTTCGAAAGATTTTAGTGGTAGGAAATGCGTTTACATGGAATATAGGAATATTCATTCAATGTTTATATTGATGTCTAGTGATATGCAGAATATGCTGTAGATCGTGTTCTCAATGTGGGTAAGTTATTGTTAGTTGAAGCCGACAAATTTTTACTTTCTTTCTGAGGTATTTGAAAACAGTGGTCTCAGTGACAGAATTTAGAGAGGACTGCTAATGAAATCGTTGACAGAAATTTCCTTACTAGAGCTTGTCGAGCATTTGTACTATGCCATCAAAGTTTTAATTTTCTGAACTATGCGGATCTGTTCTTTATGAACATTTAAAGAAGCGGGGCCTGGCCGTCGAAACACTCACAAAAAGAAAATTAGAAACTATAATAATACGAAAATGCTTGGAATTAACCAAAGCTGGTCTTGAAGACATCGATAGAAAGTAATTCTTAATTTTTTTCCATTGGCTTTATTTCAACTAAAGCTTTCGCCGCTTGCTTCAATTTCCAGCAGGCTTACATGGCATTCCACTAGCTACTAAGCGGCATTATCTGCACTGTAAACTGCATACTTCCACTTCAATGAACTATACCGTGGCGGCAGATCACTTGCAGACTTCAGTGGTCACTCTACCAGAAGTTGACATCCTTGGCACGAGCTACCTGCCTCAACAACTACCCATTTGCTATGTACTCGTTGTTGTTGCGGCAGTTTTTCGCAAATTATGCTGGTGTCGAAATTTTGAGTGTGGCTTTTGCACCGTTGTTCGCTGTTGCTACTGTTGCTGGTGCTTATGCTGCTGCCGCTGCAGTTTCTGGTGTTTCTCCTGTTAGTGTTGCTTGCGTTGCCACTGCCGACCACAAGCAAATGCATTTCATTGCACATAAGCGATCAATTTTCGAATTACTTTTAATGCTTTTGTATTAATTTTGAAGCGAGACGAAAAATATTGAAGGCAAACACTTTAAATTGTGGCAAGTTGTATGTGGTAAAAAAGCAATTAGGCAGTCGTCAGTTGGTATTAGCGCAAACAGTGTTGCCACTTGTGCGCACCGTCATATTAATGCAAATTTATGCAATAGGATTAGCGCTGTTTGTGCGCCGAAGGTGAGAAAATTAATTCCTGCTCATGTTTGTTTTGATGGAGTGCAAAGTGTGGTCTTTAATGGCTGCTGGTATTTATAGATTTTCATTAAGGTCTCGCTTTTATTTCTTATTTGCTGCAAAAACCACTAAATATTAAATGCACTTGCAATAGTTTGATATTTGTCAACGCTTTAGCGGCAAACTTGGCGCCGAAACGATGAGGGTCTGTCACACAGCTATACTAGCCACACAGTCACAAGTGCCACAAGCCACACTTGCCAAACGGCGTCCCCAACTACATAAGTGGGATCTAACTTTTCGCATATTTCAGCTTGCACTTTGTTTAATTTCTGCTGTTTTTGTTATTGTGTTTACTGCAGCTGTACGACTGAGTGACAGCCTATTTGGTTGCATGGTTATTCGGCGATACGTTGCTTGCCGCTCGGTTAATTGCATTTTTATTACCAAATCTTTAAAATTATTGGCAGTAAAAGCCCATGGCGCCAAGTGGTGGCAAGAAAAAAACTGCATAAATGAAAAATTCAAACATTAACTACAACAACAATATCAACAACACAATAAACTGCTTTTTCTGCTTACTGCATGCGCTTTAATTGCGTTTGTATGTATTGCGTTGCACATATATGAACTTGCTTTTGCTTTTGATATTGTTTTTGTATGGTTTTTGCTTTTGTTGTACATTTTGCTTTTGTTGTTTTCTGTCACTGCTGGCATGGCTGCACTATTATTGCCACTTTTAATAGCGCGAAGCGATATTGTTGCACATAAGCCCGTGGCCTCAAATACTCAAACACACAAATATATATATAACACACGCATAAACATGCACAGAAGCTCATACATATGCATGTGTATATAACTCCACTGTACATACATATATACGTCCACTATATGCAACCAAACATACTGTATGGCAGCAACATGACCGCCGCTATGTGCGTGCCCAGCCTACGCTAATGCCGGCAGCATTACTGCACTGTGACAGTAACAACATGCAACATGCTTGTTGCATGCTATAGACATCAAACTGTCATCGTGTGACAATCAACACATCACATAAAATCGCAAAAGCAAAAGCACTAAATACGAATGCGTTTGTAATTTCCAACGCAAATAGGCTTTCAGCATAAAAGGCAGCTAAATTTCCGAGAAAGTGGCTCTTTTAAGACTTTTAATGGGACTTGACCTTAAAGTGCTTTCTACAGCTTCGTACTTTGGTATGGTTAGAAAAGGTACTTAGTTTTATGATGCATATTGAACATCACCTGTAGGAAAGACTTCCGCTTTTGTGACTGAAGTATTCTTATTTATTGGCGTAGATAACGCCAGACGTTCTTCCTTGTCCCTGTTTGGAGATTGCAAGTTTAGCCAGATCCCTCTCCAACTGGTATTTCTAAAGGAGTGGAGCTGGTTTTCTACAGCTTCCCCCGGCGGGTACTGCGTTGAATACTGTCAGAGCTGGAGTGTTTGCATTCATTGAGATGAATAGCCTAGTAGTGTATCCACCTTTCTCTCGAAAATTCGTAACATCGACTGTTGTTTTTAAGACGGGTAATTGCTATTCGAACTTCTTCATGGGCGGCAATGGTCCGCTCCATCGTCACCATTTACTGGTTTTAAGATTTCACCAGCTGGTTGGGGAAGTGTTCACTTTATAATTTCGGTATGCTCTGGACATCAGTCATTAGATCATCTATGGGGTTTCTACAGGAGTATGCTTCGGTTTTGAAAACTCAACCTTACCAAACAACTGCAACCCAAATAATGAATCGTACCACACATTTTTTATATACTAATACTACAGACAACCTTAGCAAGACCTGTTAATGCTGAAAGGATTAGTTGAAGTTAGTTCTAATTGATCAACACGGCCTATTCGGAGCTCGTTGTTTGAATCCTTTATTAAAGCTCTAATCAGTGTTGTTTTATGCTACCTTCAGTTTACAAAGTGAGTTCGATTTGGGAATATAAATATTAATGGGATATAGCTTGAGTCATATTTATTGAGGTTCTCTCATAGCTTAGTGGTATAAATTCAGCCGCAGTGTCTAGAGTATTGTGGTTGCCTCAGCCCAGTGTACATTATCTCGAGTACAAGCATCAAAACTCAAGTATTATTCACAACTTCCGTCCTGGAACCTGTGACGATTTCCTTCAGTTCAAAGTGTAGATCTTTCGGAAATTGAAAAGAGTATTAATAGTCTCTATCAAGGTGAAGATATGAACAAATTAATATATGGGTAAAATTTAAAAAACCATAAAGTATTTACTTATTCATTTTATTTTTATTCTCTTCCCTTTTAGTTGATATCTTGTTAAAAAAAATTCTGTGCTAAAAAAGAGAGATATTGAAATTAAATCTAATTAATGTCGAGTCATATGAACTTTCCGAAATATAAGGATAACTTTGCTTATAGATTTTGTGTATTGGTTTGCAGAGGTAGGACTTTTAATCTACATTTATTTATGGCTAGCATTTTAGACAATAAGCTAGCAGTTGCACAGTAATTGAGAAATTTGGGTCCAGACAAAGTAACCAAAAATCGCTCCCTCAGTGTGCTGTTCATGATTGTGACCTTATAACTGTTCTATTATAAGTATATATACAGGCGGATCCAGAAATCGTTTTTGCGGGAGAAATAAACATTTACTTGAAACATAAAGATTATTATATTAAATATAGTGGTCTATATACAGTTTAATATTATGCTGGAAAATTTTTCAATCGACCTTCTAATATCAAACCCTACTAAATTGAAAAATACATAACATTACTGTAATCAGTTCCTGTATTGAAATAAAAAGTTTTACAAATCAGAACGATGTGTCACAAGTTTTCAGAATTCTTCAAGAACTTTTTTTGCAGTGACTTCAATGTCATGAAGCGTTTGCCGCAACGCCAGGCCGATAAATCTATCTTGAAGAATGTTTGTCCTCAGCCACGGTTTTATGCGGCGAAGCGTTCTGAGCTCGCATTCGTACTGGGAATATGCAGAATATGCGAAGAAAAATATAAATTATGGGGTAAGGGTCTACAGCGCAGTTCATTAACGTTTCCAATGCGGTAGCTTGTTGTCTTTTGACTTTTGCTGCTGCTACAATGGCAGTGCCAGTGATCAACGCCATTATCCTAAAGGCTTCTGATTCTATCTATCAAGCAGTCAATAGGATTTTCTATTTCTTTGGTTTTCAAAGCACATACGTTTTCTGGAAGTAGCGAACTCTGTTGAAATCCATCCAATGCTTCTCTAGAAAAGCACGTCCACGTCTTCAAATATTCGCCGATTGTATCCAGGAACGTACACTGATATCCTTTAGTATACTTTGCAAGTTCTCACGCAGAATTTTGCGCGTTTTGTTTGTCGGCTGCAGATTCTCGGTTATTCTACGCCAAATATCAGTTCTACTGCTATCTGTATCTGAATAAACGAATCAGAAATGTTTTTCAGATTTTTGTCTTCGATTTTGGCATGTTACAATCAGCGTTTCTATGATGGCTATTACGTTTGAGAACTTGGTGTATGAACCATAGAGAATGTATCATTCGAACAGACCACAGATGGAGCTGAATACAGCATCTATTTCAAGTTCTCTATCAAGCTGCGACATTTCAAATTTTGCACTTTCAGTTATGGATCTGTTTAGATTTATTAACAATTTAATCCGCATACGTTGCTACAATTTGTAGCTTCAGTAGTATCTTAGCATTATTTCTTTTTTTTTTTAAATGGAGACAGTATTTTATTTTGTTTTTGAAATAAAATGGCTAATTTCTGGATTATATTCCTGTTACTTTATATTTTGTCAGAGTATCAAAATAAAATTCATAAGCCATTGAGCCCCTTGAAAATGTCCCTCAATTTTCCCTTGTGTTAGATAGATTGCCAGTTGCTTAGATGGATCAATTGTCATATATGGGTAAGTAAATGTGAAGTGAATGAAAGAAATACTGGGTGTGATGAAGATATATGTACATATGACTAGACCTGCCAAAAGGTAAGATTTCAATTAATTTACAGTTTTATTTGGTCGTGATTGTTTACCTGTAGTTAAAGTGACCGGATCGAAAAACTACCATCTAAAAAAATATTTGTGAAGCTGAGGAAAAAATTGTTGACGGTGAGAAAAGCTTCTGCTAAGAACTGAGCTCGAAGTTGGGAGCTGGTTACGAATTTCGAGTGCTTCTGCTAATATGAACTTGACCAAGGCCCTTAAAAAATACCTACCGATCGTAGAAATCCAACTACAATGCTGCTAGGTATATTTAACTTTACTTTATAATACCTTAAAAAAATTGTAATCGAAAAGTTCGGCATATTATACCCAATGGTGCTATATGCATTGTTCTTCAGTCATAGCATTTTATTTAAAGAACTAATCGAGGGAAAAATTCTAAGCCTGTGGTCCAAGCTGCGAAAATGTTTGAATACTGGGCACTATAAAATACTTTAGGAAACTAAAACCACTTATTATTTGAAGAGAAATATATTATAAAATTCATAAGAGTTCATGCATTCATCATTTACTTAACTTATTTCTTTATTCACACCTTAAGCTTCTTCAAAAATTTCCATAATTCATGGAATCAGCGAGCACTTTGAAGCCTTGCAACACTCCTTTTTTTTTTGCCTTTTGTCCAATCTTTCATTGCCGCTTAGAAGTGAGAAATTAAAAGTGCAACTGCTGTCATTCATTAATTTTCCACTTTTAATAAAATTTCCATTTTCAACACTAAAATTAGCATTAAAGTCAATGTTGCGATTGCAATCAGTGCCACACAAAGTCAAAGGCAGCAACAGCAGCAGAACTGAGGGGCAGCGTTGGCGATAGAGCAAACAGGCAGCCGTATTTGCACTTGAAAAACCTTTGAAAATGCACATATGCCACACATGCCACATTCGCGCTGTTGCATGCAACATATGCGCAACAATTTGCAATTTTTTTGTGTTTTTGTTGTTTTTTGGTGCGTTTATAAATATTCACTTCGCTTATTTTTGTGCTTCTCAATTTTGCATTTGATTGCGCTGGCAGGCAACTCCCAATGGTGCATACACTTGCAACCACACACGTATTCGCACACGTATACTTGCCACTGGGGACGCCTTAGCATGCAATATGCAACACGTTTTTGAAAAATGCAACACTCACAATGAATCCATCAACAATGAATGCAATAAACAGTTACGTTTTTCCCCGCCCGCCCGTGACCTGCACGATAAATTGCAACGTACAACTGCCCTTCCGCCACCCAGCGCAGGCATGGGGAGTTTCTAATGGCGGAAAACTTGCAAAAAATACAGTTTTAGACATTTTTCTGGCTAAATGCACATAAACGCGGCAGCGAAGTGTGGCACCAAAGTGACGCGTTGTTGCACTTTGGGCTTTTAGATTTGCCTACCCTTTACGCTACACACACTGCTATTGGTTGATTTCATTGTTTTATTACTACTCTGTTGTTGTTGTTGTTTTTGCAATGCGCATTGAAGTGTGAAAAATGCGCGCAAATTCAATAGCGCTTCACGCTGCAATTGCCATTTGTTGCAAGTTTGGATAAAAAAACACAAAAACATGAAAAAAGTATATATATGAAATAGGTGGCAACGTTGCATAGGCAAACATTTGTATTAGAAAATGCGCCTACAGTGCAAAACCAATGCAAAGCAACAAAACAACTCGCTGGTTGCATCTGTGGCAGCTGTGCATTCATATGTAGTTGCCCCCTAATGGCCACAAATGCTGCCACAATTGCGCTGCTTGCGCCACCATTGCGCTGCCAACACTCAATTCATTTATCTGTAATATGCACTGTTAGTGGTGGCAATTTCTGCCACATTCAAATGACAATGAGCGAACGAATGAACGAATGTACGAACGTACTCACTGACGTGTTGGCGATTAGTTTTTGGCCAAGCGCCAAGCGGCCCCCAGCCTAGATGCATTAGGCGCTTGCCTTTGCAGTAGTTTGTTGCTGTTATTGTTGCAGCTATTGCTGTTATTGCCACTGCTGCCGTTTGCCATTGATGTTGTGCTTTTTTGGCCTTTGTATTATTTTCTCCCCACTGATTGTTTGTTTAAATGCGCCATTTGTGAGCCTCGAGGGAGTTTTTAGAAAAAAGTGTTATATCAAATATTTTATTAACTAAGCAAAGCTAAAATTTATACATGAAATGGGTGGGTTCTAAGTCTGTGCAATTTTACACATGTATATATATTTCACGAGTTGTTGTTCGTATTTGAAAGAAACATTTTTGTATTTTATCGAAGTTAGGGATATTGTTTAATTTTAGTTCCCTTGTAGCGCTCATAGAAATGAATTTGAGTTTGGTTTCAACAGACCTCATATAACGAATCACTTAAATCGAAACAACATTGCATGTAGCCACCTGGTCTTTCCAACGGAGTGGAGTTCCCTGCTTTTCTTGGAAGACACTACGTCAAATACTCTTTAAGCTGGAGTGTTTCCATCCATTCGGACGACATGAATGCTGTGTCTTAATTCGCTGAACTTTGCCAATATCGTCGTATATTTCGAACAGATCATGGTTTCATCGACTGTGGTATTCACAGTTGCCAATCCACAAGGAACTATAAATCTTCCGCATTTCTTTCTCTCGAATACTCGTAAAGCCGACTTTTCAGATGATGTCATTGTCCATACCTCCACATCGTTTAGCAGTACGAGGATGATTTAACGATACTTTTTCTGACATAATCAATGTTCCTTCAGGCGTTCCACAAGGGAGCCATCTTGGTCCAATTCTGTTCTTGTTATTTATTAATGACATATCATCTGTTGCTAAGTTTTGAAAAGTCTTCTTATATGCTGACGATGTAAAACTTTTTAAAACGTATGCTTCAAACAACGAAAGATGCCAGTTGCAAACAGACTTAAACAACCTAGTTTCTTGGTGTGATAGAAATGGCATGCCATTGAACCTTAAAAAATGTAAAACAATGTGCTATTCACGTAGATCTGTAGACCCAACTTCATACACAATACAAAACTTTAGGTTGGAGCAGGTATGCAGGTTTGTTGATCTGGGAGTAACTATGGACCCCAAACTCAATTTTAATCTTCACGTATCTTCCACGGTTTTTAAAGCTAAAGGCGCTCTTAGTTTTGTTAAACGTTGGTCTAAAGAATTTAGAGATCCGTTTGCCACAAAAATTCTTTTTACATCTCTGGTGAGGCCTATATTAGAGTATGCTTCTGTGGTATGGAACCCTAGTTACCAAGTCCATTCGGATAAGTTAGAGTCCGTTCAAAAACATTTCTCACTTTTTGCCTTAAATCATTTGCATTGGGATTCCAGTTTAAATCTTCCCCCTTACACTAACCGTTTAAATCTTATAAACCTCCCGACACTCGCTAGTCGTAGGGAGATGCTTGGTATGATATTTCTTGTAAAACTCATGAATGGGTCAGTCTGTAGCCCATCTCTCTTATCTGATATTAATTTTAACGTCCCCGCTCGCTCTACCAGGCAGTTTAGACCCTTACTTTTGAAATTTTCTGGAACAAATTTTGAGTTAAACGAACCATTCCGCCGTATATGTCATGATTTCAATTTTCATTCCAGCACATTTGATTTAACAGACTCACTTTTTACAATTAAAAAAAATATTTTATCTACTCTTAACAAGTAAAATTATAAACTTTAATTTAATTCTTAATTTTGGCTGTAGAAATTTTTGTTTCTGTAGCTGAGCAGCTTAAGATCGCAACGCTTAAAACTCTCTTGCCTTTTATGACTCGGCTAATTCCGCTCATTCGCGGATGGAGGGTAACCGTTGGGTATTATTATTGTACAATTTGGTCTTTGTTCGTCGAAAGAGAAGTTAACTTTTTTATATACTACTCAGTCCGAAGTAGCACCTGTTGCCAAGGGTTATTATTCTGCGTTGGATTTCGAGAATGGTTGGATCTTGTGCCAAGATAACCGAAATTATTTACGACTTCGAAGTTATGACAGATAATAGTGCCTTGGGAGCCAAGTCGCGAGTGCGACGACTGTTTGTTTCATTGCAGGAGATATTTCGTCTTGCCCTGCTGTATGAGCTTCTTCATGGTTGGGCAATAGGCGTCTACGACAAAGTAATTGATTTGGGAATCGCATTCACCATATCCTGGTACCATGCTTTCACTGACATTTAGTAGGTTGGAGAAGGGTTCACTCCATAATTTAAGTACGCTTTGGTTTTACAAGATTATGCTCCGGTCTTGTAACTTTCTGACAGTTCAAGACTGTCTATTTTCTCTCCACTGTTGTTCTTTTGTCATTTTTTAAAATCATTGGTTTCATTTACAGCTGTATGTAAGGAGCTTGAAATGATATCCCACAGTTCCCTCATACCGAATTGCTAATAAGGACAGAAGTGCAAGTCGAGCAGAAAATCGTTCGGCTTTCGTTGTGATTGCAGCTTCTCGACGTCTAGCATTCCTTGCTACAGAGGGGTAAGTGCGTATCTTGGCTGCAACAAGATAGTGGTCCGAGTCTGTGTTAGGATCTCGGAGTGTACGCACTTCTAAATCACTGGAGGCGTGTCTTCCGTCTATCATAATTTGATCGATCGAGTTGATGGCTTTGAGATCCAGAAACAGTCAGGTATCTTGATGAATTTTTTTATACTTATCTTCCTTCTCTTCCGTCGGAGCGTGGGTGCAAATCAGCAATATGTTGAAGAATTTCGCTGTGATGCGTTGTGGCTAGACTTTCATTTACCGCGGTGAATGCCAGGACTTGGCAACAGTGTCTTTCTCACACCACGGATGCTACATAAAAATTGCGCTCCTTTATATGGTCGCTGCTGTAAATGCAACAAAGACCTACTCGTCTCCGTCTTTGTCCCGTTCATTGCCAATCAAATGTCGGAACAAAGGTTCAGGATGGAAGTCTTTGTAAATTAAAGGCAGTGGTTCTTAAGGAAGGTTAAGGAATATCATTATAATATTTTACCAGACGAAAAGTGGGTGACTTTACAACAACCTTGAGTGCTGATGTTCTACAAACATAATAATTAGGCACTCACATAATTCATACTATGACCACAAAAACTATAACCTTGCTAAGGTACTTACATTTACTCACACCAACCCAAATGGTTACGTATACGCCACACATTACGACCACACAGCATAAAATTAATTATCCCCTGCCAAAATGACCTAATTTTGGGCAAATGATGACAACAGCAGAGCCCAAAAAAAATTAAAATGAAACTATGTCAACCACAACATCACTAACACGCGCAATTAGAAAAACATCCCCCACTAAGCTATTTGGCGTGTGCACAAGTGGCAGCGTCCGATTCAGTGGCAAAGTTGCTCAATCACACGCCACTAATTCATGCTGTATAAATAAATTTAAATGCGCAGACTTCGGCATACACATTTGTAAGTGCCTTAGCGAGATAAGCAAAAAAGCTTAAACTAAAAACTCATTCGTATCAGAGCAAAATCAAAGCCAATGTGTGTCAAAGCGAAGAATGCCAACGCTTTTTTTATGTTACACTCGTCTGTAATTTGTTTTGTTTTGCGTATAATTATTCAAGGAAATAAGCATAATTGTTTATGTGTGAAAATTAACTTTGTCGTTTATAAGCTCATTTATTTTATTAATGTGAAAATTATTATTATTTCTTTTTTAATTCTCTTTTCTGAGCCGTTGTATGCATTGATTACTTGCTTTGACACACTTTTGTTGCACAGTGATAAACACTTGGCCCATTGGCATTCATTGACTTAAAAGTGACAAGCGAGGTTTATGACTTAATTTATTTAATTTTTACTTCAACACCGAAATTGAAATATTGAAATTTATGCGAGGAAGCCATTAAAAATGTCGCTTACTTTCCAATTCAATTATTTTTCTTTTATACCTTGTATATACGCGAAGTAGTTCTCAGTTTTTGAGATGTGAATCTCTAATTTTGCACACGTTTTTTGTTTCAAAAACCAGCATATAAAGGCCATATAAACTGAGAAAACCCACACGTTTGTACGAAAATTTCTATTTCACAATCCTCACGAAATTTTCGATCGATTATTATCTGAGGCGTCGCAACAATTTTCGAACATTTTGTTCAAATATAGAAAATCGCACTTGATCGATCAAAATCAATATAAATATCTTGTGTACCCTTTTATGTTATCGAAATGCACTTGTGAAGGGTATTATAGCTGCACTGAAGCCGAAGTTAACATTTTTTGTTGGTTTTTTATTGGAAACAGAATGTGCATTTCGTAAGCTTTTTCAATTATTCGTTACTCAAGTCAATAATTGTGTATTTTTTGGTTTTATAGCTTCAAACTTTTTATTTTTATTTTGTAATTTTTTTTATTGACACTTAGATTTGTTGCTGTGAGTCCACCAAATAATCTGGGTATGTTTTTATATTGTTTTAAAGAAAATGTAAATCTTAATTATACAGATCTTTTGAGGTGTCGATTAAATATGAATACGTAAAGGGTAATCCATTTCGAGCTTCTCTGCTATTTTCGAATTTTATGGATAATGTTTATTATTATTCAAAAGAACACCCTTTGGCATATATTTTTTGAAGACTATTTCTTTCAAATTGCTACGTCTCAGACGATCCCTCCGTCGAGTTTAATTTTCGAAGACTCAAACGAGCATTTTGGCTGCTCACCGAAGTGAGAGAACTCAATAAATCCATTGATTGATGCGATGTGTAGCGCCGTCTTTTCAAAACCAAATGTCACCGAAACCAAATGTCACCGAGATCACAAGCTTCAATTTCAGGCATCAAATAGTCATAGCGTGATATCGCTCGCTACTAATAGTTACGTTCTCATACGGCATCATTTTTGAAGAAATGTGAACCGAATATTCCAACGACCCACAACTCACACCAAACCGTGTCTTTTCTTGATAAAATGGCAACGCTTGAATCTCTTCAGGTCGCTCTTCGTCCCAAGTGTGGCAATTTGCTTAGTTATAGAACCATTGACCCAGAAATCTTTCAGCGCTTTTTAAAAAAGTTTTCAAAGAGTCTAAGGAAAAAGAGTATAAGGACTAGTACAAGTGATGCCCTGGACACATACGGGTAGAAGATACTCAGAAGTTATAAATAAAAAAATAATGATATTTCTTAGTAAGAGATATAAAGTCTTATGGACCATAATCAATTTTGTAAAGTCTTTTAATCTCTAATAACACTTGAAAGTATTGAATTGAATTATCTGCTGAGGTAGAAAATGACACATGCTGAAGATTTTGAAACAATATAGTATTTTCTCTGTCAGTATTTTACTTTCAATCGATTGAATATCATAGCAATTCAAAAAATTTTTGGGGAAGAACAAACTCCTTTTTTACTTCTCAGCTGATTAATAATATACTTAGGTAACAAAAACCATTAGTGGAACTATTTTTGGTCAGGTGCCTTACCGTACTTTGCAATCAACGGACGGTTCAATACATAGGTCATGGTCGATGTGACCTTCTGTATTAAAAATTATTAAGTCATAGTGAGAGTTTTATATTTGCCAGTTCACCTTAAACTACCCTGTGTTAAGGTAGTAGTCTCTTTACTTGGGTTCAAAAAATCGAAAATTTTTTTTGCTTAATTTGAAGGTACAATGTCTTGAAAATATACTGTGAAAAATACAAACAGAAATTCAAAATATTTCGGGAGTTATAACGAGTTTCCTAGAGCGCCTTGGAGTCCTCCCTCTCGGAGTTGTGGAACTTTAAAGGCGTTTTTCTCAAAACATGGTTTTTATTTAGTCTGTTAACTTGGGTTAAAAAAATCGAAAATTTTTTTTGCTTAATTTGAAAGTACAATGTCTTGAGAATATACCGTGAAAAATTCAGACAGAAATTCGAAATATTTCGGGGGTTATAACGAGTTTCTTAGAGCGCCTCGAAGTTCTCTCTCTCGGAGTTGTTGAACTTTAAAGGCGTTTTTCTCAAAATATTCTTTTTCTGGTCGGCCCGGGTTCTAACTTTTTTTCTACTGAACCGATTGTTTTTAAATTTTAACAGGCTGTTTTACACACTTATAGTTCTCGTCGAAACTAACGGGAATTTTTTTTACCCCTAACTTTTTATGTTACAACCCTTTCTTTGCTAAAATAAAAGGACTTTTTTTTCAAAGTCCGCCATTTTGTTATTTACCCTTGAAATTTAACTTCAGTAGTTACGAGCAGAATGACATGTCTATAGATTAAGAATAAACAAGAATATTTGATTTCAGATAACATCAATAGCCAAAATCACCCGGGCCACCCACGTACATTTTTTTGAGGTTCCAACTTTGAGTGACAATAATGAAAGTAATAAAGTATTAAATTTTTTCAAATACATTTTTTTTTATTTTCAATATGTAAATAACAACACTCTAAAAATTCAAGATAATCCATTTTTATTTTCCTATAAAAAACCACGCTCCAAAGAAGTCATGAAAATAGGCATAAGTTACCAGACTACTACCTTAAATTATCGCTGTGCCAGAATCAACTAACTACTATATTTTTAAGTAGTTATTTTAACTTCCTTTGTTTATCACTAAAATAGTTTCGCAAGCCAAAAAAGTCAATGAAATTTTAATCCACTTATGTAATTGAGTCATCTTTTGGTTATGCAACATTTAAAAGCTATAAAGTATGTATTTATAAATCCACAACCCAGATAAAGTTCATTAACATTATTTCCATTTGCTCTTATTAATCAAGCGCTTATTTCTTTGATTTTGTTACCGCAGGTTATTCGTTCGCAGCTCATTTTGGCTTCGGCGATTATCAACACTTTTGCTTTTATGGAAATTTTTATTGGTTTTTTTTTTGTTTTATCGCTAACAATTTATGACTATTAAAAACCGCATTTTTTTTCGACATTGTCGCTAATCATGAATTGCGTATAGTTGCATTATAAATATTTTGTGGTTTTATGACCGCCAGCCAGTGGCTGAAGGCGCATTTGTTGTCGTCCACTCCATCGCTTAAGACACGCGCTCAAAGCTTACGCATTCGTGAGGTATTCCCAAATTAGATGCTTACGATGAATCACCAGCGAAAGAAAATGAAAAAAGGCATACTCTTATTTGCATTTCGGTTTGCGATTGTTTTTTTTTCAATAATTTAAATAAATGAATTGCTTTTGTTCGTTTTATTTTGACAGCGACCGGTTATTTTGTAACCTTTTTTATTTTATTAGTACTGATGTACTTTCGGTTTCAGTTATTAATCACTTTTGTCTTTAGCCTCGCTTCTAGAGACAGACATTGGCTTAGAGCTCTTGGTATTTTCGTTTGCAACATTTATTGATTTTGCTCATCTTCGCTCTTTTGTGAATTTACATATGTACATAAGTGGCTTTTGCGGCTCACTATTTTGAGCTAGTCAACATAGTAGCTCACTAAATAAAATAAACCGTTCGAAACTAGTAATATTACTACCGGATGAATGCTGAAAGCTAAAAGTAGAAATATCGAACAATCTCATAATCATAATTTGAGATTCGTTAAATACGGTCCAAAGAACGAAAATGATTATATGATCTTGTCCGAGGTATATTTTAGAGTGCTCCTATTACCCTTAGTTTTTTTTTCCTCACCCCCAGACAATAATCCCAAAAATGTTCCAGAATTTAAAAGGTCATAAAGAAAAACTGACACATACGAACGCCAAACCCTTTGAGGGTTTTACTATACTGACCTAGTACCATCACCGTGACTTGGAATTTCTCACCTCCCAGACAATAATCCAAAAATGTTCCACAGTGTAATCAGCGTTCATCGATAAATTTGTCCCATATTTTATATGTGTTATGAGTGCTTAGAGAAATTATGAAAACTAAGTCTGTCAAAAGATGTATTCATATTTCATCGAATTTTCATCATGGTAATGCTAGTCATTCCAATGCTACTTCACCAAGTAGACAATAAACATTTGTTCAGTCGAAAAAATAGTGAGGAAAGCCTGCAGTGCTCTATATGTGTGTAGGGCTCTCTCGCTCTCTCTTGCACTGGTGTTACACAACTATTGTTAGGCCAATGGAAAGGGCTTAGAGGCTTACTGCGCTGTGCATTACGGAAGTTAGGAACAATTCCAACGGCGACTCTTGGACTGTTTCTAAACCTGCCACCTATAACCCTCGTCGCTGAAAACTACGCAGCAAAATCGGCGGAAGGACTACTGAGGGTGAATTTACATACTATATAGAACTTTCGGGTATTGGTCGGTGGGTAATGGCGGTTGGGCAAACACCGACTACATGACCTCACTTTTCAACTGGGAAAGAAGAAAAAAGAGGACATAGAAAAAGATGGCTGGCGTAAAGGTATTTAGCTATACGCAACACTCTAAACATCTATTAGGAATGACCGAAAATGAACGATGGAGTTGGTGCAGTAATATACTGTCCAGAGTTAGGCATAAGGCAACCTTTTGAGTTGTCGGACAACTGCAGTATATTTCGTATATAGTTCCTTGCTGGCCCATAATGCACCTGCAGGCAAATACAGACATCTACGTATAAAAGCAGCAATCAAGGCAGTAACCTTGTATCGCATATCGGCAAGAAGTGTCTTCGGAAGCAGGACAGCAGTGGAAAGTGTTGATAGAAGTAAGCAACTTCACTTTTACTAGGTGCCAGGACACAAAGGCGTCGAGGCCTATGAAATTTCCAAGGCTCACATCTGAAAACGTGGTCAACGTTGAGAAACCCATGCATTGTCTATACGACGATCTTGACAGAACCATGCTAAACAAAATCAAAACTCGATGATACGAGCTATACGATGTGCACAAAACGGTAGATTGGAAGTAAACAAAAATGCTATTGGCATTCAATATAAGAAGACATTAACATGATGATAGCGACACCCATCGGCGAACCCCACAGTATGATACACTGGAGGAGGTTTTGACAGTGCGGCCGCATCCTAAACGGTGACTACTCCACTTGACCTTAGTAACTGGTATCGCAAAGGTGCAAACTAAACTATGCGTTGTTTGTTGGCTTACCAGATAAACCTAACCTAACCTAAGCAATGATAATTGAACACCTTTCAGTCCAATTCTAAAATATGATCACAAAACTAATAATTGCCAATGAGAGTCACACATACAACAAAGTTTCCAAATATAGGCTATAGTTCTACGTGTGCATTACTGAAAAAATGAAACTGAAACTCTCTTCTACTGATCTTATTTTAAGTACTAATATTGCATGAGTCATCATCACTGCAGCCCAGGCGGTGAACGTTAGCCGACGAGTGCCAATCTCAAACTCACTGAGCTCCATTCAAAATGGGAAGCAAGCAGACATAAAACAGAATACGGAATAGTAAACAACAATATATGCAAAAGATGCGATTTTTTCTTTACCTTGACCGCACTACTTTTATTTCTCCTTAATATTGACTTTGGATACAGCATTGGAGCCGCTTTTTTGCTAAACAAATTTCGGTCGCTTCCAAGCACTTCAAATATTGCTATGAGCACCTTCATAGGTATTATAAGTATTTATTTTTTTATTTACTCCGTAATTCTTTGTAACATAACTGCTTGCTGCGTCAGCATAGAGTCACGTGTTGTTTGGCGCTGTGGCGGACGACACCGGCACAGGTTCGAGATTCGTCAAGTGCGCGCTGAAAAGTGCTGAAATCGCATTAGCGGCAGCGGACATGCGCCAATATGTAACAGTGAGCTCTAAGTGCTAACGAAAGCCTAACTTATTATTTGAAACCGTACCGTATAATCTGCAGACATACAGCACACAGCCCGGCTTACCGCGTCGCTCGTTTCTTCGACGCCACTATGCTGAGAATTACTGGTAAATAATCATCAAATCTTGCTGATGTGTTTAATTTTCAGCGCACGACGCGCTGTACGAGAAACGATACGGGATGGCTAGGTGCTTGGCGCACATCGCCATACAATAAGCTTCGATTGTGATTGTCGTTTTTTGCGCAGTAGCAACAGTGCAGTATGAGTCATCCGACTATTGGACGGGCGTAGCCAAGCCGGCAGGTAAGTGTAGCAGTAAAAAGTGAAGAAACCAATACCGAAAGTAAGCTTCACTTGCATACGCCGTCAGGCTGGCAGACAGGCCAAGCCATGTTGGCGACAGCGCCGAAGGCGGCAAGACCCCAATCAAAGAAGATCGACGACGCGCCGTTCCGTTGGACATAGTTTTGCCCGGCGGGCAGTTAGACACGAAGATACTGATCACTTCACTTTCATGTAGACATATATGTATGTGCTTATTGGGTGTGTGTGCGCATTACTAAATTCGCAAATATGTGCGAAATTGGTCGTTTTCTTCTTCCGCCCAAATAGGTCTTTATTCATATATACATATATGTAGTGTGTCTTCTTTTCTGTATGCATGACCAACGATCGATCGATTACGCTCTACAATTGGGTTGGCCACAAGAACGAAAAAACTTGCAAAAAGGAAAATAGAAAAAACGAAACAATGAAAGAAATCCACACGACTTTTTTATTTAATACTGGAGCTGGGCATAGTCTCGGACTTCTCACACATCAAGTGAGTAACCCAGTAAGATATTTTAAGAAACTTTAACTTTTTCTTATAAAATCTGAAGGATTCTGTTTCAAGCGATCACCCGTGAGCGTCTGAAGTATGATGGAGCTGTGCTTTAGTTTAATATTGCATATTAAAGTTGAGATAGCCGACTGTATTTGAATTTGACATTCGCAAATGAATTCGGAGAATGAAACAGCCCAACCACATTAATGCAATTTCTAGCCAGTTTGATAGATTCGAGATTTGGTTTAATAACGTCTGATAATCGTTAGACAGTCATACAGCCTTTTTACAGACCAGAGTCTGTCTGATGACACTGAAATAATATCTCAGATGTCCTTATATAATATTAAATATCGGATTTATGTATGTCCACGACAACCGATAAATGCACTTATAATTTTCATTCTTTATTCGTACTCATCTAAATGTTAATTGGGTTATATTTATAATTTGTATTTTAATAGCAGGTAACTTTGTTCGACCACCACTAGCTTAGTTCCATTAATGCCAATAAATGACTATATGAGTCATCATTGCAATGCAGTGATCGTGCCCTCTATACGTATTGTTATTGCCACTGATGTGATTATGAAAATTTATTATTGTTTCTGTTAGAGTTTTTTCTCTTTTGTTGATTTACATATTAATGCTAACTCACTTGTATAGGTTTTATGCCGAGGAACTAAAAATGAGAGCTTATGTGGTAAGGAACATTTCCTCCCATGATACCTATCGATACTTTTACTTCTACTTGGCGTGTGCAAAAAGCTTAGCCAATTCGATATTAAGGAATTATAATTTAATTTTAAGTAATTAAAATTTAGTAGAACTAATTTACTAATACGAATTTTTACGGATTCGCATTTACATTTTGAAAAACGTACTTTAAAATTGTAACTTAAATTCTCCTGTACTGTATTTTGCTAAGTTGATTGGATCATCCTTTATTATACGTTACATTGCAGTTTTTAAAATAGATAAAAATACGAGTGATACAAAGCCTTCAAAGACGGTCGAGAGATCGTTAAAAACATACCTCGTTCTTGACGATCTTCGACCTCTTCAGCTGGTGAAAATATTAAAAAAATTTAGGGACTTGGTGCTTGAAAATCATCAGACAAGTGTGCGAGAGTTCCATATGTTTCAGGAGTTCGTTTGAATGATTTTGGTGGATATTTTGGGTATGAAATGTGTTCTTGTTCAGCTCATCCCGCAAAAGCTGATTTTTTTTTTCAAATAGAGTACCGTAAGCAGGTGTTTTTGGATAGGTTTTATGTTGCGAATTCTGGTCCCACCCTCATGGAGAGCGTTATAACTACCAATGGGACATGGTTTTATGATATTTACATGCAAACAACTCAACAATCATCGGAAGGGAAGGAAAAAAACGAGCCGAAGCAAAAGCAAAACTTGTTTTTTCGATATTCGTAGTTTGGTGAATCATTTGTTCCAGAAGGTCAGACGGTCATAAAGGAGTTCTATTTAACCATATTGAGGGATGGAGTTTGGGTGAAGACATCCATCGAATTGTGGAAGAACAATTCAATAAATTAACACAATGAAAAAGTACCATCGCAACGAACCATGATTGTGACTGAATTTAAAGCCAAATGAACCATCGATCAACCACAATACTCACCAGATTTGGCTACGTATGATTCTTTTTTTGTTCTCCAAACTGAAAATTCCGCTCCTTTCAATCTAATTTTATGATAAAAATGAACGACCACAATTAGAGGATCAGCCGCGGAAACTGGTAGAGCGTATCTCTAACCATTTCATCACAGCGGCCCTAAGATCCTGCCTGTCACCTCTATTATGATTAAAAACTTTGATTTTGTTCTTTATAAAAAGTTATGAAACCATATTTTAAATAATATTAATGAGACCTTGTCTAGGAAAGGTGAGATTAATTGTTTACATCTTTCTCCTCTTCTTTATTGGCGTAGACATCGCTAACACGGTTATAGCCATCATCAATTGTAGACTCCAAGTATAACCAGGTCTTTCTCCTACTGGTCTTTCCAAAGGTGTGGAGGTCCTCCTCTTTATCTGCATCCCCCGGAGGGTATACTCTCAGAGCAGGAGTGTTTTCATCCATTCAGACGACATGGTCTAGCCAGCGTAGCCGTTGCCTTTTAATTCGCAGAACTATGTCAATGTCGTCATATACCTCGTACAACTCATCATCGACTCCGGTATTTGCCCTTATCAATGCGCAATTGACGATAAATCTTCTGAAGACCCTCGCTCGAAAACTTGTAACGCCTTGTAGTAGGTTGTGGATGATGAGTGACATATAGACTTCTCAATTTTCCAGTTCGAAGTAGCACTTGTTGATGGGGGTTATTCTGCATTGGATTTCGAGGCTGAGTGTGTTAATGTTGATTCCAAGATAGACGAAATTATTTACGACTTCGTAGCTATGACTGTCAACAGTAACAGTTAAGCTCAATTTTTTTAACATTACTGTATATGAAAGTATTATTTTCTTCTAAAAGCTCTCAAATTTAAGTTGAAAAAAAAATTAAATCGATGTCTGCTTAATTTAATTCAATTAAGCTAGATTACTTAATTAACACCGTCATAAATGATAGCTATCTCCAGATATACATATACTATATATACCTGTAATATACCTCTACATTAACTTAAATAAAGAGAAGAAAAGAAAGAAGAATCGTAAATCGCCTTCAGCCTAACTATTTGACTGATACAGGTGTCCAGAGTACAATACTAAAACTGGCAATTACGGCACAGATTAGTAGCTGACTAAATGCCAATCTCAAGTGTTGATATGACAGTGAAAAATTTGTCTAAAACGAAGAATGAAGCGACAGATTTTAATGGCATATAATAATAGCCTTTTTCTTTGTTAGAGTCTACTACTCATAAGTTGGCGAAAGAGGCAGCTGCATACAGTAGTAAAATTAATGCCTATAGCTAAAATCCTATACAAAATTTGTCTACACTGCAGATGCGTGATTCAAACAGTAGCTGTGGGCTGTGGTTGTGAATATATGTAGCTTTTCATACTATAGGTTTTTGTACATGCACATCTTGTAGGGAAAACTTTATATTATCGGAGCTGGTTTTACTTTAAAATCAGAAAAACTTTATCTTCTTATTTATGATTTCTGTATCTAAATCACACTAATTGAATTAATTAGGTATTTAATTGAGTCAACACTTTCGCAATTCACTTAAATCAGTAACTGTTATAGCTTTACATTTTTGCTTCTGCTTTACTATCAAAACAAATACTTCACATTAACTTTTACTGGCATTAAAACCAACTACACATGAGTTCGTTCCTCATAATAAAAAGTTACTTAATGAAAAGTTACTATTAAATATACTTACAATTACTACAAGTGTTTAAAATACTTTTGGTCGTGATAAATTGTTTAACTCCTTCAAGTCATGCTTTTAGTAGTACTAAATTTAGTCCGCCAAATAGTTTTTGCAATTCCTACAGGGTATGTTCACCTCAAATATGCATATTTCATACAAATCACAGATTCTGTTTAGACATATCCACTTATCATTGTATATATTTGACTTAGCTTTTACACATAACAAATAATCATACAAATATATACATATGCACATATGTGTAATCTCGACAAGTAAAAAAATGAGTAACAACAACAACGACCAGCAGATAGCGGTCAAAGGAATTGCAGCAATGCATGCAACACATTTGGGCGTTTACTGCCTGAGCCGTTTTATCTGCATAAATCGGCTTATTGCAGCAGCGACAGCAGCACTGGTAAAGCTGGCTATAGGGGCCTACCACTTGCCACAGATGCCACAAAGCCACAGTTGCCAAGTATTTTTGCTGGTTAACTATTGTTGTTCAAGTTGGCTTGTGGCGGTAATACGGTAGCCACTTGTTGCATTCATTACGCTCTGTTATCTGTGTTGTGCTTGCAGCAGATTGCCCAGTTGGCATGTTGCAAGTGTGCTGCTTTCAACTTGTTTTGAAAAATCTTTTATTTTTTTTCATTTAAAAAATCTTTTCTTTATATGACTTTACTTTTTAACTTTTTATCGTAGCTTTTTATTGCTTTTGTTGTTGCACTTTTTTAATTTGATGCTGCTACTGTTGCTGCCAACAGCTACTGTTGATGCCACACGCCTATTGTTGTTGCTGCACGCTGAAATCGTTATCAACACTCGCAGTGGCAACAAAATCTTTTAGGCATATCTTGTTGTTGTTAATTTTCTACATGTTTACTGATGATGACGTTGCTGTTTTCTGTAATTTTTTTTTTTTCGTTGTATTTTTTTTTAGCTTTTTTCGCTCAGCACTGTACGTACTCTTGTTAATGCGGGTTTTATGACTGCTACAGCTTCTTACACGCACACATAAACACACACACACACATGTATATTTAGTGTTTTACTGCGCTTAGCAATTACAAAAGATCGCTTGATCTTCTTATGGCCCAAAGTGTAAATTAAATTTTGTTACCACTTGTGGCACTCAGCCTACAAGTACCCATGCATAGCGTAGCTGCAGCATGCAGTTAGGCCGCTACACAGTTGAATTTTTGTTTTTGTTACTTCACCGTTTGTTGTCGGTTCATAAATTGTTCTTGCTCGTTGCTGCGATTGCTGTTCTTGCTGTGTTTGTTGCACGATAAGTATTTTGTTGTTGTAGCAGTAAAATTGCAAGTTGTAAAAGCGCCTAACGGTAGTGTGTAATGCCAGCAAATGCTGCTTACATACATTACTTGCATTATGTTTGGTACTTGGTGGTGCCTTGATTGAGTTGACGGTGCTGGGTTGTAGAGCACTGAGAGAAATGCATTAGAAGACGATTTGTGTATTACAAAAAAATTAGCACCTGAGGCACGTTAACCGATTTGTTGCATAGGGTAATATGAATCAAAGAGCTTAAAGCTCCACTTTCGCCTACATAAGTAACTTCATAGTCTGAAATTGAAGAGCTTTTTTACCGCATATGCTTTGAATGAGAGAATAATTAGCCGGATTTCACTAGATTAGACGCTAGACCTAATTTCAAACAATATGTCAATTTCAGTGATTGTTTGACAAATCTTAAACTAGATAGTGGTTCCTCTAATGAGGTTATAAATGACATAGTGTTTTAGCATAGGAACATTACACTTTTTCCAAAAAATCCGTTTAGTTGAGTTAGATGTAGAGCCCTCAATTGACCAACAATGCTGACAGAACTAATCTAACTGAGAATCTATGGAAATGATTGACAAAAACCTGGCACTCTTGTTGTATTCAACCTCCATTTATACGATCTCTTGTTAATCCCTCTCATTAGCTTTAGGTAAAAATATGATCTGTGTTATCCAATAGGATTCCGGACTTTTTTCGATTTGGGATTTCTAATAGCGCGGAAAAGTTGCCTTAGTACTTCCTGATTCCAATGTAACTTTTTGTTTTGAGATCGGATTGCATCTTCAACCCCAACTCCGGCCTTGAAATTTCGGAATTTTGCTTAAAATCGTGAAATTGTCTACCTAGCGCCTGAAATACGCATCTCATGGCAAAATATATAATACAAAAGTTATTTGTCACGTCATTTGCTACCGAAATGGTATACGGGATCATGGCTATAGGACGAACCGTTCTCGAGATACGATACGAGTGAAAATGCGGCGCGCCGCAGCGCAAGGTGAAAATTGTTGCAGCTCTCAGCTAACCTATATTGGTCACCCAGAACCCACTGCGTGCAAGTGCCTGTTCTTCGGGTTCCTTCCAAGCCCAACCCAAACAACCAACCATATGTCAGGCTTGTTTTAGGCTGAATCAAATTTCTTGATAAAATCAGACTTTGTACTAAACTTTGGCACTTGTTGCCTAGATTTCAGTGTAGAGCGTATAAAACGATCATGAGATTGGAGGCCAATAACTTTAGAAGATGCCTCTGTCACCAGTTTGACGGTTCCCTCGACTGCCATGGTGTGAGAGGGGAATTCACTAAATTTCCATACCTCTGCAGTGTCTCCCGACAGCCCTTTTATGAGTTCTTCGTTAGAAACTGAACAAAGAACTGGTGGAACAGTCAAGGTAATAGTCTTCCAGTTAATCATATCGTAATAATTATTAGCTTTGAAATTAAGCTTTGGCACTTTATTACATCTAACCCTTCCATTTACGGTGTCAGACTCTGCTTCTCTGGCTGCCAGAAGACGGTCAAGGGCCAACTTTCTGATTTCTATCCGTTCGTCAGTCATCATACTAAGGAGAATGTTTTCTGGAAAAGCAAAGAAAGCATTCTGTTAAATGGATGAATCGACAACCTTGCGCAGTTTAGCTTAACTTTCTATTGGATACTCGATAAAAATCATCTGGCTATTTAATCAGAAGTAAAGAAGGCATAGACGGACGTGTTGCTGCTCGAGTCTATTCAGCTCCTTGAGCGGTTGCTTGAACCAATGGACTCTAAAGCAAATATTAGCAACACGGAGCATAACATAAAATATTTTGGAGTAGAGTTGATCTGGGGCAAACTAAAAGAGGCAGACTATTAAATTTGGGCAAGAGTGAACTAAGTAATATTGCTGGGATCATCACAGGCCACCTATCTTTAAGATGCCACCTTCAGAAACTTGGTCAAGTGGTGTCGGCAAAAAGAAGAGCATGCTTGAATGATATTGAAAAATGGAAATATATTCTTAGAGGTAATATTTCTGCTTCTCAATATCCCCCACGCCAGCTCCACCAATATGAAGGCCCAGCCCTCTGCCGGTTGAGGCGCGTTAAGTAGCACAGCTCCCAATCTTCTAATTTAAGAATCATTGAACAACTAAGGTGGGATGGTCGATTGAAATCTTTGTTCTGGGCCTACCTTATCAGCACCCATTCAACCAGAAATAGTTTCGTTAGATTATTATAAGAATTTTATGAGAGTAACTCGAAGTTTGTGAGCTCGGTATTTGTAATAGGCCAAAATGGCGTTGGTTAAACTGCAAACGGAATTGTATGCATTTTCAGTCTTATTTTCCCTTTTAAACAACTTTTTAACATATTTCAATTCATATATTTTTCTGCGTACTTCTTACAGTAATCAGTCTACAGTGCAATATATCACATATTAGCCACACTTCCTTAATCAACTCACTTTTAAGAGAGGGCTGGCGCAATGAATCTGAGCTGGAAAATCTATTCCCATTTTCTTCAAAAAATTTGTACGGTGTACGCCCATGACGGAGTTAAAAGCGTGTAACTAGACTCCAACTCGGGAGTTTGAGGGAGACTTCGAAGCAGGCGGGAAGAAAACAATCATTCTGTTGGGCTTAAAACCAATGCCAGCAAGTCAGCATAGTATTTTGATAGATTAACGTGCCCTCGAGCAAAAAGTTGTATTAAAGAAACTTAACAACAGCAACAACAATAACAACAACTGCGGTATGGAGTTACGACAAACTTTTAACGACAAAAAAGTATTTTACAAAATGAGTAAGTACAGAGCAAATGGGAAAAGAACATGGGCGGCAGCGAAAACGCTTGTAATGCAGGCGACAGCTGGCACGAGCCATAAAATCAGCTCGACTTACACACAACAACAACAACACAGTGTATATACATAAATATATGAAAAAATGAAATATTTTACAAGCAAGCGCAGCTTAAGACAGACACTGACCAAGCGGGCAATGAAAATAGCGGCAAAGCTTAGGCATACCTACTATATAAATATACATATGTGTGTGTTGGAGCGTGTGCTTGCAGGGCGTTGGGCTGACAACCAGCCGGGCGTGCTGAGCTGCTGCGTCATTGACGACGGTCCATTGCTGATTGTTGGCGCGCAGCTTGACTTGTGCAGCTGCAACACAGTCCGAACACATACAAATATACTCATAAGTTTATGCGCGCGTGGAAAATTGTGCATTTGGCTTAGGGCTCAGGTGAAGGGCTCGCAACTCGAGCTCAGCACATGCCACTAAGGGGGACGCCTACTGCGGGGTACACAGCGTACTTAAGTCGGGTGTGCACGTTTTTCGACCAAGTAAGGCCCTCATGAGGGCCAAGCCTTGGTAATGACGTCGGCACACGGCATGCGGGCGTTAACTTGTGTTTTTGTAGCGGCGGGATGTGCAACGGCACGCACTGCCTACTACACTAAAGTGTAATTGAAGTGTGTGGTTGGTGCCAGCTTTCTTCAGTCTTTATTTCAAGCTATCTCAGCAATGCATTTAGCTGACAAAGAGACAAGCCAAAGCTGCTTAACTATGTAAGGCCAGTACTTTGGGTATTTAAAATTATTTACTGAAAATTGCATTGCGCATGCGCGTTGACGGTTGCGGATTTATATGATTGCCGTTGGTGGAATTTCAGTAGCGTAAATTGAGATTTTCGTAATTAACTTAATTTAAATAAATTCTTCACTGTAAGTAATATAAGGGTTATTATCACAATAAGTTCTATTTTTACTTATAGCATTTCTACTAATTGTCAGGTTAAATAGACTATGAGTACGCACTAAGAATTAGGTAAAAAGCTCTTTGGTAAGCGCTTAGCAGATTTTGGGTATATTGTCCATCCTTTAAATTTTCTATTTTATCCATGATTCATAAGGCTTGCGCTGTAAGTCTGTCCACATGAGTTACGCTCACCCTCTCTTCTCTCTCGTTCTATAACTCCATTCCATTCTCTCTCCTTCCCTCACTCTCACTCTATCTTTTAAAATAATATCAGAACTAAATGTATATTGACAATGTGAGGCTTTCCTACCATTGAAAGGTTATCCTTCGTGGGATTAACAAAATTATCTCGTAGCCTTAAAACATTATAAAGATAGGCGGCCTATCTCAAAGGTAAAAAGCCCCTTATATTATGGTATGACAAAAATCGGGCAATCAAAAGTATAGCACCTGAAACTCGGAACTCCGGGGAAGAACTTAGTGATTTGACGGGATCCAATTCATTATTGTTTGTCGATATTTTTTATTACATTCTCTTCAATAATTCAGACGCTGTGAGGGCAAATGACACTGCAATCGTCTTTTTCAAAGACCGGAATCAAGATTTTTTGAATTGATGTAGAAATTGAGTTTGCATATTTGACATAACCTAAAAAACGACGCTATGCATAGTTAGTTTGGATATTGCGTTCAACAGCTATAAACCTGTAAACATGGAGTTTTCTAACGCCGAAATTCGCGCTATTTTAAAGTTTTTCTTCGTTAAAGGCAAATCCGCTAGAGAAACGCTCCGTGAGATTAATGTTGTTTTGAGGGACGGTACTCTATTACTTCGAACTGCGGACGAATGGTTTCGACGATTCAGAATGTGTGAAAACGACGCCATGAATAAGCCACCCGGCAGAAGGCCTGTGACGACAAATACCGATCAAATCACGGAAAACATCGTGTAAGACCGGCATGTGGCATCTCGTAACATCGCCCAGAAGATGGAAGTTAGTCACCAAACCATTCTAAACCATCTGCAGAAGGCTGGATACACAAAAAAGCTTAATGTTTGGGTGCCGCATGATTTGACGCAAAAAAAAAAAACTTCTGGACCAAATCAACGCCTGCGATATGCTGCTGAAATGGAACGAACTCTGGCTGGCGACGAAAAATGGATCACATGCCACAATATCAAGCGAAAACAGTCTTGGTCGAAGGCCAGTAAATCGTCATAAACAGTGGCCAAGCCGGGATTGACGGCCAGGGAGGTTTTGCTGTGTGTTTGGTGGGATTGGAAGGGAATAATCCAATATGAGATGCTGCCATATGGTCAGACGCTTAATTCTACCATCTACAGTGAACAACTGGTTCGCTTGAAGCAGGTGATCGACCAGAACTGGCCAACAGGAAGGGTGTAGTGTTCACCAGAACAACGCCAGACCACACTTCGTTGATGACTCGTTAGAAACTACGGGAAATCGGATGGGAGGTTTTATCGCATCCACCATATAGCCCGAACATAGCGCCAAGTGATTACCACCTGTTCTTGTCCATGGCGAAATCCCTTGTTGGGTAACGTTGAACTGAAAATAGGCTTGTGAAAAGTGGCTGTCCCAGATCATCGCAAATAAAGAGGGGGCTTATAGGGAGCCCTTGCCGTCTGTATGGTAACAGTTCAACGAACGAAACGGCACATATTTGAATTAAATCCGATCACTGTAACACTTTTTATAAAGCATTGAATAAAGAGCAAAAGGAAGGGTGATATTTGACAACCTAATATAAACTACTAAAATAGCTCGAGTCTTGGCTTAGTCTACTCTGCAACAATTTTTTACTTTATAATTCAGTCTCCACATCTAACTTATATTTATTTCTTTAATTTTGTTTCTAACAACTGAACAACTAATGTACTTACATATATGTAGGTATATTATACTTAACCCATTAATGGCTACATTTGACCATCGTGCCAACTATGTTGACCATAACAAGCGACTATGCTGCCACTCGGTCACCCAAACCACTCACTGCCTGAGTCAAAGCTTTACAACTTTTGGACTGTTCCTTGCAATATGTTTTGTTGTTGGGCGCTGCAACAGCTGCGCACGTGCCAAGCGACATGTAGAGCCATTAGTAGACCACAGCCGAGTAATAAAGTCACAAGCTGATGTATGTGAGTTGGAACAGACTGGATTACATACAGCCGGAGCCTCAACTTGGATATCCAGTCTACAGAAGTTACATACATACATATTTGTATTTATACTCATGCTACAAATAATAAACCGTAATACGAGCGCTCGTAATGGCCATAATCATAAACATAATAATCGTTGAACCGAAAAGCCGCGAGCGCTTTCAACTCAGACTTATTACAATTTACAATGATCGACTACAGCAACAAGTATTCTATATAGCTGGGTAGATAGAACAATAATAACTGCCGTGGTATCTAATAAACTAATAAAAAGAAATATGAAAATAATGCGATATAAAAGCAATAATTGCAACAACCTCGACAACTTCATCAAATTACAGCAATGACAGGCGTTACAGCCGGTCCGACGGCCGGTCAGCTTGCAGAATATATTGGTAAAAGAGCTGTTGACAGGGTGTGGATGATTAGGAAAGCGCTCAGTTTTTTTTTTGGGGGGGTGACTAAGTGAACCCTAAAGAATTGAGTTAAGCAGCTGTAGGAACAATTACCGCAATTTGGAAAAATATTTATAGGCGAGCAAAGGTGTCTTTTATGCTGTAATAAAAATTGTAATTTAAATAATATTATTAAAATCTGCATGCCATTAGGCTGTGAGACCCTAAAATTGATTTCAGAATATTATTCGGTGTTTACAAAATCGAAATTTTCCGAAAATTTCAGCCGCAATAAGTTATTGTAAGTAGACTCCTTATTAGCTTACTGACATTTTTACCTTTAGTAGAATAAAATAGTTTTTTTTTGTATTAACTTTTTTTTTTACCAAAAAGTTTGGGATAGAAGTCAAAAAGAGTTTGTGTTCTTCGGATAAGCCGACTGAATTTTACCACCATTTTACACTTTGGTTGCTCGAAATAAGTATGATGCAGTTGAAGAAGGTGCAGAGGTCCGCATGCTAAGTGTTAAGAAATACAACGAGCTCTTTCTCCTTTCCAATTAGTTTATACTTTGATGGTTTAACAGAAATTAAGTATTCTTGAAGTCATATGATTAAATAAGAATCGCTACCTAGAAGCACCCAGAGAACGTTTATTGACCAGACCAAGGAGGCAACTGCTTTTAGACAAGTAGTGAACACACTTTACAGTGGATATATCCACACCTTTTCTGACTGACAACCTAAATGTTGTCTTTGGAGTACACCGCCATACATAACAAAGTCAACATAAAGTACCCTTGTGCTACTTTGTTCAGGATAACACAGCAGAATAAATTCCTACCTATCCAAAGTCGACTCCAATTTACCACACCTAGGCTTTGCATGCAAAGAGCTCCACATTACTTATGTTATCTCTTTACATTTCCTATGAAAACAACTTACTTAACACTCTTTTCTCTATGTATGGTCTGACCTTAATGAAACATCACATTTCGTGGATTTCAATGACAGTCAACTCAAGCCTTACCACCGAAACTGCTTCTAGATAATTGCCAGAATACTGAAATTATGAAGGTTCAGAGAAATTCATTAACTTAAAAATAAAAAAAAAGCGGTACGTGAGAACCCTTGCTGATAAAATAAATATATCTGGTAGAGAGGCAATATTTGCTCCATGGAATCAATGCAAAGAGATTTTCACTGAAGAGAACTGATCTAAATATTTTTTGCAAGGAAGAAATCGACTTCACAGCTGTAAGAGTCGGTAAATTGAACGTATTTTGTTAGCTAGATTGATAAGTAGTAATGTGGGTTGAGATTGTGGCTGTCACTAAAAAATGTCGGGTTCGACGTATGCTTTTATTCAACCCTGTACAGTTCATACAATAAGTATGAAGTATAGATACAGAAGTACAGTCTGATAAACGCATAACAGAGAACCACCTTCGGTATCGTAGGCACACATTGCCTTTACAACACAACTGATTCCAAACAGCGGTGCTCTCATATTGGCAACTGCTACTTTTACATAAAAAAAAACATTAACTACTTACAAAGGTAGTGAGAGATTCACTATAATTTAGCGTGAAGTATAAGTTCTTGGGTCGATGGAAAGGATTCCTGAGAGTCTTAATTTAATCGCTCTTCGAAACAATGTCTTTTTAAAATTTTTCTTCACATCAGAGCCTCCTGAGATTACAAACTTGTTTAGACCCTTGTGGTTAAGCATTTAGTAGTGTTAACAACCTGGTATTTAATAATCATAACTAGCAGACTTTTTTGATGACTTTGGATATATCTAAAATTCTCTAGTTTTAATGGAAGTTCAAATTTGATTTTTTTATATAGCTGAGGGTTTTATAATTTAAATGAAACCAAAGATAATACTGTAAGTCATCTCATCTAACTTTGCCTATCATTATTTAAGTAGCTCCAGTGGTTTTTTTATGTTTTTCAAGCCACAAATCTTATTATCTGCTAATCCTCAAATTACTTTTTATCAAAATTAAGAATTATTTTCCTTGTAGATGAAGATAAGCATCCTTGTTATTTTTATATCCCATGTTTTTTCATTGAACACTGTTATTATCATCATTAAAGTCAAACTTGCCGCTATACTATTTCGAGTAAATGCTGGTGTTAATTGGTGCACCAAGGCACATACATTTATATGTACACGAGGTACACATATATTTACGCATAAACACTTAAGACTATATATGCTATATAACCACAGTTGGCTAGCGAATCATCAATTCCAGTTCCTTCAAGTTCAAAATCAAGTTTATCACGTAGAACAGCGCAAATGAAACGCAGTTTGTCTATTTTCAGCAGAAACAAAATATAATCAGGTAGGATATTTGCGCAGAAAATATCGACTATCAACGATATGCGCATGAATTAAGCCCACTTGTATCGCTATTTCGCACTATTTTCGTTGTGAATAAATGAAGGGTTACTGTACATCAGACGCATGTGGCAGGCGTATGTGCGGCGCTGCTGAGACCCACTCCAGTTTGACTAGTTTTTGAACGTTGGGCAACTTTTTCAGAACATTTCCTACAAGTTGTCTCGGATTAAACAGATATGTTGCAATTTCACGTATACAGACATATATGTAAGAATATATATATATATATATTTATACTTAGTATACATACATATATTCAGCTTTGTATATATATTCTATTTTTCTGAATCTCTGCCTTCTGCTACCTCAAGTCTTTTGTGCAACCATATTTTCTTATAACCCTCCTGCCATTAAATTGTCGCCTCAAATTAGAGCGTAGCTCGCGCATGCGCCAACACTTAACATTTTATGCTTCAATTGTATGCCGCAAGTAGCATGTTTAACGCATACAAGCGTCGCGTCACATAAAAGAGGCTTACATTACTGCCCACTTAATAAATACAATTGTTGCAGGTAATCAAGCGCAGGTATTAGTGGTTACATTGTAGGCTCTAGCAGAGGCAACTGAATGGCTGAGTAAGAAAAAAAAATATCACAATTGCAGCAGGTGTTTAAGAATAGGCCACTAATGGCGACAGTTGTCGTCACTATGGCAAAAGGTGCTTTTCGTTGGGTGAAAATAAGCTCATAAGCTAGAGCTAGATTTAGTACTGCTTTGGACTGGTTTGAGTTTGTGATTACCACTGAGTTGATATTGTATATTAAGCAACATATTGCAACTCTTTGAAAATGTGTGATAAAAACGATGTTCGAAGGCTACGTCTAGACTTCTAAGACTTCTCAGATCAAATTGTATAGTATAGGGGTATTCTACTAGAAATTAAAAAAAATCGATTTGTTTTTTATTTTCAAAGTTTATTCAAGAATATGTGTATAAGAGGATTTTTCAAAATTCCAATTATTTTCGCAGATATAGGCATTTTTCTGACCCGGCATCCACAATGGTTCGGCCGGAACTAATCGAACAAAAGACATTAGGCAAACTTTAAACGCGTTTTTCTCAAAACCGACTTTTTCGGAACGATCCCACGATTTCTCAGGTTCCACTGGACCGATCTACTTGATATTTTTACAGAGTCTTCTTTATAGGATTGTCTATGGTTGGAACTAGCCCCATCCTCTAATTTTTAGTTTTATTATTTTTAAAAAATTCGAAATAGTTAGAAAAATTGATAAAATTTTTTTTTTCGTACCTAATTATGGTGATACATTGTAGGTTCTTGATAGCTCAATAAATAAACTCATTCTCTGGTTTTGAAAATGCCAAAATATTGAAGCGATATCCAGTGAATGTCTCAGATTCATAAGATTTAGAATGGAATATTTTTCAGAGCATTGAAAAGTGGAATCTTAAATTAATTAGAATGTTAAAATAAAAAAAATCTTAAAATTTAAAGAAATAAATACAATTATTAAATTTTAATAACACCTGGCGTTCAACCAAATTGGTTTCTCTAAAAAAAGCGACATGAGTAACACAATTTTAATAAATTGAATGACATATTATTGTTCAACTTTTCAAGCATATTAGAAAAAATGCAAAACAAAAAAAAAAATTCAAAAAAATAAAAAAAAACGCAAAAAAAAATTAATTTATTGAAAACGTAATTTAAATCCTACTAATTTTATGACTACTTATTACGAATTCAATCAGTCAGCGTATCTTTAACTACTTCCAATTGGGTATTAGATAACATCTCAGGCGCTTAAGTTGGCTACACAACAAAACGCCACAAAACGGTAGCCAAAAAAATTGGAAAAATATAATGAAAATATAAAAATTAATATTAATGCGTCTGATGTGCCACAAAAAAAATTATAAAAACAAAAGCTATAAAAACCAAACCGGCGTACGCAACGCAGGTGGATTAAGCGCTGTCACACAAAACACTGCACCGTAAAGCAGCATTAACTCTGCTTATCTACGCAGTAAAAGAAAAACGTCCAACGAAAATATTGACAATATATATATAGGAAACCTTTAACACCAATTGACATTTACATAAATTACCATGCAAGCGATTTTGGCGCGACGCTAAGCCAAGCCAAGCTGGTTGCAACTGAAACGAAAGACTTAAGAAACGAACGCGCGCAAGAACGAGTAGAGCCTAACGGATAAGTTATAAACCCACTTGAACGGCCATGCAGTTGTTGCATATATAAATTTCAAATTTTAAAACCGAAATTAAAAACAAAAACAACAACGCATGCACGTACAACAACAACACGTTGCAAGTGGCATATAAAAAGTGCAATCAAATTGAAAGAAATGGGCACATTTCACGCAACTAATGAAGGCAATTTCTAATGGCAGCAAAAGAGAGGTGAAAAACAAAAAAAAAAAAAACAAAAACAACAACTGCATTAAAATTAAAAACAACAAGTGAAAATCAAAGTACGATAATGAAAAATCAGCCATAACATATAATAAACAACAACAACAATGACAGCATCGCCAACAAAGTAACAAGTGTGCTGGCTAAAAGTTGTATGCATGTGGTGGCAGCGAATTTATGCATATGCATGTGTAAGGGTGTATGTGACCGTTAAAAGTGTTAGTAGTTGTAGTAGTAGGGCAAGTCAGGAAAGAACCTTATGAAAACTGGTTTTAACTGCAATCAGCGTCAGTTCAAAGCCTGTACGTGTGTTGTTGAAGCTACATATACAAGGTACATATACATATGTGCAAACATATATGTGTGTGCATGTTTATGTGCTTAGTTTCTTCTTGGTGAATTTTATACATTTATTTTTGTTTTTGGTTGCCTCTTTATGCCTTTGTTGCATGCAGAACCCAACGCACAGATGGTTGCATGCGCAGACCGTCTGTCAGTCGTACGTACGCGTATAAACGCCAAGCGGGTGTACAAGCATATGAATCTTGGCAAAGACGCCTGCTTAGTTGGTTCATTGGCTGCTATATAACAGCTGGATGGACTATGGCACAGTGTTAAAAAAATTGAGAATAAAAGATAAAAAAATACTAACTTTTGAATCTAAGGCGATATACTAAGATATACATAAAGGTAATCTAATATACCATCACTATTTGGCAATTGATAAAGGTAATATTTTTACTGTACATGTTTTTACTGAGGAACTAAAGAGTATTTCGACGGCTGATGAATCGCTGTCACCAGTGTAATCGTTGAATTAGGGAGAGGAAACCAAAATGGAAGTCGACTCTATTCTCGTCAGTTGATGAATCCATCTTCAGTCTCGAGGGCTTATTCGAAGAGAATCGGATCGGTAATTACTATGTTGTGGAACCGAAATTTGCTGAAGAAGAGCTTGATGGATGAAGAGCTTGATGGATGAAGAGCTTATGCCGATCTTTTGCTTTAACTAAAGATGATCGAAACTGAATACTTTATCTAAAGAGGAACGACCGAGAGTCATGGCTAAACAGCAATGGTTTATATATTTAAGAAAAAAAAGCCAAAAATTCCTAGCGGCAAATAATACAGGTAGAACCAGAGCATGTTTTTTGACCGAAAACCTTAATGGTTTTCTTCTACCCAATATTTGATATGTCATTACGGCTAATCTAGAAGCAGCGCCGAAAAACTTTGGCTTGTCTCGGTCTATATGCCGCATGATGACGAGATGGAGGAGGTTAAGTTATCTCTGGACTTGCGAAGAGAGCCCTGAAAGTAACTAAACGAATAAGTGCCAAAGTAGGTTCTTTGGCTCCTCTGCAGTCTTTGTCAGAACGTCGTTTTACATCCATGATTGTCTAATGATAATTTGGAACTCTGGTACTAATTTTTTAGCAAAGCTTTCTATTCTGCATTTCAAGTTAATTAATACTTCATTGCAAATATTATATGACATTAATTGTCAAATACATAATTAGCTTTGGCGGCTCATTTACTCTTTCTATAGACTCATAAAATGAGGCCTAAATCAGCACTGCCTATACCTTCAATAAGACGACGTTCTACGAAAGATGTCCTTCCGAACTTTAATCTGCTTGCAACTAGTGGTTCATTTTGTCTTTTCTGCAGGATGTCATTGCATTCTTTGACATATCTTTGTTTACTATATTGGTTTCCACTCCAAGCCTTTTACCTCGCATTTCCTGTAGCTTTCTATCTGATTTCGTGGAGGCTAAATTTGAGTCTTGATTGAATTTTCTACTCTCACAGATTTTCTGCTTTAGTAAAGAAGAAGGATTCCAGTTTAACTAAATTTTAAGCGATCTTAAATATGTCAGCATATCAAAAACCATTATCAAGTGATCGAGTCTTACTTATATGCAACGAGAGTTGCTCGTCGTATTTTGATATAAACTTTTGGCTAATAACCTTACCTTTTTCGAATTAAATTTTTAACTTTTTCGCCACACCCTCTAGTTAGTTGTCCCACTGTGCAATAGTTTAATTTTTACTATTTTTTGTTTATTCATTTCTATCCTGCCCACAGTTGAACACAATCAAGCAGATAATTTGAAACTGAAATTTATTACCAAATGCTTGAGACATGCAAGCATACACACACGCATGCGCACGGAAGAGGATAAAGGCAACCTTATAATTTTACAGCCACACATGCATCTAAATATATACATATGTATGTATGTATATGCTTGCATGCAAAGCCAGATTGCTACACACACGTGTGCAACGCCCGACCAGCAACGCGCTAAGACGCAAAACGCTGCCGCCGTCGCACGCCCGTTGGAAACGCTGCTGCAACGGTGACAAAGAATCAACGACGCTGGCGACGCTGTACGACGACATACAGTAGTCTTAGATGAAATGGATCTAAACTATAGATCGCGCGCAGGGATGCAGTCATATAAATGTTAATGCCAGCATGTTGTTTATACTTATGTATGCGTGTGTGTGTGAAGGCATAACAATGTAGCTGACAGCCAGCGTTGTTAGTTGCGTTTGTGATTGCTATTCTTGTTATTGTTGTTGCTGCTGATATATACACTTGCTGCACACCTGCATTTTCGTCATTGCCCGCAATCAAGTAAGCACAACAACAAAAACAACGAACTACAAATCTGGCACAGGCGTGTGTGTGTGTGTCGGGCAAGATAGGCGAACAGACAGCCAACCAGCCAGCTAAGGTACTAGCCAGCCAAACAACCAGCCGGCGAAGACAAGTTACGACAAGACAGACAACCAGTCAGTCCAGCCCGGTCCAGACTGTGTCTTCAACTTGTATGCTCCGCTACGAAAATGAACACTTGGGTTTTGATTTTTTTAACGTTTTTGTATTTTTTTCTTTGTTGTTTTTCGTTTTTCTTACCTTTCAGCTTGTTCTTTACTTTCCGTAGAGTTTATAGTGGAAGTATAATTTTTTTGCTTTTTGTTGTTGGTGTTAAAATTATAGCTTCAACGGTGTGGCATAGTAATCAGTGGGCATACACATAAATATATATAATGTGCAGAAAACAAGAAAGAAAACTTCGGTTGCACCGACGCTATGATACCCTACACAAGAAAGCATGTTTTCATATAATTATTTGATCGTTCAGTTTGCATGGCAGCTATATGCTACAGTGGTCCAATTAGAAAAAGTTTTGCCTTAGGCAATTAGGCAATAAGGGAAAAAGTTTCCATACAGAGACTTGATTGATCGATCAGTTAGGTCCTATATCAGCGGTTCCGATAAACCAGTTCTTTTATGAAAAGAAAAGAAGACGTGCAATATTACTGGTCGACATCTCAAAAACTGAAGGCTACTTCATCCCCCTAAATAAAGTCGAAGTGACACACAGATATGTCCAAGTCAACTCTTCAAGTCGATAAATTACATACGTATATATATATTTTTTGGTTTGCGACGTCTCCTTCTGGTTATTACAAACATGGTGGCTAACTTAATATACGCTATTGAGGGTATACAAATGGAAATAAAGTAAAAAAGAAAAACTCTATATGTTTAACTACCTCGGAGCATAAAATATAAAGGTACACATATATAAATCCAAGAAAAAATACAAACAACTGCTACACGCATACATTTTTGTATGTATGTATGTTATTCTATGCAAGTATATTTTTGTTTGATATGCATATGTATGTGTGCGCTTGTTTGCTCGTCTGTCCGTAGCACGTAAGACGGGTAGCACTTCCCCATAAGAGACACATGATTAGTTTTGTTACCCATTTTTTCTGTGCTGTTGCAACTTGTTGTTGTTGTTTTTGTTGTTGTTCGTGCACAGCAAACATATTCACATTAACACCAGCATTGTTATTGCATTTTTGCTCTTGTTGCTGCACTTACTTTTGTCAAACACATTAGCTCCAACATTGTTTGTTGTTTTTGTTGTTGCTGCAAGGTACAGCGAAGAGGTGGCGGCCCAGTTCGTCATACAATTTTTCAGTTCTTTTACTGATTAGTTCTGCTGTTGTTGCTCCCTTTGGTTATTGTTGTTGTAGTTGTTGTTGGCGAGCAGTGGTTTCCTTTAATTTTTTTTTACAACTTCTCCGCGGATTGTTTCCTTAGTTAGGCGAGTTTAGTGCCGCCACCACAAATACCGTCAGGTAGTCACCGCAAACAGTTGCCGTTAGTGTTTTTTTGGGATTTGTCATTTTCTAATGCAGCGATTTTAGTTCCAGTTTTCTTTTTTTTTAGTATATTTATATATGTATGTGTTTGTTTGCAAGTATGATCTTTTGCCAGAAGTCAAATATTTTCTTAATACTTGCATATTTCCTCCACTTTTTTGAATCCCTAAAATTATATTATAAGATATAACGGAATATATTCACGATGAAATTGGATTGACTTCAAAGTTTACATATTAAATCAATGGTCCCTGATATTAACATATTAGTATTAAAAAAAATTATTCCGGAAAATTTTCGGGAAAAAAACCTTGCGCTATTTTTAGCTACTTAGAGCAAAAGTGCTCCTAAGCTCAGAGAAACTGTAAAACAGTTTTGTTTTCAAACTCTAGTAGAAGCTATGATGGTCAAAATATCAGTTTGCCTTTTACGACCAAATAAATCGACGAAATGAAAGAAGAAGAAGAAGAAGTTTTAAGAAACCTTTATCAATACTTCTCTTAGCTCCCATTTACCTAATATTTCAACTTTGAGGGGACTTCTTACCGCATATTTCGGCTAATATGTATGTATGTGAGTTATCTTAATGAAATTGAAAGAGAACTTAAAACTGTTTATTTGTGTACCTAAAATAGATAAAATTGGACGAACACTTGACCCATACAGTTTGTCAAGTAAGAGCGTGGTCGTTTTAATTTATAAAAAAAAAATTATTTTATGAAACTTTCATATATACATATATATTCATTTTACATATTACAAACAATGATGCAATTTGGTCAATAATATGTCCAGTCACCACCGGCGTCGATAATTGCTTGGCATCTCCGAGACATGCTTTCTGCTAATTTGACGGCGTATTCTAGTGGGAAAGATCTCCAGATCCGACGAATTTCGTAAAACAACTGCTTCAAAGTGTATGTACGTCCTCAACGAAGCTTCTGTTTAATATATGCCCACACATTTTTAATAGAGTTTGCATCGATGACAGATTGAGTTTTCCATTGAGTACAGAGCTTGCTGCGGTGCTTAGGATCGTTGTCCTCCTGCAGAATCCAATCTTTATTTTTTCTAAACCATCGTTTAGCAGACAGCAGTAAAGCCTTTTTGTAGATTTTTATCATTTTCTCGGCAGAGGTATAAAGTGCCAAATCCCTGCTTCGAGAAGCAGCCCCAAAGATGCACCTTTATTCCATGTTTTACGGTCCGCTGAACAAGCCTATTGGTGGAAGTTGACCAGGCTCGCGTGAGGACAGAGGGTGCCCATATAGAACATTTATCAGTAAAAATGACATTTTCAAAATCTCTATCAATATTCTCATGTGCCTAAGCGAGTTGCTTTGTCACAAGTTTTTCAGTCAACAGAGGCTTCTTCATTGTGTTGCGTCATTTCCGATCACGAGTATGAAGAAGGTTTCGGATAGTTTCATTAGATATATCTAAACCTTTTGCCATTAATTATGCTTTCCTTGCCGCAGTGTTAAAGCAGGAAACAGATTCATTATTCTTTTTTCATCTTTTTGTTCACTTTTCCTATCGAACCACGCCCTGGTAAATCATCGACAGTTTTAGCCACTATATATCGCTGTATCCACATATGTATAAATGCCTTCGACTTTCTCATATATTTAGCAGCTGCTGATTGCGACATTTTGCGACCTTTCGAGTGGATGCAAAGGAACACAGCTTCTTAGCGCGATGCATACTTAGCACTCATGACGTTTAACGTGATTCTCTTTCAAAGGATCAAGCGAAATTTTTCATTAACTGTTGGCCACGCTCTTATTTGATGGACTGTATAACTAATTTAATTTTAGTTTTAATTTAAATAGGTAATTCAATACTACAGAATATCCCAATTTAACTGAGATGCTAACATGGTAGCAAATCTTTCGATACATTTTTTGTTCCAACTGTTTTAACAGAAGTTCTGAATAATTTTTTTTTTTTTTTGTGTCATATTCTCATTGCAAGAAAATATCAATGACGGCTGTGGATAAATGTGTTTTCGTAATAACATACACAAATGGGAGTTGTGATATATGAAACCAGTACTTAGTCGAATATGATAGAAGAACGTGTTAGAAAACTTCTCGATATGGTCATGTTCTCCTACTCAGGCGTCTGAGACAATAACTTGTGCTCATTGCATCTTAATAGTAATATATCATGTCATTATCATTATTACATTCGTTTGAAAACATTTATTTGTTTTTCGGACAAATCGCTGATGGAAAGTTGAAGCTTTTATGGATTAACTATGTTATTAGAAAAGCTGATAGTGGAAGCAACAATAATACTTGTTAATGGCATTAAATTTGAAGAATTCTCAAGAAGTGGGTTCTTAAGGAAATTCTGTCGAGTTCACAGTCCTAGGTCGGATGTAAAACAAGTGCAAATGACCACTCCGAGAACACCCTTTTGACTCGAAGAAGGCTCCGATGGCTATCACGATGGAGGATTTTTCCAATTGTTATGATGACTGGATAATCCGTTGGCATAAGTATATTGCAGCGAGAGGAGATCACTTTGAAGGAGATGAAATGGACAAAATTCACTTTTGAATTTGTTACAGTATTAGGTGGAAAGACGGAAATTATTACATGGTGTATATTGGAGGCAAAGAAAGCCCGTCTCTTTGAACTAATCTTGACATTGCTCAGGTACGCTCGAGCACTTAATTTGAAGCAATTTTATATATCAGTAATACTCACTTTTCTACATATTCGGAACAAAACTTATTAAAACAACGAAAATCAGTATAAGTAGTAATATATATGTACATATATGGAAGTTGGGAATAATATTGACTAAATTTTTACCAATACTACATGCAATTAACATGCCACGGACTAATAAAAACATTTCCAGAATTTTATTAAGTTACCGCACATACAATCACCAATAAGATGAAGTAAAGTCAGAAGCGTGTTCGAGAATCCTGATTACAGATACTTATATGAGGGACTAGGTCAAGTTTTTGTCCAATTTCATTAATTTTAGGCACAAGTGTACGATACATAATTTTTCAAACATTTTCAAATAATACTCGCCTCCATTACAAATATGCACATACGTATGTATGTATAAATGTAAAATTTTAAGTGTCTGCCAATATCACAATTATACAATAACATTAAAAAACTGTACATTTTTATGCAGACAAATTTATGCTGTTGCTGTAAATTACTTTTAATGGAAAATTTTGTTTACGAGTATTCCCCAGCAGGACCCCGCTGTAGGTGCTAATGCAAGAGCGCCTCACAATTAACTTTAATTCTTTCTACCACGCAGTGCTGCTAAAGCCACATTAGTATGTGAGTGTATGCATTACACATACACACATAAAAAATGCCTGTTTGGCAGTCACACGCTTAGTCAAACAGTCGAACAATGGCACTCGGGCCGGCAAGCAACCCAGCAACATACAGACAATCATTAACTAAGGTTGCAAGCAATAATCCTGTCAGCTCAGCTACTGTATTTAGCATTTGACTGGAAGTGAGGCGAGTAAGTGCCAAAGAAAAAGGTGAGAAGATGTCTGATTTTTTCAAGGTGCATTAAAGTAGAGTTATTGCCACAGCACCATAGTAGACATTTGTATATGAACACACTTGTGAGCATGCATACATACGAACATAAATATAAATACGTTTGACAACACAAGTTATTAGCACATAAATATTGTAAGTAATTTTTTGTGGCAGATAAAAATGATTTTTCTTGAACATTGTTGTTGCAAGTTGTGCACACATGCACTGTTGATTGGTGGCAAACAAGCAGTGGTGCTTAGGTAAATAAATAATAATAAATACAAGTAAATATATATTAATATATGTGGATGTGTGAGTATGTAGTTAGCAAATAAGTAGTAAAAAAATATTTGTAATAAATATTTGTGCTGCTGCGAAAAAAATTAATCATCTATACAATGTTGCACTTACGAATATTAACGAAATTGGTAGACGCCTGCTTAAAAATAAATGCCTTCAAATATATAGTAGACAATATGTGTATGTATATGTAGCAGCATTTTTAAGTATCTGCGCACCATCTAAAACGTAAAATATTGGGCATTCAATGAGTCGACAGGCAGACACCTGAACTAATCAGCCGCAACACGAGCACACGAACACCACAGCAGCCAGCACAAAATTTAATATGCTGTAACGGTAGCACGGCAGCAGCATAGCGAATTGCTTTCGGCCGCCAGTAGACATACTCACATGCAGTTGGTCAGCGGTCACCGCCGCCACCTGCCTTACGCAATTAAGCTTCGTTAAGTCAACGCCTATACTGCTGCAGCACCACCTGCAAGCGCAATGGCGTGGCCATGGAGTCCACCACCGCCACCTGATTATGCGCCCAAATGCGCATGAGTAATAAATAAATGCACGCGGTTGCTGCGCATGTGCAACACTGCAACAACAAATGTGACAGGCGTGCTTGCTGCGAAATGATAGAGTATTTTTCGGTTATCTCGTGGGGTTTTTGTGCAGGCGCATGTGCTTTTGGCTGAGTGTAGGTTCAAGTAGTTGATGAGTGATGACGAGGGGAGTACACCTAGGTGGATATTGAAATTATGGATGGAAAATTGATTTTCAATTTCTAAGGACTGGACTAAGCACGCTGGTGATAAAATCGAAACAAATGTAGTGTATTGAGTTCTCTGGCGTTGAGGAGTACTTACTCAATATTCAGATTTTATTCTTATCTGAACTCTTTTTATCTAACCACCGAATCGAACAATATCAGTCATCTCCTGTAGTTCGCGAACTATAGCTACGATGTTTCAGAAATTTTTTATCCAAGGCTCTATATGAAGGGCTACATTTTCGATTTCTTACAGAAGATCTTATTTTGCATTAAAAGTGTCTATAAAATATTTTATATCTTTGATTTGCCTTGTAAAATTGCTAGTTCGGCAATCAACTTCTGGTAGAGTACCACCCAAATGCCATACAGATATAGTTGGCAGAAGCATTTCCACGACGGCTTCTGCTAAATTCGGGAAATCTGGACACATAAATTATCCCAAACTTGAGAACTTGGACCAATGCGCCATGGTTACTCCTCTTGATGGTTTTGTTTCTGCGCACAAAAGTTCTAAGGGGCGGGGAAAGAATAAGTGAGAGAAGACGCACAGGGGAGCTTTTTAAAGAATAAATTAGAAGCTCAGGGGATAAGTTGGAAGGGTAATCCACTCTCTATCAGCCTTAGTATCAGGCTTTCAGACCACTGCGGAGTTTTTCGTGTAAACCTATCTAGCAAAAAGTAGCAGTTCATAAACTGTGTTCTTCCTTCAGATAAATGAGCATTTCGATAAAAGAGTCAGTTAAACTGACCATGAGCTAACTGATTTGCGTCGAAGTCAAGGATATTTGTCTTCAAGACCAATCAAGCTCATGATAATACTTGCTTGGGTATCATGAGTTCAACAGCCAGCCATTCCACGCTGTGAGATCCTTCTTACTCAGAGAGGAACATATGGTATATTAGGTAAGGTATGTAGGTCATAGGTTTAATCCCATTTTGAAGAATCTCATTTGAATGAATATTTGTCCTTTGTGTAATCCATAAACTCCGTAAATGTGGATCACTATATCTTCATCGATCTATTAAGTGCTTTGAGGTTACCACATATTTATTAAGGTGGTTAATATCAATCCCACCAATTTCCCTAGGGGGTTTCCTAGCGAAATATTTTAATCTCAGTCTAGAAAAAGCTGGGTAATATAGAAGAAAATGACAAGATTATTCCACCTCGTCTTCCTCCATACAACTTTAGCATAGACCATCCGACAGAACATTTTGCCGCACCGAGTGTAAACTTCTTGGACAGTGTCCAGTCAACACCTTTAATTGTGGCGAGATTGGCTTTGCAGAGCCAACAATTTTAATGACTTCTTGCGGTTCGCTCTGCACCAGAAGGATCTCTAAGTCGCAGAAGTTTTGGTTGAAGATCAGCGCTTGACGCACTTATTAGAAGTTTAAAAGGTCCAACGATAGAACACAAGGAAGGATGAAGGAAGCTGAATGTCTGAACAGTTCATCTAGTCTAGTAGTTTGAAATTAAATTGATGGAGAGCTCCAGGCAGCAGATTCCAGCTCCTACTCACCCCTTCATTTCCATTCATCCATGAAGCAAGATAAATTAAACTATTAACTTCTCCAGAGAGAGACTCATCGAATCAGGAGACATAGGCGAAATTAACAATAATCTTATCAACAAATATGTGATATGCTCAAAGCATTTTGCTGATTTGTAAGAGTCTTATATATATTATAAGATATAGGAGTATTAGGACGCGCAGCAGATCGTCGTTCGAAACTGTCCAAGTGAAATTCTCATATAAGCTAACCTATCTGGCCAAATGGATCCATGTCACCTCCGTCACAATTGCACAACACAAATGAAGATTCTTGCGATATAAAAATATATATATAGATTTCTACAGAATATACCTAAGGAAATATCTTTCATGTGTTAGTTCCATTTCATCTACAAGTACACTGATCCAAAGTTGTTAATACTTACATGGCTTCGTTTTCTCAGATAGTGATCCAAATTATATGAAGATTTAATAAATGTAAAAAAGTGATTAAGCGATCCCCTTAGTTGCTTCAAAAACATACAAACTTTTGGCTTGGGTCATCTTTTGTTTTGTCCCGTTAGCGTGCCATAAATGTTTCTAGGTTATTCCAGTTCTACAAAATATCACTTTCTTTAGATGAAATATACATATGTATGTATATACGCATGTGATTCTTTGTTCCAAAATGACACAGCATCCGCAACGACTGAGCAACTTCTTTGTCGCATATGCATAAAGTCATCGCAACTCCGGTCATCTCATTTAACCTAACTGTTTGTTGACCCAATTCGGTGTGACCTACTTTTAACAAAAGCCAACATGTTTCAACCCCCATAAATTTCGCAAGACGTTTTAAGCCTTTGTCTCGAAAAACTCCAACAAAAAAATTGGCTACTCGCTGGTGATTGGCATTTTAAAACCGTTGTGTTGATTAATTAACTCGCATTAATTGCTGACCTGAAAAATTGAAAGTTGCAGGCGATAAACACTGCAAGAAAGGCCAGCTGAAACAACAAGCAAAACGAACACACGCGAACAAGAAATTAACAAAAACCGCAGCGTTTGTTTCTGTAATTCGCTTTTTTGGCATTAATTTGCACACGTAAACAACAAAAACCAATCAAAATGCAATAAAACAAACGAATGCGCGAAATTTAACAGTCAAATAAATCAATTACAATGGTGGCAGCACATTTTTGCCAAGCCAGGTAAATGCAACACACATACAAACGATTGTACATCGCCAGCAAACAAAGGAAAATAAAAGTTGGTAGATAATTTCCAGCAGCACTGCAAATCGACCCTCAAACTCAACGGTGTTAATCCTTTGAAAAATTCGCTTTGCAACACTGTGACACACTTTGTCATGCAATTTTGTGTTTTTGTTAAAGTTATTGGCACGAAATCACCGCTAAAATAATAAGAGCACATAAAAAGCACATTTAAAAAAATAAAAAATTCGGTGAAAAATACTTAGTTTGAGAAACACGACCGCATACGGCGCGAATTGACAGTTGTAATGATGTGTTGGCCGCCTGTGGTCGGCTGAGTTCGCTCTGGTAATGACGCTGTGACGGAAGTAGGCGGGTGGACTCCGACTTTGGACAAATATACATATGACAAAATGATCGATTAAATGAAAGACTTTGCATTATTTTGAAAAATAAACATCTTATGTTTATGTATTTTAAAGCTGATTTAAGTGAATCCAACCACATTTTGCTCAATATACTGCGACAAGAACAAAGTACCACCTATTCCGGATATAAAAGCAGGGAAGAGAAAAAAAAATAAATGTCAACAGTCGTCATGTTATAGTTTGAAATGGTCCAAAATGGCCCCAAAATAATCCTAATCGAAAAGATAAAAACACAAATATCGATGGCCTAGAGTCTTCGAATAAAGCTCAGGAGTGTGTGCATTAAGGTATATTTATGATCCAGATGTCTCCCATACTTTGAGCAGAAGTTTTTGGGAATCAGGGGATGAAGCTAAACGCAGAATTTGAGGTAAGTTAGGATACTTTAGGTCAAATGTTGATTTTTCGATTTTTCATGCGGCCACGAATAATCTCACTTGGACAGCTGGGGACGACTGTCCGTTGTAAAGCCTCGTACTTCTTGGTGTGGATCAAAAAGGCGGTAGTATATCTGCATAATATCACAAATTTGTTGAGGTGACTTATATCAATTCTAGCCAATTCACTGGGTTCGTGAAACATACATTAACAACGACTTTAGTCTGGCGAAAATTATACATTAGGGGAGAAGGATAATTACGAGTACACTTCATCTTCCTCATTGTAACTTTGACACGTTACTTCCTCCAAATCTTTAGCTTAACTATGTGAGTAGCAAAGAAAAAGATTTCGGTTCAGATGCCTATCATTGCACAGATGTGGGCCTTGCTAAGAGCTAGCAGTGCAGTAGATCTTATACGTTCCAAACAAATTTAATATGAAATGAGCTTAATGCTAGTGCTAGAGAGATCATGCACTCTTTGGTTAGCTTTGAGCTCATCGTCAATAAGCTCAAGCCCGGTATATCAGCTCTGATATCGGAATGAATGTGTATCGTCCTAAAAGAATCTTGAAACTTTGGATAAGTACAACTGGTGCTACCATGAGTACTCTGAAACCAAAGTTGGTTGAAAACTTCTTAACCTCCAATCTTCCCCTTGAGCTTCGATCCAAACGTGAGAAAGCTCACTGCGCCTTTCTTGTCCTGTCCATTTTTCAAGAGTCTGATAGCAATATTCGCAGCAATGTAGCTACCGGCTAAGTCTATCAGTGCTAGAAGAAAAATGAAAGTGTACCACTGATGCCAATAAGACCCGCTAATTAAACACGTTTTAACTGTTTAGTATGAATACATAGAACAGTATTGGCTTAAGTACGGTTTCGTTAAACCAAAGCCAAACTTTTGGTGAGACATCCCACCGTTTCACAATAGGTCCTTTACAATATAAGACAATAACTTGTCTTCCTCACCCGCACCTTTTCGACAGTATGAAGTCGACAGTCCACCAATGAGGGAAGGAAGGAAGGTGCATCCGGGATTTTATAACTCCTGGCGAATAAAAAAAGTTCAGCTTTGTGTGGATTGACAATTAAGCCACTTCTTTCCGCCCATCTCGCCAGAATCAAAGGTAGCAAAGGTAGGTAGGTTACAATTCCGAAACACAATATATATTATGTTGAATTGAGCAAAAGATTGTCTCAAAAATGATTGACAGATCTACACTAGACCAGAACGGAGCAGATTTTCGCCAAATCTTGGAAAAGACCCATGAGAGGAAGATGGCACACACCACCTCTTTTGCCAAAAAATCCTACTTTGGAATGAATAGGTCCTCTCTCTACAAACAAAGAGTGAAATCTATAAGGTCCTCATTATCCCCGTCATGCTGTATGGTGCGAAGGTATGGACAATAACAACATCTGTTAAGTTGACTTTGCGAGTTTTCGATAAAAAGACAGCGGCTGCGCTGGCTAGATCATGTCGTCCGAATGGATGAAAACACTTCTCCGAGGAAGCAGAGGAAGATGAATACATTCACTACGTTAGAGGTATCAGGTAAAGAAGGACCTGACTTGGTATTTTAATTGGCGCCGAATAGCGAAATTTAGAAACGACTGGCGCGCAAAAAACAAGAACAAGATCTTGACCAAAAGACCGAGAAGGTGTTAACCTTATGTGATATCTTAGAAGAGTTTCTCAAGAAATAAAAAATAATTGACCAACTATTTCTATTTCTTCACCGAGCTGGTCAATATATTTCCACCACTTACAATGCCATTGTAGAAAGAGAAGTACACTTTCCCAGCACTAACCGTACATTAGACTTTTCCACCGCTTCGAAATCTTGCAACAAAAAATGTGTCAACACAAACATTTCGTGCCGGCGAAACATGATAAACATAACAATTTGTGCGCACCATTTGCACCACCACACTATCATGAAACATAATCTCCAAATCACGAGGATCATGCAAGGATCATTAAACCGTACAAAAAATGGATAAAATAATCCAATTAGCACAGCATGATGTACAAAACTTTTCAAATATTACTGGCATAACAGAAATGAACTTGCACCTGTTGCAAGCGAAAACCAGCAAGGAAAATAACAATAATAATAATAATGAGTGAAGAAGAACGAAGCACGAACAACGCGTAAAGGGAATCTTGCGATCTTGCAATGCCCGTTGTGCGCGTTTCAAAGGCAACGCAGATTGATAAGAAATTAAATAAACATGTAAGTATATAGAAGGCAACGAAAACAGCAACAACTACATGCCATACTTGCCACAGACAGAATTGACAACCATGGCTGGCACTTTGTGATGCATAGTGGAAAAGGATCACGGTGATTGATCGTGTTGCAAGCGAGCCAGCCGAGGGTTGCTTTGTGCAAAAGGCAATTCTAAGCAGACAATAAATTTCTACCTTTTCTAACACACAGAAATGCATAAATGCATACATACATACACATGTATATATGTATGTACATATAAATATATTGTATATGATAAAGTCGAATATATTTCGAGCAGTTAGTGCGTAGGTATTATATGACATGTTGCATGCAACGTACGGTTGTGCGCGCACTCCTACTTAGTAGTGAAGTGATTGCTTCATGTCTTGCAGTGAGTGACGCTGACGTTGAGTAGGTTGCATGGTGCTAGTAAAAATTGTTGTTGTGCTGCGTGTGCACAGGATAATCCCCACACTGAAGTGGTTCGTTTTATTTGTACCCTGCAAAGCAGATCCACTACAGTTTTTCTTTTTTTTTTTTTTTGAATAATTAAACATTTGTTGTGTTTGTATGTGTACTGCATGCATAGAATTATTAAATAGGCAAACTGCAAACCGGTTTCACTTATTTACAAGCACACAAACACTTGATTGCTCACGATTTTTCCACTGCCACGATCGGATAGATCAGCACGATCGACATACAATCAAGTGCAAATGTGCCATGAAACTCCTTGGTTACGAATTTTGCTTTTATTTTGAATTTTTATACCCGCGAGACATGCTGCAAGAGGGATAGTAGGGAGTTATATTATTGCCTCGCCCGCAAAATGAAATGAAAATATTTAAAGACTTCTGCAGACACTTTCCAGGATTCGACTTTTGAATCAAGTATCTAAATTTCAAACGCTAAATACATACATATGTCGAGCGGAACGACGACTACATAATATATAGAAATGGCGTCGTCAATTGAGTTTTTGTTTTTGTAACGGATATCAGACGCTGTTTTGAGGAAAGGTGATTTTTCATTGAAATTATCTGAAGAGAAGTCCAGAAAAGATGCTGTTTCGATGTTGTCAATACGTAAGAAAAGGGGGAGGTTAGAAACTCGCAGGGATGTTAGGCTCTATTCAGAGTTTAGTATAATAAAAAATCCAGAACGAAGTTTCTTAAGGGCCAATCTAGAATTCCGACTACTGCGAAAGCATCCTCGTAGAAAACTGCTTGGAGTGGAGTTACTTAACCTGCAGCATGCGGACCTCTCTACAAGTATGTAGGTGTTCGATGGGTTCTTTTATTATACGCAGCACTGTATTCTGACATGTCTAAAACTTATTCATCTGTGGAACGCATCAATTCCGATACTGACTAATTGATGACTGAACCGGCCAGTTGCCTTGTAAGTTGCCAACCGCGTTCCTTTTTTCTTTCCTCAAAGCTGCCGACTACCGACTATAATCGCGGTTATATTCCGAGTGTAAGAGTATAGGCGGAATTGTAATGTCATCGTTAGAAATATGACTTCGTCCACTTCGTGAATAAAGTCGCTGTGGATTTGGTAAAGTAGAGTGTTAGGCCCCTTGCAGTGATAAAGCGAGAAAGGTTGTAGAAACAAGTATTTATTTTCATTCGTCGCATTCGCGACTTGGCTCTGACGTCACTGTTGAAAGTCATAACTTCGAAGTCGCAGATAACTTCGTCTATCTTGGAACCAGTGTAAACACCACCAACAATGTCAGCCTGGAAATCCAAAGCAGGATAACTCTTGCCAACAGATGCTACTTCGGACTGAGTAGGCAACTGATGAGTCGACGTTGCGAGTTTTCGAGAGAAAAGTTCTGCGACAGATTTATGGTCCTTTGTGCATTGGCCACGGCGAATATCGCTTTCGATGGAACGATGAGCTGTATGAGATATATGACGACATTGACATAGTTCAGCCAATGAAAGGACAGTGGCTACGCTGGCTGGGCTATGTAGTCCGAATGGACGAAAATACTCCAGCTCTGAACGTATTCGACACAGTATTATCTATAATGTTTCTAAATATTGTATTGTCTTCTGATCTTCGACGAAAGTTTTCGAAATTGTGCGATGAGATTGTCATACTTAAATTTTATTTAGGCCCATATATAGAATTGATATGGTCACCGACTTTTACCTAGGTTCCACCCCGTAAGAATAGATTATTATATGAAACATCTTAGGCGCATTCGTACCAAGAGTATTAAAAATCGGTAAAATTTTTCTTCTTAACCCCATTTAGCGGATTCATCTTCGTCTTTATGCTGAACTTACTCTATTACCATTTGTGCTATACATTTTTCCAGTAGTCTCCAAAAATTTAAAATTTATTTAATTTTCGGCATCGTATAGCAGATACTGTCCGAAACTAAGTCGTTCTTACTTGTTTTATTTTATTTTTCCTTATTTTCACTTCGCATTTGTTTTCTTTGTGCAGTAAAGACTGGATAATAGCACAGCAGCGTTTTCAAACACGCAAAGCCTACATATATTTCTACGTACAAACATTTCCAAATACATACTTATGTACATATGTATGCATATTCCTATTGCTGCCTCAACTTCTTCCTTTTGTCAGCACTGCTTGTTGTTTTGTGGCAAATAATAACGTAGCAAATCCACTTAGTAAGTATGTCAATGTGTATGTATGTGTGCGCACTCCCTTAAAAACCCATTGTACCATGGGGTTTGCAAGCAAAAATCGAAAAAAAGAAGAAGCAACGTTTAGAAAGAACAGCAATTGCATTTAAGGTCCCCCATAATTTCTTTGTTGTTACACTCCACTCTGCTACATGCTGCCACACCGCTCATTTACCCATTCACCCGCACCTGTGCGCACTTCTATTTCTTTCCCGCTCTCTCTCCCGCTTCCTCTCTTTCTATGCACGTGTTTGAAGGCGTGTGAAAATTCACAATTCAATTGAAAGTCCATGATCGGCAGCAAATGCGGCATTGCACTCATTTAAATGCAATTTGTAAATCCCTTTATTTAGCGTTTGCCTCATTGCCGTGGATTTCCAGCTAAAAAGCTGAGCATTTCAGTAGTATTCATGCATGTACTGGAGAGGCGGAGTGAAGGCAGCAATACTTCTTTTATCCTATGGCATTTTGTTGGTGCCCCGTATTAGCACATAGCCGGCTCCCTTAATTTTGCAGTAACGTGGGAATCAAATGCATATAATTTTGTAATCTTTTCCTTCGATTTGCATTAACGCACTGATTAACTGAGGCGCTCCGCTGAAATTTGCGGCTGAAATTTGCGTTGTTCGTTCGTCAGCGATTAATTTCGGAGCTGCACGATCGGATACCGATCACTTGTGAAATTCGTTATTCGCATTTCAAATGCTAAACTGAACTGCCTTGTGTGTTGCAGATCAAAATCAGCAAATATTTGAAAAGGAAATCTGTTAGGGTTGTATATTTAATAGGAAGTCCTTTGAACTTGCCATCTTTGCCGAGTCTGGTAGTTCGAAGCCGCCGATATCAAGTTTACTTAAATTCATTCAAAGGATTCAAAAACAGGTTTGTGGTACGAAATTGTGGTCTTGCGATCCATCTATGGATGATTCAAAAACAAATTAAGAAATTGAGTGTGGATAACTATTTACATCCTTTCAGCCTAACTCTGACTTCTTTGCAGACAGCATCACGAAAAAATCTCTTTCTATATAGACATACTAAAGATTCTCCCATTTGCTCATATTTTCATATTTTGTCTCAAAATATTTGAGTCGAAGTGCCGTGAACTAACTAAGGGTTTACGAGAAGCAAGATTCTGTGGAAGCACTTAAGGGGTTATACTCGTATACCTTCTTCGTCGAAGAAAAAGAAGGAAAGTTTGGATTTTTTTTTAGATATGTAGCAATTATTTCTTTACACGAATGTTTCTATTGTTTGATAGTACACTTTATTAGCAATGTTTGTGCGAAATTTCGTGAAAAAATATCAAATAGTTTTTAAGGGGTGGCTGTTTCCCTAGAGGCTTTTTTTTTTTGGCAGAGCTTTTATGGTTCAGTCAACTGAAACCATAAAAGTAAACAAATTTCATTAGTTTGGTGTAATTCCTTGTGCTTGAACGATCGTTTATATGTTTTTTTTTTTTGTGCACACGGGAACGTTTTATGCAAAAAATCAACTTTTTGATCACTAGAAATTTCAAAATTAATTTCGGCGAAAAAAAGTTTGTGCGTAAAAAGTCGATCGTTCAAGCACAGAAAAATTTTATTGCGAACATTTAAAAAAAAATTTGAAGAAAATCGGTTCAGTAGTTTTGCGCCAATCCATGTCACCGCAAAGTCATTTTTCAAAAAACACCATTTTGAGATATTCGCGTTTAAAGTTTCAAGTTCAGTTCAGGTTAAAAGTGTTCAGTTGAGGTTAGAAGTGCTGTAACTTTTTTTCTACTGCTCGAATCACTATGAATATTTGAGAAAATATTCTCAAGGAGTTGTTCCTTAAGATAAAGCAATAAAAATTTTCGATTTTTTGTAATTAAAAAAGGTATATAACCCCTTAATGCAGAGAGTTTCGACCTGAACTTTCGACAGAACGGAAAACATGGTACTATTTTTTAAATATATGAATCTCATTTCAACGATCAGGTAACAATTCGGTATTTGACTTATTTGAAATATATTTATGTTATGACTGGAGTAGATTAGATGAGTATGTAGAAGCCTTCACTAGAGTAGTAACCTCAACCTCATTCGGTAAACTGGTTACTCTACCAAGAGTATTCTTTCGCTTTAGGATTTATGAACTTATTTGCATTAGTTGATTTATTTTAATTATAATATTAAGGGCTTTTTTGGTGCGTTAGAGGTTTTTTTCTTAACGATAAGATGGATTCAGCTGACCACTTTCTATTACTGTATATTAGTAAGAGTTAAGATTTCCAATTCGGGGTTTTATTTGACTCTTTCGCGATTCAACGAAAGGGCTCACAAGTATGGTGAGGAATCATCACGTCACGTTTAGATATTATGAGACACGGTGTTTTATACCACACTTAAGATGATGTTATCGCTTATCTATCCATTATCTGACCCTCTTTTTTTTTTCTCTCCACATCCTTTGACTTTTAATTCTGAAGAAAGAAATTGTCCATAAGCGGTTAGCCTTCCCTATTAGGAAATTAACAGTGTTCCATTCATCGTCATCCAACGATAATGACTCACAAGATTCTTTCAATGTTAGTTAGTAGGTTCTTATGCATTCACCTTTTAGTCCGGACATCGTAGCAAGTCTCTAAAGAACCTTATGAAAATCGACTGGCACTATTTTTTGTTTCAAAATGGCAACAACTTATCGCATAAAATCGTGCAACATCGGATTATTCTAACTACCCTAAATAAAACCTTGAATTCAAAGCAACAATGGTCAAAGAAAAATCTTTTGTTTAGAGTTTTCTTCAAAACACACTTCTTTCATTTACTTATTATTTAAAAAATTTAGATAATACAATCTCAAGTTGGCCAGCCCACATAACGACAAGTAATAGCACGCAGGAGAGACATACGCACTTATGCCTTTGCGCCAATCGACAACAAGTGGATGTAATACCCTTAATCCCCCTCAAAAAACACAAGTATGGATCGCCCGAACGCCAATAAGTATGAACGACAATGTTTAGGGAAAAAGAATCTGTAAAAAAAACGGCTTGAAACTACACGAAATGCAACCAACTGCAGCCAGGGATTATTGGCAATAGCATGAGTGCGGTTCAACATTGGGCATTATCACTGGAAAAAAGGCAAAAAAGAGAGAAAAATCAAACCATAAAATTTTATAAAAAGCCAGCTGCCCCCTTAAAAGGGCAACAAACCCGATCGATGTTGTTACACATAAGCGAGGGAGCCCGAACGACGTTAGCAACAAGCTGAAGACGTTATGTTGCAGCACGACAGGCATGGCATGCTGCAACGCATGCGCCATACACTGCCACACTTTTGAAGCAAAACCATACAACGCAACGCTTATTTTATTTGTTTGTGTTTTTCTTTCGTTTGTTATTTTTTCGTCAATTTTTCATTATTTATCACTGTTGTATGCTTGGCTTGTGTATTTATGGGCAACTTTATAGGCTGCCTCCGAAGTGCACATTATGTATGAAGAAATAAAAAAAAAAAAAAAAACTAAAGTAAAACGTGAAAAAAGAAGAGGAAAAAATTAAATAATAAAATCAACAGCATCTTTGGTAGTACTTCGAGCTCAGGTTTGTTCGTTTGGTCGCTGGTTTACCGGCGCGTTCGTTTGCTCCGTCGGTCGGTCGATTGCTTGCTGTGCGCGCTCGTAATCATAAAAATACGTGAAAAATCAAGCAAATAGCAAATATAGCAACAACAACTATATACTCGTATGTATGTATATACATTGCGCAGCAAACACATGCATCACAACAACAATGCTGTAGTTGGGTCTCAGCGCGCCCGTGGTTTTGCTTTGACTGGACGTTATGGTCGCTTGACTGTTCGGCGGGCTGCCGTGGCTGCGTGGAGGAGCACGGTTGGCGGCACAAAAATTCACAAGCGTCGCCAGTATGTCTGGCGCGACGCGGTTGTAGTGTAGTAAAGCAACAACAATGAGAGCGCATTAAAGCAACGCTATGTTCGTGTCATAAGTGCACGGAGAGGCGAGCGCCGTTATTGTTATTGTTGTTATTTGTAACTGCGCTTTTATGCTCTACCACTGTTTGTTGTTGCTTTTATGTTCAGCACTTTTTCTGTGTTTTATTGTTGTGGCACTTATGTACATACATATCTTTGCCCCACAACGGCATTCAATTGCATGCAACATATTCACGTTTGTTGTTTTTGAAGTGTTTGTTGTATTGTATTTCACCTACAATTCTTATTTAGGCCCCATTTGGATTACGATTTTGTGGTTACGGGCTCCTTTGTTACTATGAAATAGAAAATTCTGTATTTAGAATATTATTTATATATTTTTTTAGCTCCTTTCTAGATTATATTCAGTTTATTGCCAATTTGTCTTCTTCAACTGAGTGATTGATATTTTCTTTTCTATATTTAATCAATCCATTAATTCATTTTTCTAAAATAACAATGCGTACTTTTGATCTATAGGTATTAACATTGAATAACGTAAGTTGTGTTTTTCGTGGTTGCTTGCCTCTTGACAGCCTGAAGCCATGGTGCTCAAGATCGCAGCGGATCAAAACAATTCCTTTATCAACACCTCAAACAATGCAAGCATTAGATGGAACCAGCTTGGTAAGGCAGAATGGACATCTTGGTCGGATTCGAATCACATCTAAAACCTCTGCCGTACTCAGTGTTCATCACCGGGCCACAAGGCGATTCCAAATTGAACTGACACAACGTTAGCTCTCCCAGGATCTATGGCAGCAGCTGCTTCCAATTGAGCCCAATTCAGCTCAATACTGTTGACGCGGGTAAACTCTTATTACCTCCTTTCCCGCTGGGCGGTTTAACATGGAAAATGTGGGTTCGCTTTTTAAAATTTTTGTTGGCTTCTCAAAAATGTAATAGCGAAGCAATAAAAAGTACTCGAGTAGAATTTAGACCTCTGGCTAAAGGATTTCTATTTGATTATGACAGGATATTTGAATTATGCTAGTTGTATATTCGATTCAACACTCTCCAATGTTTGTTTGCTTATTTTTGCGGTGAGGCTCATTTCTGGTTGAATGCTTATTAAAATAAGCAAAATTTCCGCATGTCATATCATCCAAAAATCCGGTTTGGTGTGGTTCACGAGTCGGTGGAATCAACGGTCTATATTTCTGCAAAAATGATGCTAGGGAGAACTTAACGGCCAATGGCAACCATTATAGCGCCATAATAACCGGTTATTTGATGCGCGAAACTGGAGTTCGTGATCCCGGCGAAATTTGTTTTCAACAAGACGGCTCCACTTCTCACACATCGCCTTCTCATCAATCAATGAAAGTGTTGAGAGAACACTTCAAAGAACATATAACTTCACATGTTAAACCTGTCCATTTTCCACCAATATCGGGTATATGTAAAGTCTAAGCTCTATGCGAACAATCCCTCTTCGAATCAGGCCTTGGAGCAAAACATTATTCTTTTAGTTCAACTAAATTTGGAGCTAACTACTGTTTCAAAATCATCTTTCCTTCTTCGTTGTTGAGGCATATAATATTTGCTTCAATAGCATAGATATAGTCCAAAGATGACTATATTGAGAAATACTAACTGTTTCATGAGGTAAACTAAAGCAACTAACATTAGTAATCAACATGAATGGATATTTTGGATAGTAACTAGACCTTTTAGTTATTAGAAATCACGACTTATTGAACACTCGCTGTAAATCAACAAGTGTTGTCTCAAATAGGAGTCTACGATAGGTTAGATAAATACAGCTGGTTTTCAAGTTGTATGAAATTACTATTTACAAACCCTATCAGATGCGAATATGCGAAAAAGCAAAAAGTGTTGCAATAGTTTTTGCTTTCGATCCATAAGGATATGCCGCAAAGTGATTACTTCTATCGCTATTAAAAATAAAGTCTCTTAAAAGCTAATAAATTTGGTTGGATGAGGACAGGCTGAGGTCAATATAAATATTTCACCAAACTTTATACTCAATTTATTCAGTATATTCACATACTCCAACAATTATATTACCGCGCTCATATACATATGCCCATACGCCATACACAAACTCAAGCACATTACATAATAATGCAATAAAATCATATTATAGCTTCCTCGAGGCAATCAAAAATTAAATTAGCACCCTGTATATTATAATCTTACGACTCGAACTAAATTGTTGCATAAAGAAAACTAAAGTAACAACAAACACAACAAACTAAATAATGAGTAGTATTTCGTAACGGCAAATCGACCAAGTGGCTGGCTCAGCATGCCGAAACCCTGCCATTAGCGGTCGAAGCGCGAAAAATCTGTTTTAATAGCAAGTGGCAATAGGAAAAAGGCTGGCTTACCTATAATTCGGTTTTCTAAGTAAAACTACAGTAACGGTATCTAATCGTTGACCAGTCATACACGCAACTTGTGGGCTGGCTTTAGCATCTACTAGCTGCCACACAGTTTATAATCGCCGTATGTACGTATGTATGTAGCTCGGGTGCAGTTTAGTGTGGTCAAGCTCCACCAATCAAAATTACAATGTGCGCGAAATTTCAAACAAGCATAACATTTTATTGATTACTATACAATAACGAGTATAATAAAGACTGCCGCGAGTGATCGATATACAAAATAACTCCATTAAAATGCAAACATTGTTTATATGATCAAAACATTTCGCAAGATCCTTTCGATTGTGCGCTCTCTATCTTGTAAAAAACACAAGACATGGCATGTTCGTAATTTGTAGCTTTAAAATACAGTACCTAATGGTGTTTGTGTGGTCGGACGACTAAGAAAACTGCTTTTAATTTGGTCAACATGCCTGAAATTCATATTTCATTTGCATTAAGAATATTTAAAGACCCGGTTTGAAGACGATTTGAACAAAACGTCGTGCAAACGATCACATCGGCTCCGTTTGTATATCTCCACTCGCTTATGCCAAATTTTCAATGTCCAGGTGCATCTTTTCGACTAGAATTTCGGCCGTAGTGCGCTAAATGTTGTCTTCAAGCCCCCCGACTGGCGTGAACCTTTGATTTAATAGCCCCTAGAAAAAATAGTCTAGAGACATTAAATCGAATGACATTGGCGGCCACGAAATAAACGAGTCGCCAAACTTTTCACACAACTTGTAGACGTGAAAGATGAGGCGACGCACTGAATGGTTGGAAATAGATATTGTCCTCGTCAATTTCATCAAATTCCGGGGAAAAAATCATCGTGTGATCCAGTTATTGCTGGTGACGTCATTTTCTGTTGATTACGGAAAAAATAGGGCTTGATAATGGCGGAATACCAATAGAATAGAATAGAAAATTTTTCGGTTTTCTGAACCCCATCAGGACTTAACTTACCTCAAAAATTTGGTTTGTTGACGAAGTCCTTAAGCTTGAAATGGACCTCATATGAGATGATTTTTGCGGTGAAAAGCATTCACCGGAGAACGTGAATTCGCTTAATAATCTTGAATAATTTCCATGCGTGGTACCAAAGTGAAATGTGACATGTTGAAATCACGAACCATACTTACAAAATTTGAGAAAAATCCATAAATAAACATGGTCACTATGAACTATCCAAACAACGCTATCCCTATTGGTAGACCCTGTATGCTTACTTGGGATACCGGATATTTTAAATTTCATTTGCATTCATGATAACGCCATATATTTGGAGTTTCCCATTTATCATGCATTGTATTACGAAATATATTCGAGAATTTTATTAAAAGTAAGTTATAAATACTGACGCCGATACTGCGGAGCGGCATATTGTTCACAACCTTTCAAGCCTTTGAGTTTTCACGGTCGCCCAAAGGTTATTTGACCGATTTTTCAGAGTGGAATATTATATTTTGGTTTGATTTGTTTGCTATATACCCTGAATATCTGTCCAGTAATACCCAACAGAATATTTCATTAATTTATTTTGGCTAAAGTCGGTGTTAGAGCGATTTGGATATCTTATAGAAGAAATTTGCTTTATCTTCAAGTTTAGGGATCCGTTATAAATCATACTATATGTATATGATTAATATGGCTCTCTTTTTCTTTCTCCGTCATAAAAATTATACATTTATTTAGACTCCAGGGTAGGTAGAGATCTAAATAGTAATGTCGCTTCTTGTTCTTAGAACAATGTTTCTCAGGTCCTAGACATGTTTAAAACAGTCCTTCAGCCGTAAGCGCTGACAGCTAGTGCTTCTTACTCCGTAAGATAATAACTGTATTATTATTTTTCTTTTAATAAATAAATAAATAAAATAAATCAGTCCTCTTTTATATATATATGTATACACTTTCCTATATTATCGCTGGAATCATTGCTGGGAGCGCTTAATCTGATATAAGAAAGAAAACCCATAAGCGACGTCTAGTTGGACGTGGTAGAAGTAATAACTTTAAGTCTGTAACAGTGAGATGCAAAACAGCGGCAGGCGGATTTCAAAAAAGAGAAGGTATAGGTTGCGACCAAACAGCTCAATACTAAAGTTTTTATGTTTGTAATATATCTTGAAGTTCTACCAGTAATTTCACATATACAAAATTTTTATAGATATTTTAGGAGTAGGGTCAGAAAAGCGAACAAATAAAGCAATTGGTATGCTAAAAACCGAGAGCTGAACAGGGTTTGCCGAAATTGTAAATTTAAAAGAGCAATGAGGAGTCGAAACGGATTTTGACTTGCAGTATTAAAATATATGTATGGTATCTATAAGAATGTTTGTATATTTTGAAAAATATTTATGTATTCCACTTCTACAGTTAATCTCCACATCTCACAATTATCGATTTTTCAAACAAAATTAAAAAAAAAAGCATATCCACAGCTAAAGCTTTTTAAAAGTAGTTAATCACCACTCGAAGCTTTACATTCACTTTAATATATAATAATAACAACAATAATAATAACAAAAACATATAACTAGAAGCTATTACTGATAACATTTAATTGGCTTTTGATTGTTCTCTGTGACCCAAATGGAAAATAAACAAATCAAAGCCATTTCGATGTGAACGCTACGCCATTTCGTCATGTCTACATCTGCGACTGTAGAAGCGATAATTTACGAGTTCATGCCCGACAAATGTACAATTAATACATATAAATTTCTATATATGCACTTAAGTATATACAAATTGCTTAGACGCTGCGCGCCCAGTGAAAGTGGAAGGGTTATCAGTTCTGAGTGAGACGCTAATTGTGTGCCCGCAAGTGCTTTGGGAATTCATGGCACATAAAAATAGAAAACTTAGCGGTTGTCAGCAAGTGGAATATCAGCAATTTTGATACAACAAATAAATAAACTTGCTTAATAAATGGAAATAGATTAAGATAATAATGGAAATGAAAATAACTACTATGAAATGTAATGAGCGTGAAGTGATAAGTACGCTTAAGCTTGCTGAGATGTAGTCACCAAATTTTTTTAACTCGAAATACTAATATCTAATAAGCTCTAAATTTACAACTGAAAGATTTCAAATACAATACTGCGGATAGTAACTTGTAGCTCTAGACTTAGTACGTGAAGTTTTAGTATGAGTATATTTCTTAGCAAAAACTTCACTTTATTTGAGAATATTTGGGAGCCACTGGATATGAGTGAAAAATTTCGTCAAACCATTATTTTGATCTGAAAATAACAACAGACTTGTTGATATTAAAGTTCAGTACTACAGGAAAGACTGTCTCTCTTCAATTAAACAAGATCTTACCTTATTACGCATAAGATACCATATCTATAGACATATTGTCAACCATTCACAAATTTTAATGGTATTTTTTTAGTTTTTAGTAAAAGGGGAAACATTTGATCGACAACCGCAGTGAAGACAGATTGTTCTGTTCGTACGAGAAACGTAATTGGAAGGTGCGGAGATTTTTATCCTTCCACTGCTTCCACATAGTTTAACTTAATTACATGTGTAATACATAAATACAAGAGAGGAAAGTTATCTACGTCCAAAGTTAGTCAATAGAAAGCCGGTCGAACTACACAAGAACTTGACGACATTGATCCAAATATTATAAGCTCTTCTACAACTTCTTACCACAGCTCTTAATTCTCACGAATTCCTGCAATGTGCCATTAATCTGATTAGATGTTCCTCATTTTAAGAACCTTAGAGCTGTTCCGTGCTTCTATATTTTATATAATCCGTAATGGCTTCGATGAGCTTGTTTTTTGAAACTTTTTGCCTTTGAAACGTTTCACTATCTTGCCAAAAACGTATTATCTGTGAGTTCAATGATAACTTGTGAAAAGTAGTCTGAGTGAAATGTCTAAAACATCTAAATTTGCGCCAGTTTCTTGACTATGAAAGCTCATTCGAAAGTTTGGAGACTAAAACCTTTTATTCTGTAAAATTTGATATATGTATTTAGTTTCTTTAGACAACATGTGATCTTTAAACTCAATGTCGATCTGTAAAAGCAATATTTTATGAAGCAGAATTTAATTTTTTTTAAATAAACTAACAACCAAATATTATTTAGATTCAAAGAGATTTATTTATCTGAGAGAACAAATGTTCTACAAACGCAATCTCGACCCGACCTTGAAAAAAGTTTTTCTGAGTACAATATTTTTTATACTAAAATTTAAGCAAAACTTCTTTTCTATATAAATATTTTATATATTAATGAGGAAATTCCTACTGTTTTTCTACTTGCTGAGAGATAAGGCGGAAACTTGTACGAAATAGCACTAAGTTCGGCCGTAGGACATAATACACACCCCTAATAATATCAATCTACTTCCTTCAATATCTTTACAAATTATATAAGGCATTAGTCACGGAGTTACGAAAGCAGTTTGCAAAACATTACTATCTGAACACCTGATAAAATTTGAACTATGCTTTTTTTTTGCACTAATTTCGGTTGAAAAGTGTCATGTTGTCAAACGACAATGTCCAAAGGACAGGGCTGGGCAGAACAATAAACAATTTAAAGGTGTTGCATGACAAATGTTTTGAAAAAGTTGAAAAAAAAAAATGGAAAAGACAACAGGAACTGAAATTGCTTGCAAATTTTGAATGAAAAAATTGCATGGAAAAACACAAAGAACTTCGCAACTGCAATCGGACACAATCAAATGGTTATTGAAGGGACATTGGGCACAGCTGGCAGCTGACAGGCAACGCAAGCAAACTGCGAAAATCGATCGCTTGGTCACTGATCATTGTTGGGATTGGCAGATTAATGAGCGTCACACCAAGCAGTGTTGGTTTCATGTATATAAAACTGTCCGTTATTCACGAAGGTACTTTGTGTAGCTAGAGCAATTTTCAATTGAAATAAAATTGGCAGGTAAATATAATATTAATTGACATGGTAGTTGCTTTCGCAAACTGAAGAGTAGTGTTAGTATTATTTAGTGGAGTTATAAAATAATGAAACTTTTGATTCTTCATTATTACAAATATTTTTGTGCGTTTCGTAAATTATTTTCCTTTTTCTGTTTTTATAATAGGAGTGCGCCCTAAATGTAGGCTAAATTTTAAGTGAAAATTTTTTTAACTTCAAAGTTATTGCCTACATTCAGGACTTTTTTCGTTATTGGCGGCAAACACCTCAAAATGTGGGTTAACAAGCGTTGACAATATTTTGCAATAAAAAATTAAAAGAGATAATAATCATATTTACATTTCAAACGTATGTCAAAGAAAAATACCCTCAATCCGATTTTTAATTGCTTTAAGCACTAATTTGTTAAATCTTAGGGTTATGAATTTAGATCGCACCACTAGGTAGATATTTTTCAAGACAAGTGCAGAACACCTTTTCAAACAAGCCAAGAGGTTTTTTTATATTTTTCGAGTCCAAATGGCATCATATTTCAAAATGTGAGATTTTATTTTCAAAACTATATACACTTGTCTGCCTAACACTTTAAGCAATAATTTAGTGACGCAGTGTGAAATCTCAAGTGCTGTATGCGCTTTCTAAATATCCATACCTCTGACGCTAGAGTTACTAATACAATTTTCTATCATTATTTTTTTCTGTCAAATCTGTTTTATTTAGTCCCTAGCACGTATGGCACGTACAAACCTATATGGCGTGGCGTCTCGCGTAGCACATGTCAACATGGCTCGAAATAATAAAAACAACAGCAATTAGAATAGCAACAGTATCCCCCGCTGTTTATACTCAAGTGTTTTGTGGCAAGCCAACAAGTGTGCAACACGTGCGTTCCAGGAATTTTTCAAGAGGCTCACAGAAATTTGAAGTCCTTTAAGGTTTGGTACTTATGTGTGGACATATGGGTTTACTTACATATATAGTATACTGCACTATTTATATTTAATTTAGAGTCGTAAAAGAGTTTTGAAACACTAAAATTCTATTACAATAACAATTCATATCCCTGCACCAACACAGATTGGTTAAGGTTACAAAAAAATTAGTCAAATCTTAACCGACCTTCAACTGGCCCTAGGAGGGAGGAGATTATTTTCATAGCCAAAGAGCTCACTGAAAAGCTGTGTGATAACTCGAAAAGATCGCCTCTGAAGCCATTAGCTGGAAACCTCTCATAAAATGTAAAAAAAGTGGTTATATCGAGTACTATTCTGAACGAACGAACTCGAACAATCTCGGGAACTTATACATTCTAACAGAATTATATTTGAAAATGGAATTTAAAAATTTGTTATGTGGAAAGTAGGCGTGGTTGTAGTCCGATTTCGCTCCATTTTACACCGGAGAATAGGAATTGAAAAAATCTCACGTACCGAACCGATACTTGTAGGATTTATCTCTAACGAATATTTAAACTTGAACGGTTTGTGAGATACATACATTAAACCTATTAAAGGGCGGGGCATTGCCAATTGAAAAAATCCAAATCAGCTTGTTTAAGAAGCCCAAAAGAGTGTTTCATGCAAGAGAGGAATTGTTTTCTGATTTTGGATAAAACGATCTAAAAACTGTGCGCTCTCTCTCAGCAGTCGTTTTAGATAACGTTAGCAAAAGTAGTTTCGTGTGCCGCTGCATTTATCTTGAGTATGCCATACCTTAGTCTTAGTTTTTCATAATAGGGTTTGTTTGTTTGAACTTCTCAGAAGTTGGCAAAAAAATTTGAATCTATTTCCTTACTTTTCCAGCCTATCCTCTTTTGAAAGCCGCTCCTTAAAGCCCAGTAGTTCTTAACACTATACACTAACAACTAGTAGACAGTTTTCGTTAATCATCGGTCACCAACTCGCAACAAATTGGTTTTCAACATAAGCTTTTCTCTATCAATCTTGGGCAAGCTTAGGAATTTCAGAAAAAGGTCTTTGGAATTTTGGAAGAAATTCTTCTTTTCTAAGTAAAAATCTCTATAGTTAACCTTCAAGCGTAGACAATCATTGAGACACTAATGACGATGTGAAGATGATTTAAATTTTCTAAAACTCTTCATTGGCCGGTAAACATCAAAACTCAAAATATTCATTTTATTCATAGCCACTCTTCGTATAATAAGCTTAAATGCAGTAGCGAATTCTACGTGATTTAGGTTGAGACATGCCTCACTCGCTATTCATTGGCTTAGCTGTTCGAAGAGGCCAAACAAAGCGGCAATCATAAATGCCTAAACTTGACATGAACTACAAAGAATTTGAGTTAAGACTTTGCTGACCTAAATATCCGACATATTCGTAAGAACAATAAAAACTACAATCTGTGTATAAAAGTCATAATGAAAAGCATAACAAACCAAAGTCAAATGTCGCCTGCCAAGTGTTGACTGCGTCAGCTTAGATGAAAATTAACAAACGGCATAGAAGGAGCAAAGAGAACTTGAATTTGTATAAAGCAACAACAATACATATCTTGTAACAACAATAAGCTAAAGCAGCAACCAACGCCGATGAGAGATCACTCAGTCAAATGGACTGACAAGCGGGCGGCAGCGCAACAGATTTCCAGCATAATTTTTCACAATTTTCAATGTACATACTTTATATGTATGTACATAGGTGTATGCATATATACATATATATTTTTGTGCGCTTCCATGAAGTTTTCTCGAAAATAGTTTATTTTTTAAACTTTTATTATTTTTCATGAACAAATATGCTTGTAGCTTTTATGCAGCGGCACAGCGCTATTATGATGCATTATGCGTACGCGTGTTGGCCCCCTGCTTGGCAGCGACCCCAATTTAATTGTTTTATGTTTCACAGAAGCGCTGAGATACGCACATACATATGTATGCACTTACACATACATATTTCTTCTAACAAATGCATATCTTCACCTAGTGGAAGCTTCCACTATCCGCCAGCGTTGAACAGCTGCAGTCACAGATGCTCCAGTTGGAGCGGGGTGGGTGTACATCATGGTTACCTCGATGTATGTATTGTGTAATGCAACTCGTAGTGTCTATAGAAAATATCGCTTTGTTTACATTACTTACTTTGTTTGTAAATATTGTATAATTTGGAAAAGTTTGTTGCTGAAATAGAAAATAAGTTTAGATACAGAGTATATTAAGGCATATTGTTGAAAAATTGTTGTTAGATATAGTTATCCCCAAAGAAGTATGTATTAGACGTAATACGTAATAAGTGTGAAATTTTCCAAATTCGATTTATTGTGACAATTTTGTGAATTGATCCACTATTGGACTAAATGGACCATCAGCTTGTGACAGATCTAAAATATAGATCCAATAACAGATATCGACCTATCCAGAGGCGGCTCAGTAACTGGAACTGCAGGTATGAAATATCACAGAACGAACTAGTGAATCTCAAGCGGAACATACAGATAAGAAGACATTCCAATAAATACCTTAATTTACGTAAGTCCATCATCTTTTTGTTAAAAAACTTTTCATGAACTTCAAAGCGATAGTTTTTGTCGAAGTCATAGTTAAGAAAGGTACCAAAAGTTCTATGGGTGGCACTTGGAGCTGAAATCAAGATAAAAAGTAAGCCATCAATCTATAGCAACTCTTTAACATCCCTCGCTGTAATTCCTAACGTCGTATTGATAGGATATCGATCTCTGAAGTTAACTAATAAAATATCCTTATATTCCTATAGAATTTGTTGTTAATAATGCGAGGTCAATAATTATGCCGCTATCAATACTTTTCTCAAATATGTAGTCCGCTTGCTAATAGAAGGGTGCTGCTCATGGACCCAACTCAGTCAGCGCTATTATAGTATTAGCGGAATATAGGTCGATACAATAAGTGTGAAGCATAGACGATAAAATACAGCACTGAAAGTTACGTCGTCTTACTGCGCTGTTTACAAGAAAAAACTCGAGGAAGCAAACACTGAAACTCTGGCAAGATCGAAAGACAAGGGGTGCAAATTAAGATGGACGCCAAACCAAATAAAGATTTAGAGATATCAAGAAGCCAGGGAACATGACGAGGTGAACTACTATACAAGCACAGATGCTTTCATGACGCAAATATTAGGGAAAAATAGAAAGACAACAAAAAAACTTAGTTCCGGCTACAAAATGGAACATCTCTGGACCCTGGGAGAGTTAGAACTGACCTGCAATAGGCCCGTCGGAAACCATTCGTAACCTTGCCCCGCAGTAATGCGATAGTAGTCCCGGGTAAGGAAAAGTATCTTTCATGGAAGGAGGGTGTGTTTTAGTGGCTATATGCTGATGTACGACGGTGATAACTATATGGTGCAAATGTATTTTAAGCCCGCCTATCGGCCGAAAAAAACAATCAAACCCAAAATGTAGGCAGGTTAGTCCCCAGACCAGGTATCAAAATCTTCAGAGATCATTCTCTAGGAATATTTATGGAAACAAATGATGAACTGATGTGTTCATAGCAGCAACGGGAACCGTAGTCATATGGTATTTGAAGTAATTATAGAAATGTCTTCAATTACATCTACTTTTGACTTTATACCTACACAGTGACATCTTTTCTGCTCTGAAGGCTCTAAATACGGCTTAGGACCATTCAAGAAGTAGTCAAAAAAGCAAACCCCTTGTGGATTCCCTTGTATAATGCGGATACTTTTTGAGCTATTGGGAATCTAGTACTAACATAAATTGTCATATGTCGTACTGAATCGCAACTGAGATTCAGGTTGTTATTAACGTTGTTGTAACAAGAGAGTTTCTTAGACTGGGAAAATAATGACTGGTTCCAAATACTTTTAAGGCTTTTTGTTATTTCATTTTCAGGGTTAACTCAAGATACAGTGCAATCATGCTAGCAGGGACCAATGTTATTTTCGTGAACACTAATCTGAAAACAGAAAACTAAAGCGATCATAAATTCAAATAAACCAAGGAAGATCGCTCCTTTAACAAAGACCGTGTCATTGTGGTTTTTTCACATATCAGAGGATCCCATATTCCTGCCTAAAATCAAATCTTAATTTATCTCTAACGTTTTTGAAACGTGTTAGACACTTGTAAAACATTTGATTTCACACATTTTTAGTACTTTGTGTATGAGTATAATCGTATGTATGTAAATTTGGAAATCAATCAACCATCCGATCCCACCGACAAGTGAACCATAGCAAAATTACTTATTAAGAAGCCTCACAGTGACGCACCCAATTTGCTGCAGGCGTCTGCAACTACAATTAGAATGAAGAAAGAACAAAATTGCTTCTTCACTAAGCAATTAGGGTGAGGCCACAGCGGCGCAAGCAAAGCGTTAAAACGCATGTACGAGTAGCGGTTTTATTGCCGCTTTTAAATCAGTTTTAATTATAATTTACAGGTTAGCGATTGAATAGGGAAGGCAAGGCGATGGCTACAGATAGGCAGGTTAAATGGCAACTCACCCTCGCGCGGTACGAGCTGGTGTATAAATTTGGTGGCATGCAACAGCAACTCAAAGAGTAGGGGTCAGTGGAAAGCGATAAAATTTAACAACTCAACGCGTTGTTGATAGAAATAAAAAACAGCGTTTTAAGAAACTTGAAAGCGTAGGAAAGGGGAATAAGCTAAATTATGCAGTGCGTCACGAAATTGCAGCAAATTATTAACCTAGAAATGAAAACAAGAAAAAAGGTATGAAAACCCCGCTATTTTTACTGCCTAACTTAATTTTGTAGGCGTGCCGTTGGTAATAAATTTGTAAATTTGGAAAACCACAACTTTTTAGCCACCACTCGAACAACAACAACCAGCACTAACATAAAAAGCGCGCACTTGCTTGCCACTTCATCACTTCAAAATACTTGCAACATCGTATGCGCTCACTTTTAAGAGCCGTGCATACAGGGGTCAGCGTTGCATTTATGTATGTATGTTGATTAGGGCGCCCATAAAATTTGTGTGCAACTCTGCGTAGCAATTCTTCCCGCGCATGCTTGGAAGCGTCTTGAAACGCTTGTCATTTAGCGCTAATAAACAACTTGTGTTCGCGAGCTCACTCCGCTCATCCCACACACAGTCAACACCGTTTGGTCAGTCGCTTTAGTTAGTCAATCATTTTGCTATTTCCCACGCATTTTGCGGCAAAACGGTTCTTTGATTTTTCATGGCTCATTGCATATGTTGGTTACGCTTGAGTAGCTTTAGCGAAAGGGTTTTGAGGAATCATAATTATTTATGATACAAAAATTGGGTGGAAGTTAAAGGTGAAGAAAAGAAGTGTTCACAAGAATTATTATTAAGTTTGATTAAGTTGCAGTGGATTCGTGGGAAAAGTATTGAGAAGTTTTGTGTAACACAAAAAGTCTTTTTAGGCGCTCCTTCTTCTTTGAAGAAATCTAAAGACTTCCTGTCGTTGAAAATTATTCTGGTAAACAGTTACATTAAAGGTTATGCTTGATTGGATTAATTAAACTTTAGTATAAACAGCAAGTTTGAAGCGAAATTTTAGTCTTTGAGAATTTTAGGTATAAAAATATTCGAATGGGTTATTATGTAAGACAAAATATGCTTATTTTTCTCGACCTTCCTAAAAATAAGTTTCTTTCTATGTTTTAATGTAAATTTAATTTCGCTATGAAGTCGTTATTCGATATATGTGACCTGGTCTACGAAAAGCATTCTTAGGTGTCAAAAAATCAAGTTTTTTTATTTTTTTTTTTTAATTTTTTTTTTGACATGTTATGTCAAAATTGAGGTATTACTTCCCGTACATATATGCAGAAAGACATGGCTAAATCGGCTCAGTACAAGACGCTGCTCATTTACATGTACGAGTATATTTTATGCGGTATTGGTCATATCCATTTCGAGGTTCTCTTTTTGTTTAAAGGAAAAAAACATAGAAATTTCAAATTTGATGAGGAAAGTTTATTATCATTCGAAATAACATTCTCTGGCATTAATTTTTTCAAGATCTTTCAATTGCTGGCCGTAGCTCCAACTCAGGTGGTCTATATGATAAGTCTTATTTTCGATGACTTGTTCGCGCATTTCGACTGGTAACTGGCGAATGGCACGAGTGATGTATTGTTTCAAGGATTATTCGCACCTCCACAGGAAAAGTGGAATGATGTGATATCGCATGATCTTGGTGACCAATCGACCAGCGCAAAACGTGAAATTATCTGCTCAATAAATCCATTGACTGATGCGATGTTTGGGAAATCGTCTGTTGAAACCAAGTGTCGTCGAAGTCACGAGTTTCATTTTCACACATAAAAAAATTGTTTATCATGGCGCCATAAGGGTTGAAATTGACGGTTACATTCTCACCAGCTTCACTTTTGAAGAAATATGGACCGATGACTTTACCAGCCTACAAATGAGAGGTCTTGAATCTCTTCTGGTTAATTTTTGTCCCAAATGCGGTAAATTTGCTTCATCGCCGAACAAAATGTGGCTCGAAAACGTCGGGTTTTCTTTGAACTTTTCAAGAGCACATCGTGCTAAGCGATGTCGCTTCGGAAGGTCAAGCGGCTGCAGTTCTAGCACAAGCTGTATTTTGTATGTTTTCAATTTAAGATCTCTACGTAAAATGCGCCAAGTTGTTCTATACGTCAGTTTGAGTTGATGCAAACGGCGGCGACTCGTCTGATGGTGTTGCGAATAGCACGCTTAGTAGGCCACTAGTTGAGTGAAGCTCGCGAAACACATTCTTACATATTGTGAATTTGCGTAGTGAAGTTAAACAATGCGTTAACAGTAATACGTTGTTCAAGCGTCTTTCTATGATGAAAGGCCAAACGATACTGAACAAAAATAACACAAAATTTTCTACGACGCTGGAATCGCGATCTGTCAAAAAAAGTATATTGAAAAAAAAAAAAAAAAAATTTTTTTGTTGGGATGGTTTAAAACTTTTTATTTGCTGGCAGGAGACAACGAAGAGAAATTCTTCGTTCCAGTCATTTCAGTTTATCGAGAATTGAGAACTAATTTCGATAAAATTGATCAAAATTTGTTATATTATGTGATATTGGGAACCTTGCCTCAATGAGTTTTTGTCAATAAAAGCACAATCCAATGCAATACTGAGGCTTTTCTTTGTTGGTTGGTTGGTTAATTAGTTCGTTTCTTACTTGAAAGGTTTTGCAAATGAGTTCCAACTAAGCACCATTTAAGAACTCGGTAGATGCGATAAAATTCCCAATTTTTATCATCATATGTAGCATCCCTATTTTTTCAGTTGATATACATACATATTACATAATCTGCTGATGCTGGGTATTCGCAGAGCTAACGTTCTAACTTTTCATTATTCACCACGCCTGCCTCATGTTGTGTCGATTCCGCTCTACCAAATTTCCGAAGGTGAGATATCAGAGGTCAGAGTCTTCTTTTGAAGAATAATTTTTGTTCTGCCTACTTTTCACACTACCCTGAAATATTTTTTTTCTGAATCAGTATTTCTAAATACATTGGTATGCGTCGCAGAACTGTTATAGCAGTGTTTGAACATGTGTTTAGGAACGGCTCTACTCAAAACATGTAGTCACTTCTGCGATCATAAATCGTCAGATAACCTAGCTTACTATTTTTATTAAAATATACATAAGTACATAATTAGCCACTGATATGTAAAGCTTAATAACGATACAATTATATTAACTACCTTAAATTATCAATTCGATTTCAAATCCGATCAAAAATCAGAAATAAAATGATTTATGACTGTAACTTGATCAATAAGCTAAAAAAAATTTAACGCACAGAGAAAGCATCATAAAAATGTTAAAAAACATATATGTACATATGTATATACGCAGCTCAGCAATGGTAATTAAATATTTAAACTCATAATTTGACCACTAAGGGAAAGAAAATTAAAATCAACACTTTCAAATTGATCTGCAACGAAACGTATTTATGATTTATCATTTCTTGGGGGTATAAAAACTTAAGTATTCAATTTGATGCAACAAAATAACTAAAATGGCAATAAAAACAAACGCAACAACATTTATACTACTCATTGAAATTCTTTAAGCGCACATTATGGCTTATTCTGGTCATTTGGTGGCTGTTGCTCGCTTTTAGTGGCAAAGTGTGGCAAGCAAATGTCGTAAATCAAGATTACAAAGCGAACAGAGTAGTACTTTAAAACACTTTCAATAATCGATGTGAGGTGTTGGTGGTGTGGAGCGGGTAAGCGGTCACTCAGTCGCACTAATGATATCCAAACAACCATTAAACACACTATCAGAGCACAAAAACGCAGTTAAAATTGGAGAGTGTTACTTCGTTCAGCACTCGACTTAAAACTGGTCGTGTGTTTCTGGTATATGTGTAGCACTTATGTACATACATACATATCTTACGAAATCCATTTAAGGTGCTAATAGTTATTATAGAGCCTTGATTACTAAAAGTCGACCGTAAATGGAAGTGAGTGTGACCAGGGAGATTTTTCCGAAAACTGTGGAGGCCGAGTTCCCGTTACTTCAGTCACTCTCTGGTAGCCATAATCGGATTATGTGTTCTATAATAAATATACTTATGACATCGAAAGTTATCTATACATGAAAATAACTGTACTTTTTATATAAATCGCACAACGGTTTGCTAGATTTTTTTGAAAGTTGAGAATCGTTTTTATGATTCAGAGCTACAACTTTAAGCAAAAACTGCCTCCAGTTGTATTTTATTCTCTCTCTCTCTTAAATTAGCCTCAACCACTCTTGTCGTCTCGTTGTAGTTGGAGTTCCTGTCGGAGATTATCAGCATGTATCCTTACAGACTTCTGTCAATTATTGACTTTTATGTTTATTTTGTTCTTGACTGCCATACTCTCAACTATCCATGTGAATTAGTTGAAGTCGAAATCAATAGGCTAAGTACATTTGTCGATATATGTATGTATATTTATCATATCTGAAAACAAGAATTCTACTACTGGCTTTGTGGTATCTGTGGATCGGAGTGCAACTTTAATACGTCATTTCTATTTATGAAAATTCATTGATATGATTTATGAATTTATGAAGAACTCTCTGCTCAACTATTTGACTTAGCAAAGTTCTTTTTGCCGCAATCGTAGGAATTTTATTGTAAATTGTCCAATGGAATTGATATTCATGAAGTGAGGCTAAAAATATTGTGCAGTGAAATAAGGGAAGATTCTTTAACAAAACTGAAGTTGAAACACTGAACAGTCATACATGAAGTGAGGCTTAAAATATTGTGCAGTGAAATAAAGAGAGATTCTTTAACGAGACTGAAGTTGAAACACCTGAACAGTCATACTTTCACCGTACCCTGAGATATGGCAGAAACTGATATTAGCCGCCTCAACAAATTTGTAATTAGCTCAAAGTGCTTTGTCGATTTAAGAGACTCTTAATAATCAATACATATGTATAAAAATGAGAACTCACTTGGCGCATAAAACAAGATCCATCTGCTTCCACTAACCTAATCTATCCGCATCTCTTAAAGGGTTACATGGGTTTCCTCAGTTAAGAAGCAGAATTTTTTCTACAATTTGTTTCTCATATAAAAAATGAAATATTATATAAATTTTTTTTGTGACAAACTTACACTATTACCAAAGACAATCTGAAATTTTTAAAAAAAAGTATTTTAAACTCGGCCATTGCCACGAAAATTCCGGAGACCTCTCAGAAGAAAGATGGCGTTGATCCGCGCTGGCAGGAAAACTTCTTACATGATCATCTAAAGTGATAAAAATACGTGTTTTAGGTAAAGCTTTAACTTAGAACTTGGACGAAGGAAAAAAAAAATTCGCGAAATATAAGTTTCAAATACTAGTAATCGAAAAAAAATCCTTAGTCCAGATCTTTAAGAATTGTATTTCGAAGATTTGTGTAGAATTTCAAGAAGATCGGTTGAGTATCTCAAGAAATATTGCCAACTGATTTAAAAAGCACAGATTCGAGAAAAACGTGCTTAAAGTCTGCGCTCTTAGCAAGAGTAGACTCGTGCGTCCAAGTTTTCAAAGCTGTATCTTCGAAACTATTATTCAGATCAACCTGAAAGTTTAGTACACAATTCTTGAGGTTTTGTAGAATAAAAAAAGACAATAAAAAATTGATTTTTTTAAAACCCGTAAACCCATGTAACCCCTTAAAAAGCCTCTAGTGTTGAGAAAATTATGATGACGAACTCCAGAATTTTCACAGCACATTGTATATGATTTGCGAAAACTACAGAACCGGGTTGTATATAATCGAAATATGTATGTATTCGGAAAATTAAACTGAATATCGAAATCTGTACTTAAATTAGGGGTATGATAGACTTTCGTTTATAATATCCATCCAGATATGTACCTAACTGACTTTTCTAAATTTTACGGACCATCATTTTCTTATCATCGAATTTTTAATTTAAAATACATGACAGCTGACGTCGAACACACTTTCAAAGTGTGCTCGGCACGCACCGCCAAAAACAAAAGAAAAAAAGATATGTAAATACGTACATATATGTATTTAAATAGGAGATCGATTTATGTACAAATATAGGGCTTTACGAAAATAAACGAAACTTGATTTTTATGCCACTAATTTAAAATACGTATTTATGGCAAGGCATTTAACAAATTTCTGTTTTCCATTGCCCATTCTATGAAATATGATCGCTTTTACACGATCATCAACCCTAAAAGTGGGCTTTAGCACCTTTAGCTTGCATAAAAAGGGGAGCCGATAAGAGGCAGCCTGCTGCATATACATACATATGTACATATGGTGCAATGCGAAGTCAAACAAACAGCAAGCGAAATGACCTGAAATCACCTCGTTGTAGATAAAACCGGCCTAACAACAACAATACTAAAAGTTAAAATCTCTTTTGGGCTCGTCCCCTCGGTCTTTGTTTGTTTTATGTTTTTGTTTAAATTATCGCATTGCAATTGCATTGTCCGCACGGTAGTCGCGTCGTTCGATGCCTACTTTTCGTCTCAATTACACTTTGGACCTTTTTTGTTTGCTCTTCATCGGCAGCATATTCCACACCCTAAAGCAGTGTAGTGATTATATTTATATCATGGTTGTTATGTACATATGTGAAGGTCTATATACTTGCATATGTTTGATTGTATGTCCTCGGGGGACCGAGTGTGCATGTCTTCTGTCTCCTAAATACATAAATATATTCCACTTTCTTCGATTTCATTGCCCTTTTCGGATTTTTTTGTTCCCTTTCAGACAAGTTTCACCTGCTCCACACCTGATCGTTAACATCACCCTCTGTAAGGGGTAGTTGTCAGCATTTGTGCATGTTTGAACTTGTTCCTGACCATGTGTCTAAAGTATTTTAGTTATTTTCATGTTGATTACCTAGAGATAGCGAAGAATCCTATCGAAATTTTGATATATGTCGAGTGGGGTCCGAAGAGAATTGCGGATTTACTTTTGTTGTGAGCTCATATGATCTTTTGAAATTCACAAAACCGCTAGTTAGCGATTTTAATTAAGTGGGGTTGTCCCGCTGTAGCCTAGAAACGATCATAGGAGTCAATAGCGGGTGATCCAAGTATAGGTATTGGTCAACATAATCGCACAACTGAACGTGTTATTCGCAACACTTTGCATTTATTATCCGATAATATTCGACCAAATAGACCACATCGAGAGTCGATTCGACGCCGATCGCAGCAACCGCACTGACGTAAGGAACGACTTGGCGTATAATACGTCAAGATCTAAAATTTAAAGCCAATCAAAAGTTCCAAGAGCCAAATTTTGTTGAGCGATGGGCCCATTTCTGGCTTATGTATATATTGCAATATCTAAACAAGCAAAATTGCCGCATTTGGAATGAAGAACAGCCTGAAGAGACTCAAGCTGCTGCCATCCATTGGTGTGGCTTGCGGGCTGGTGAAATCATCGGTCGATATTTCTACTAAATTTATGCCGTTGAGAACGTAAACAGCAATGGCGACCATTATCACGCCATAATGACTGACTATTTGATGCCTGAAACTGAAGCCCGTCATCTCGGCGATATTTGATTTTAACAAGACGGCGCTACTTCTCAGACATCGCATCAATCAATGGATTTATTGAGAGAACACTTCGCTGAGCAGATAATTTCACTTTTAAGGCCGGTCCAATGGCTACCAACAACGAATGATATCACACTGTTAGACTTTATCCTGTGGGGTTATGAAAGGTCTAAAGTCTATGCGGACAATCCCGTTTCTATTTAGGTCTTGGAGCAAAACATCGAAAATTGGACTCAACGGATGGACCATCTGAGAAAAATAAATGCCAAAGAATATCTTTTCGAATGATAATAAATATTCCCCATCAAATTTGAAGTTTCTGTGTTTGTTCTTTTAAAAAATTAGGGAACTTCGAAATGAATCACCCTTTATGATACAAATCTGATTGTTATCCACTCACGATTTCGTTGAACAGTGAATTTTTAATTTTTTCGTAACATTTTTAAAATTAGCTTTTGTCATTTCCTGAAGGTGTTCCTCTGATATTTGATCTTGGAAACTGGCAAGAGTATAAAAATTTCGGTTACATTCGAAATTCCACCTTCCTTGAAAATAAATTCGCGGCAGATCCTATTTACAGATTTGTAAAAAGTATTAAAATATATTGTCTTACGATATTTAATGACATAAACCTTGTTTGGGTAGATATTATTATGAATGATGAAACTCATAGGTTTTTGGAGAGGCTTTCTTAGATATGTCGAGGAACCTATTTTTCAGAGTACCAACCAAAAAAAATTTTTTTTTAATCCACCCTAATATGCATTGATGTTTGACGATGAATATCTCGTAAACGCTTAACTTATTCGAAAAAACATATGAGACCATTTTTATAGAGCAGTAAATTTCCTACAAAACTATGAGTTTCATCATTCATAATATTTTTTTTTTCATTGAGTTATAAAATTAATAAGAAATAAAACATTTTCACAAAAATCATCAAACTTTAACTGTTAATACCTTTTAAACGGTTGGGTTTACGAAAAAATCATAGGAGACTTTTTTTAGGGCGTTCAATTTCCTACAAAATCTAAGAAACAAGATATTTTTTCAAGTAGTTGGAAGCGAGATATAATTTTTTTTTATCTGATTATAAGAAAAAATAGAAAACTGTATGTAGGGCGACCTTCCCGTCATAATTAAAAACTCATATTTGGAGAGGCTTTCTTAGAGGTGTCTAGGAACCTATTTTTCCGAGGACCAATCGAGAAAAAAAAATTTTTTTTGAATCACCCTAATGTATATATTATATTTAAAAGTTCATATCAGATTTCTGAATCAACTGCAAGGTCACAGATAAGTTAAAGATAATTAGAGATTATGTATGAAAGTTTTCTCCTACAACAATTTATACAGTTTTAATAAGTTTATAGCTACAAGGTTCCCTACCTACCAAATTTGTCTATAGCATAAGAACAACAATATTTGCAATCAGCTATAATGCTAAAGTGACAGCATGACCCATGCATATATCAGAGGAGTACAGGTGTTCAAAAACCACGCATAAAGGCGTACACCCATACATACATAAGTATATGCACAAATAAAAGCGTATGACAATGACAACAAAATAACAGCAACAGCAAGTTTCATAGCAACAATGCAACAAAATCATTGACACAGACAGCAACAACAAGAGTGGAAAGGTAACCAAAACCAGAGCCAACTTTGCGCACAGTCATATCGGCTTCAATATTTGCTTTCAATATTTTGTTTTAATTATTTATTTTCTCCTTGTCTTCTTCTTCTTTTTCGTCGTCTTCAGTGACGTACAATGTACTTTTCCTTACTACACTATTTATACTCTTATATCTAAGTGGCGCACATGAGGGTAGGTTGGGGTAAGCACGTTGCATGCGTAGCCTTAACTACAAAAGTACAACTCTGCATTCAAACATATGCGTAACGTGTGAGTTTTTGTTGTGATTGAATATTGTTTTTTTCGCTTTTGTTTTTGTGTTCATCAAAACGTTTGGCTACCATTTGGTATCGAATGACGATGTACACACTGCTGATGTACACTGACAGATAGTGTAACTGACGGACTTCATCAGCTGCACGAGCAACCAAATAGGCTAAACGTTCGACCGCTGCACCGCTGCAGTGTGGACAGACATTGGACAGTGCCGGCTAAGTGACCGCGCGCCCAAGACTCTTACTACGCGGTTGATGTCTACTTACTACTTTTACATATGTACATATATCCAGACATGTACATATATATTCATATATTTGTTGCTTTCAATTTCTTTCTTTCTTTTTGCAGCTCATTTGATTTGTTTGCCTGTCCGCAAACGCAATATAAGTCCATTTGTTGAACGCACACAGAAACATATAGACACATATTTATATTCGTAACTTGGCCCTGTCGCTGGTTTGAATTGATTGTGAGTTTATTTGTCCATATAATACATATGTATGTATGTATGTTATTTATATTTGTCTGCCCGTTGCGTGCACGCATCCCTGCATTCGATAGACAGACTTATCAAATAAGCGCAGAAACTCCTTAAATTGAGCTCGGTTGAGCCAAATGTGTAATTAACCCTTAGTTAGTGCGCTCGATTTAACAAAGTGCGAACTTACGACTTTTATGTTGAAGTCAAATATTTGGTAGACATATTGCTGTGGATCATCTTGGAGAGGTAGAAGTTTCTATCAAAGAATACTCCACCAATTCATATCTACATATGTAGTGTAGAGTGAAAAGTAACAGCACCTTTAAGAGAATTTTGAATTACACTTTTTGTGATTTGAAATTTTTTTATCGAAGTATTACTTTAATTATTGCCTGTTTGTAAAGATCGTGAACCTCAAAAGGTTCTCTTGTAATTCAAGAGTTCTTATATTGCAAACGATTAACCAAACTTGTCTATCCATTTTCCAATATGGGCTTTAGCTTCGCCTATCGTGACTACAATTTCGAAGGCAATTCTCTTGGATTATGCATATGTACATACAGCGTTTGTCTGAAAAGTAAGTAAGTCTGATTTGTCTTCCTCCGCGACAGTACGGAACATGCTCGCACCGACTGGATTCGGTAAAAGGCGTTCCTAGCTAACGAACAAGTGGATAGTCAGTTATCTCCGAGCAGTCAGAACAAAAATTTTCGCTGAAAGTTACACCACGACAATGCCCCGGCTCACACCGCCTTTCTGGTGAACAGCTACCTAATTAAGACCGACATCCAAACGCTTCCGTAGCCGCCCTAAAGATGTGGTCCCTCCGAACTTTTTTGCTTCCTTGCCTGAAAAGGCTGATCAAAGGCAAGCATTTTGAGATGACAGAGGGAATATTCGGCTTTAAAGGCTATTCCGGAGAAAGCCTTAAGCAACGCCTACATTGCTTGGAAATCACGCTTGCAGCGCTGCTTCGACGCAGAAGGACCCTATTTTGAAAGTTTTTAAAGAATTGTAACGATTGGTTCAATAAATTGTTTTGAATCGACTCAGTCCTATTACTTTCCGGACAAACCGTATACACATATCTCCATAGACCTGAGAACCAGTGACAATATTTTATTTCGTTTTACTCTTTGATCTATTGGCGAGAGTTAAAGGTAACTGATTTTAGTAGATATGTAACCATATCTCAATTACAGACACTGCTGATTAATCGCCGATGGTGCTAAGTTCAGATTTTCTCAATTTTTAAAACTGCAAAAATCTTTCATGATTCTCCGAAAAACACTTACTTTATTCCTCTTAAAAAAACATTTTTTTTCAGACCAGTACAACCTCAACAAAATTTTTGTCAGATGAATATTGGAGATCTAACCTCATCATAAGTTTCTGTACCAGTAACTTGGTGTCAGTTGAATTGTTTTGGTTTCAATTCAGGGTTAATCTTAGGTTCAAAATTACCTACTTGAAATACTCTTACTCTACGAGTATACACCAGCAAACACAGCAAGTCCCTGGCATTCGCTCCTCTTATCCTTTCATGCACTATGTATGTTAGTACACACAAAGCAACTGTTCGTCCAAACATTGTCGAATATGCACTCCATATGTATATATGTAAGTATATATCTGCATCTAAACAATGCTTTTGCTGTTTCTACGCAATTGTCAGATTCTTTGCATTGCATTTACAGTGCTGATATCGTCGTCGCTGAGAGAGAGGTAGGCAGGCGGATAAGTCAGTCAGTAATGAACGGTATCAGCGAGGCACAGCTGGTCACCAAAAGCGACCACAATCAACTGCACATGCATGTAAGTAGTTGATTGACCGACTGACTGTCCGCCAAACTGACTGGCTCGAGATCACGTTGGCGTCGTACTGCTGAAAGTGTGCTCTACAAGTGTGCTACGCCACGCATGTTGTGCGCGGGACCGACGCCCCATCATTGCAGTTTTGGTTGGTTTTCGGATTAGACTGGTTGATTCGTTGTATCGCTGACTGCAGGTTGCCAGAGCTATCCCGCTTAAAAACGTTTCTCCTCTTTGGTTGCTAGCTCGACATGTTTTTTTGGTATACTTTGTTTGGTTGGATGGGTGACCAAAGGTACCTGTCTATCAAAATGTGTTTTACAACAGCTCACAAATGACGTCGTTTTCTTATGTGCCATTGTTGTTGTTGTAAACGTTTGAATAGCGTTTAATCGTTGCACTATCACGATTTCTTTGTCGTTTCTTTTTGTTGATTAGTTTCATTTGTGGTTTTGTTATTGGTAGAGGTTCATTGGATTTGTTCTTGTCTTTTTTGTAGTTATTGGTATTAAGCTAGAAATGAAAAAATTTTTTGGATTTGGATTTAGAGAGTAACATTTGTTGTGTCCAGACTTATAATACTTCGACTCATTGTCAATAGTGTCTTACTCGTATATCCTGGGACTAGTTGCAGCTTAATATTCAAAAATTTTAGAGCCAAAAAATTGTACCTTCTCAACATTATAATCTAATAAACTTTAAATCTCAAGAGTGCATGCTGTAGGTTTAAATTCTATTGTCAGATCATCTGTCGAGATTATGTAAGTCCCCAGGACGTTAAGGATTTGGGATTTGTGGTAATTGCAATGGCTTAAATGACAGCAATATACATATGTAAGACTTGTTAGTTAGAGTATAGCAAAAATCTTACGAAAGTCTGCATAAGCAAAATGAGGACTGCATAATACCTGAACACCTCGGGAAAAACTCTAGGTTTCGTCTCTTTTAACCTGTTCTTAAGGAGATCGACTCACTTATACTACTTTGGCCAAAAAGTAGTAAGATGAAAAATGTGCCAAATATCACCATAAAATAATCTTTAGTGTTTAGTATGCAATAATGGGCACTCGGCGTTTTTTAGGATGTCTGGAATTATTCAACAGAGAAGTTCCATTAAATGTTGTGTGCGGCATAAAATTTTGGTGCCGAAATGTTCAGAATAATGTAAACGGACTTCACTGGTAATTGTTAGTCGCAAAGACGATCGAACAAAGAGGATCAAGAACGCGTCACGACGAACCACGTCCAGAATGGTCATTAACATCAACTGATGATTAAGACGTCAATAAAATAAAAGAACTGTTGCTTGAAAATCGCTGATAAACAGTCAGAGATTTTAGTGACATCCTTGGAGTATCGGAAAACTATTTCAAAAGATCATTTAGGGCTAAGAAAAGTGAAAGGACGATTGGTTCCAAAACAACTAAATTTTTTTTCGAAAAACTGCGTCGCCTTAACGTTTGTGAAACGATGCTTACCGACTACCAGGATGTCATGCAACGTATGTACTTTTACTGGCGATGAGTTTTCTATCTATGCTTACGATCCGAAAGTAGACGATCAATCGGCCGAATATCGTGGCAAAGGTGAACCATAGCCGAAGAAACTACTTAAAAGCAGGTTAAAATCAAGGCAATGTTGATTGCGTTCTTCGGTCAAACTAGAATACTGAAACTAGTACTACTTGAACCTTACATTGGCGTTAAGCTATTCGTAAAAACAAGATGGACAACTGTCGGTTTTTGCACCACGATAATACCCCGTCGCATCCTGCATTGATTTTTCGTGAATTTTTAACCAATATCGTGCAGCAACCACCTATTCGCCAGATTTACCTCCGTGTGCCGTCTGGCTATTCAGAACACTCAAACGACCGCTTCGGAGAAAATTGACCTTTTCACTCAATTGAAACCATTAAACGAAGAACGTGCAGTGAAGGCTATTCCGGAAATTGACTTCAACAACTGTTTCGAGGATTTGAAAAAACGTTGGCGCCAGTGTATTGGGGTAGAGGGGACTACTTTGAGGGGATAACCTAAGTAGATTTTGAAGAATGTATAGATATAAATGATCGGGATGATAAGAAGAGTTAATTTCCGAGTAACTATCTGACTGTCTAACTATGCAAGCTGTAAATAAAAGTAAAAATTCAGGTATCGTAATGAAACTCGTGTTTCCAGAATAGCCTAAATCTTCCAAAAACTATTGAAACCACCAGATACCGAATATAAGGGTCACTGTTCCTATTTCGAATTTTTTTTACAGAAAATATCAGTTAAGCTATTATATCATTGAAATTCGGCGAGAAACCTTTTCCAATAATAGATTGAAATGGATTAGATTAAAATAAATATGGGTTGTATCGGATGAATAGTTCCCTTAGAAATATATTTCGAATTTCAGATTGATTTTATAACGGATATTCATATAGGTAAATACGTGGGTTAGCTTAATGAAAAATGCGAGAACGTGCTTTTTAATAACGCTGCATGTTTGCATCTAAAATTAAAAAAATCGGATGAAAACTTGCCCTAGACCTCATATATCTAACAAAACTTATTATGCAGGCATTTTTTGTTTTATGTTTATATCCATGTCCCTGAAGTACGTAAAGTTTTCTACTTTATTCATTGTTTACTGTGTTTTATGTGCTTGGCGAGTTTCATTTGTTAAAAGCTCACAGTTCGTTGCCTGTTCGTGGATTCTTGGCCAAAAACAAAACTGTAACAAAAACGAGCCTCAATATTCGGATTTTCACATCTTCACCAACTTCGGTTTCATGTGACTTTTTCCTGTTTCAAAAATTGAAGATAACCTTAAAGGACCGTCGTTTTACAACTATAAACGCGAATCGCTGAAAGAGCTAAAGGTTATGTATTCAAAAAATCGAGTTTGAGAAGTGTTTGTAAGTTTGAAAGAACCACTGAAAAAGTGCCGAAAACGAATAAATACATATTTTTTTTTTTCGAAAAAGGAGAGGTCACGTTATTTAAACGCTCACCCGGTTTGTGTATGGAGCTTAGAGTCTTGCTGGAAAATTCAAAAAGCAATTTATCCGACATTTTCAGGATCGTTTCTTGGTTTATGTAACTGGAATGAAAAAGTATTTTATATGTTCCAAAACTACCAAATATTCCAAAAAAGTATTTGTGGAAACTTTCCCATATTAGACACTACACACTACACTATATCTCCGAATCTAATAATTATCTGTTCGATATACTTAATGCTTTATTAAAAATTAAAATGCCTAACATACATATGTACGTACTAAGCCTTATTAATTGTCATTTTAATGCAAGTCAACAAACTTTACGGTACATATTGAGGCATACACTCACATATAATGTGCTAAGCACGCTCATGCGCCACAAATGATATGAGTGACTTGCCATCATCAACTGTCACAATTAGTGTCAGCGTAGCAAATTATGCGCAAACTCTTTCATAACTGACAGTTTGTCCACAGCGAGCTGCTATCAGCGCCGGCCATGCTGCGCGTGCGCAAGCAAGCGTCCATCAACAATTGTCGATACTCATATACAATGCTTAAAATACTTTAATGCATGTAATGCGATATGTTAATACTGACTTGTGACGGCGACTAATTGCCAGATGGCAACTAAAATGCTATTTTATGCGATTTATTTACTATGTTTGCTGTTGTTCTTGTACAGTTTTACTTAAATGCTGAGAATACGTTTTTTTATTCGCTTATATTTTGTTAATGTATGCGTAAATTGTTGTTATTTTATGCAAACGCATATACTTTGTAATGACAAGCCACCAATAAAGTGGCGAAACGATGCTCGAACGCTAAAATAATCGAAAAAATAAAAAAACGACTCAATCGTAAGGTTGCCTTGCAGTCTGTCGATGGAACGTAGCAGCCACAGCAACGAGCAAGAGGCGCATCAAATATGCATTTCTATAGCTACAAAGCTAACAACAAGCAACCAACAGTTACTTGCAGCAATTTTGGCGTCAGTAACGCTAGCTGGAGTACCATCCTCGTAGCTCCTTCTCGCCTCGCCCGCCCTTCCGATCTCCCACGCCTTCATCATGCAAACTATCAACATGATCAGCACATGAAGACGCTCAACGACAACAGCGCGGACTTGTGTTGCCGAGCGCCTGCAACATCCAATGCCTATACTATGAAAAGAAGAAGAACAAACCAGAAACAACACCAATCAAAAGGTTCTTCAACTCTGCCACTGCTATAGAACTTAGGCGCAACCTCAAATGACGACTTCACTGTATTTACTGATCGTGTTCGGGTTTGTCGGAGAGGGAGCAGCCTAGTCACCGCTTTACCGGCATCATGCCACATTTATTGTTGTTGTGTTTGGCGCTTTTTATTGCGGTTGCCTGCATGCAAAAGTGGCACGATCAGCACTAACAGCACCTTCGTCTATAGCTGAGGCGCTCAGGCTGTAAGACGATCAGCATCATAATGGTCGCGGACACGAGCGCGCTGTCGTATGTTGATGATCATCATCGTGCATGAAGGCTGGTTGTGTAGTTGGAATGGCAGGGATGTGTGTATAGATGCAGTTTGTATGACTCGTTGGCCTGTTGGCTGGCTGACAGCCATCGGGATCAACACTGGGGCAATGAACAGCACTTTGAATACCCAGTCAATGCTCAGATGTTGACTTAAAAAGCCTAGAACTTATCATGTTCATATCTTGTGCTAAAAATGAACTCCTCCCCTAAGTAGTCTGTCTTTTGTTACGGTTAAAAATTCGCGTGACCACCCGAATGAATGACGAAACGAAATTTTTTATGACTGTCTATACAGTCCAGAAGCAGACCTTTCTTTCTAAAGAGAACAAACTTGAATTTTAAATCCGAAAAAGAATCTTACGTACCGAAACTTCACATGGAAGTCCAGTTCATCCGCTCTACAAGCGTTAGTCCATACGTTCTGCAAGCGGTCCTTTCATTGTAACCAGAACAGACTTGAATTTAATATCCAAACATACAAAATATTTGACGATCCGAAACATCTCATGGAAGTCGAGTTAGTCCGTTCCACAAGCGTTCCTTTCTTCCTAACCTCAATGAGGGTATACCCCACCAAGAACATATAGGCGATCTGGCATATTGAGACTCCTCATGAAAGACCGGTCATTCGTTCCACAAGCCATCGTTACTTCCTAACATGAATGGACTTGAAGTTTATGTACATATATCCGACCAATAACCGTTCACTACTACTTTCAATTGCGTGAGCTCCACTTCATTTGCTTGCTGTGTTATTTCCCCCAATATCCGTCTCCCTTTCCAGTTAAGCAAGTCACTCTTTAGAATCAACTTCCTTCGTCGCAGTTAACCACAGCCGCCAGTTGGTTGATCGTTGCTTCCTCCGTCGTTGCTCGCCCATAATGCGTAAAACTGCTAGTTGTCTGGGACGAACTGAAACAGCAGCTTACTTAGCTGTTAACGCAAATGCAGGCCATTGCAGGGAGTATGCCTAAGGTAAATGACTGAGCGCGCCAATGCACTGACTACTTATATGCAATGATGAGTCGCGCATTAATGATCGCCATGATCATCTACAGTCATTTCTTCTGCTGCGCGTTCACCGTAGTCCGTTGGCATAGCGTGCGCGTTGCGCTCTGATCATGCGCGTTGTTGCAACATCATCTGATCACCGGCTGTTTTAGTTGAGGTTGCGCGCTTGGTTGGATCCGCTTAGTTCTTTGTCTGTACGACTGTGCGCTTAGTGTTTATTTGTTGGAGCGCCTGCGAAGGATGAGTTCATTGACTCTGTAGGCAAGTTCACCACCACAAGTTGTTTTGCTTATTTTTGTTGCATGAACATATACATATATTTGTATGTCCATAGATATCAAGTCTGTGGTTGCGACGTACTCTTAGAAGTTGCACTCTTCTCTCCTTCAACACACGACACAAACTCACTGCGTCACTTTCCTTTATTTCTAGGCGTGATTGTGCTTCACGATTGCGCGATCACCTTACCGACCGCTGTACATACAAACATGATATGAAAAAGTTTACTTTCTGTGTGCGTTTACTTCTATGTTTACTTTATTTGCAGGATTAAAAGCATTAAAATGTCGTGTGGTTTTGTTCGGTCCGTTGTCCGGCTGGTTGACTCGTTGGTGTGTGCACTCAGGCGTATTATCGGCATCACTGTTGTGCAGCTAGAAATACAAGTATAAAATAAAATCAAAAAGGGGAGATTAGTATAAAAAAGAACTTGAACTGATAAAAAATATTGACTTGATAATAACGAACCAGCTGTTCTTTTAACTGAAAATAAGTAAGGATGCGATGACTTCGTACGTAACCGTGCGCCAATCGCCTAGAGCTCTTTTTACAAATTAAATGTAAATTAAAGCACACGTGTGAAAAGAAGTATAGTTTTGGGCGTTGCCGCTAATATTTTAATAATTTTAAGAGAGTATTACTGTATGTATGTATGCTTATAATGTATTGACCCACCTTAAGGTTTTATCGAAGACTTAATTCCAAAACCAAACTGTGAGAGTATTACCAAAATACTTCTAGTTTAATTTTTCGGAGGAGATTGAAGCTAAAAGCTATGCCATCTGACTTCGGTTATTTATGATAAATATCTTTAAACAGGTGATCCTTTTCTAGGTTCCCTTACTATGAAAAAACACAGAAATTTCAAACTTAATGGAGAATGTTTGCTTTTATTCGAATTTATTTTTTTAAGATTATCCTTTTCAAATCGCGGCTACAATTTTCGAAATATTTGTCCGCATAAACTTAATATTTTACATATCTCCACAGGAAAAAGACGAACGGTGTTTTATCATACGAATTTGCTGGCCTATCGACCACCCTCAAAACGTGAAATCATATGCTCATCGAAATGTTTTCTCAATAAATCCATTGATTGACATGATGTGTGGGAAGAGGCGCGGACTTGTTGAAACCAAATGTCGCCAAGATCACAATCTTCAATTTCAGGCAACAAATAATCGGTTGTCATTGCGCGATAACGGTCACCATGGACGCTTACGTTCTCACCGACATCATTTTTGCAGAAATATGGATCGATGATTCCACTGCCCCAAACCACACCAAACTATTGTTTTTCTGCATAAAATGGCAGCTCTTGAATCTCTTTAGGCCGCTCTTCTTCCCAAATGTGGAAATTTTGCTTAATTACATACTCATTGAGCTAGATATGAGCCTCATCATAAAAAAAAATTTGGATTTTTTGGAATGTTTCAAAAGCATATAGAGCGAAAGGATGTGGTTTGAGAAGGTAGATCGGCTTCAGTTCTTGCACAAACTGTATTTTGTACGCTTTCAATTTAAAATCTTGACGTAAAATACGCTAAGATGTAAAATCTGTTAGTTCGAGTTGCTGGGAATGGCGCGGAACTGACTCTTCAGGAGTTAGGTCGATTATTTTGATCATAAGTTGAGCGAAGCGCGCGAAACACATTCTTTACAGAACGTGAATTTTCGTAATAAAATTTAATGATTTTTAAATGTTGTTCAGTCGTGAGTCTTTTCATTATTCATAACAACATGACAGCTTGACACGATACACGCGTGATCTGACTTTGGCTATTGAAAAAAGTATCTCTACTTGGATCACCCATTATAAACAGTTTGTGTGCAGATCCCTTATGAAAACGTTCTTACTGATACCCTAATACCCTAATTGCACAGAACAAACGAGGTATTCCATACCAAATCGACCACTTTTGAACCCGACCCCTTTAGATTTTGCTGAAACTTATCCATCCTTTTCTACCCTTTGAAAAACAGTTTTGAGAATTTTTTCAAAATTTTCTGTCCAACTTTCAAAAAAATTATGAATTTTTCAAAAAAAAATGGCTTTTTTATTTTCAAATAGCCATAACTTTTATAGAAATTAACTTTTGGCGACCTTTTTCTTAAATTTTTGTTTTTGAATGAACTTTTCAAAAAAGTACACGAAATAATTTTAACACGATCAATTTTATAAAATAATCGGTTTTTTTTTTAAATAAAATCGTCATTTTTGGGAAGTTCGCCATTTTTTTTTTCTCAAAAAAAAAACTTTCAATTTATTTGACAACTATCCCTGCCAATCCGGAGTGGCCCGATTTTTTTTATATTTTTTTTTATTTATTTAAAAAAAATTTTCAAATTTTCAAAAAAGAAAAAAAAAAATTTTTTTACGTAAACTTTACTTCTATCACATCGGGTTCAAAAGTGGTCGATTTGATACATATTTACTTCGAAAAAGTTAGATAGTGTCTCCACAATATGATAAAAAATCCACAAGTGGGAAACTTGCTACATATGTATGTATAAACTTTAAACTTTTTCTTAGCTTTACATATGTTTTACCAGTCACTGCCATAAAATTTTCTCGTAGAAAAAGGCTCAATAGTTTATAAACCGAAAATTTTTTTAATCTCCAGTAATACCATAGCGCCGTTCTAAATTTAGTTTAAATTGAGGTTAAAAAGCTCTTAAGTTCAATTTTAAAGTACGTCTTATAGTTGAGCCGATTACGCGAAAAATCAATTTTTTATACATATGTATGTAGATTTAATAGGATTTTAATAATTGTCAGCATGCTTTTTTTTCAACGAAAATTATTCCAAGAGCTTAAGAACTAGATAATTTGTATAACCGCAACAGCCCTTATGTTGAAAAAGAACCAATAAACCAATGCAGCAAACAAGTTCTGTGCGTCAAACATGTTTGAACGTGCTACTTTGCCACTGTGGCCACTTGCCCTTTTATTGTTATTATCACCAAAACTGGCCTACACACCACAGTGCTTACGGCTTACTTAAGTCAAACTATATATGTATTAGGGTGATTCAAAAAAAAATTTTTTTTTCGTTTGTTACTCTGAAAAATAGGTTCCTAGACAGCTCTCAGAAAGCCTCTTCAAAAACCTATGAGTTTCATCATTCATAATAATTTTTTTCATTAAGTTATAAAATTCTTAAGAAATTAAAAATTTTCCCAAAAATAATCAAACTTTAACTATAAATATCTTTTAAACGGTTGGGTTTACAAAAAAATCATTGGAGACCTTTGTTTAGGGCATTCAATTTCCTAGAAAATCTAAGGAACAAGATATTTTTTCAAGTAGTCGGAATTGAGATATAAATTTTTCTATCTGATAATAAGAAAAAATAGAAAACTGTATATAGGAGGATTTCCGTTACAATTAAAAACTCATATTTGAAGAGGCTTGATCTAGGAACTTATTTTTAACAATAAAAAAACGAAAATATTTTCAAAATCTAATGTATTTTATTTAAATTTATTTTTCTACATATATATACATATATTATGTGAGCAGTCATAAATCTTTCATGTGTGCTTGTTTATGTTTGCCAGATCATTATTCAGGGCGCGCTGCAATCAGTTCGCGTATCTTTTGGCAGTAGCCACATTCGAGATGAGACCCCTCAACTTAATCTTTACGCTTGCGCATACAAAACACGGCACTGCTGCCCCACTCACTCACTCGCTGCATACATACACATTGTACATATGTACGTATGTAAGTGTGCCTAGGCTTGCAGTACTGTTGCACTTTTGGCAAGTAAACCCTATCATTTCGGCGCAGCGGTTGGAGATTGGTTGACTGTTGTCTTGTCTGCTGTCTTCATTTTTCTTAAAGCATTTTTTATGTTTCTTCAACGACGTTTATATTTTTTATTTGTTGTTGTGTGTTTTATGTAATCTCTGTGTTTGTTGGCATTGCTCTTGGCGTTGGGGTGTTGCTGCTGCCGTGCTTTGACGATTTAACTGTTGCCTGCCGGCCTATCCATATCATGTTGGTGCATCTGCGCCTGCGCAACACTCAGCCGTTCTTACGACACTCAGCTTACTTTTTTTTTTGTTTTTTACTTTTTTCTACTCAAGTGCTTCTTTCTTTTGTTTGTGTAAAGCTCAAAACCGGTAGCTGTGCATATGTAACGAATCTTTACGCTACTTGTTAAATTATGATGGGTTATTGGAGTGTGTTTTTTGTGTGTAAGCCTTACGTACCGGCCGCCTCGTCGGCTGCCCTTCTTTTTACTACGTTCAGCAGCCAGCAGCTTCTATTGAACCACTTCGAGTGCAGTTGTAGTAAGTGCTTACACATACACAAACATATTACACACATACATACACAGCTGCATTTGGATTTTATAGCTTCGTGCTTTCGTCTGCTTTTGGTACTTTGGTAATCCAATGTTGTGATTCTATAAAATTTTCCTTTAACCATTTGTTGTTTTTATGTTGCTGCTGTTGATATGTTTGTTTATGGTGCGCATGCGTCGCATGTTTGTACCCCAAATCGCGCATGGTCTGTCGTTACTCGTAAAATCGTTGGTGTTTTTGTGTCTCTTCCGCACTATTTTGTTGCCATTCTGTTGTTAATTTATTATTTCGCTTTTTTACTACTTTTTTCTCGTTTCTAGTATTTTCTCTCTTCTGTTGTGGTTTTTATGATTTCTTTTATCTGCAATTGCTTGGAGTGGTTGCTTAGTGCTTTCTTTTATCTAAGTCGTGCTTTTAGTACTTCTATAGCTGCTTTTTATGGCAGTTCTTACAAGTACAAAAATTGGTTGTGCGCTTCGGCGGGTGTTGAGCACCTTCGTATATGCATAATTGTGGACTTATTGCGGCATTGACTAGCAATTTTTCAAAGAAATTAATGTTCTTAAACTCAAAAAGCCAGTTGCAATTTTGTACTTTTTTTTTTAAGATGATTTCAACCTTGTTTGACAATTTTCAAAATTAAAGTTACTTAGAAGTCTGTCTCTGGAGGATCTTGATATAACGTTAAGTAAAGAGATCTGGATTTTGCTTACTCTCGGCTGGAACACTTCTAACCTTAAACGCCGCCTGTGTATTTAGAGCTAAGCTCCAATAAGAGTTTATGATAGTCCGGTCTCTATTTGACTGAAAGTTACTTTTGTAGTTTGGTGGTTACATTCGCTTATGATGAGGACGAAGAAGTCGAGTTGAGTTTTTGCCCTAATCTAGTTAGACCAGTTAACAGAACTTTTGCTTTGTGTGATGTAGGCTACTGATTGCACAATTTTCATAGATTTGTTTAATAAACAAATTCTTCAGACTTGGTCAACTCAGCCTTGATCATCTCTCATTTTCAATAAACAGATCTATTTAAATTCCACTTTTAAGAAATCTGAACAGTTGTAAAATTCTTTCATAAACAGAGAATCCGGAGCTCCGTTGGGATTTTTGCATAAAGTCGTCATATCTGGAACATAAGTGATCTCACAGCCTTTTTTTAAATCTTAATTTTTATACAATGAGGGTCCATGAGAACTTTAGCCCATAACTAGTTTGCTGTCCTAGTTTTAGATACTGAGATCATTGACTGGATAAAACTGATATAGCAAAGGATCATGAGATCAGAAGACATCAAGAAGACTTAGCACCATGGAGGAAGGATTCCAGTAGTGGATAGACTCCAATAATTTTTAACTAAGCCCCTAATTTAAAAGAGCTGCGGCTATAAAAGTTAATTAAGTGTTTCTTTAGCTTGTAACAGGGTATCGAGGCAAGAAATTTCTAACCAATTAGACGTGATCTCGCTTAGTTTAAGTTTTAAGCTTCCTCAAATTATTCTGAATTGTGTTCGATAAATAGCTTAAGAAAATGAAGTCTTTTCTCAATAATTTTAATAGTTTCGTTCGCTTTAAGCTAATCTAAATAAATTTATACCAAAGGATCAATATATCATTATCCAGGACTCGGAAAATCCCTCTTTGCAATCTCCGATATTAAGCAACATTAAAAGCCGCTGATAGTTTCGAGATATTAGACAGTCCCATTTCTAATATGAATTGCATTTTCACAACTTCACGAGTTGTCACTTCCAGTATCACATACTCTTTAATCTACTCTTTTACACCTTCTAATACTCTTTAGTCACACTCTTTCTGAAAATCTCTTAAACACTCTTCATACTCACTCTTAGATAACCGCTGAGCAGTGATTTGTAACTCTTTATATTGTCTTCTTTTCCCTCCGCCAACCACATATGCGCTTGCCCTTCCCCCTCAGTTGACCTCTTGCATTTTCCAAAACAAATCCAGTTTTCTGCGCTTATCCAGTTTTCGCTGCCACCGCCAACAGCCGCACGTTCAGCTCCACACCATCACAACACAGCGCTCTTTTGTTTCTCCACTAGCTCTGCACTGCTCCAACACAGGCAGGCCCCAACAAACGCTATCACAATGCTTGTTATTAAATTTTGTTTTCGCTTTTTGTTTTGTTCGCTGCATTCGCGTTCTCTGTTTTGTGTTGGTGAGCGTTGTTGCTTTACAACCGCTAAGTTTGTTGTATTGGTGGAAGTACAGTATCCCGCCAAAAATCAAAAATTCTTTTTTCCACCAGTCAAACAACTGTTCGGCTGATCTTTCACGTTTTCTGTTTTGATACACGTATTCTACAATATGAGTATAGATCAAGTATACTTATAGTGTATACTTGAGTTTTTGTATGTACATATGTATGTATGTATGCATGAGCAGCTTTTTGACGCGATTAAGCGCAAACGATCGTTGTTGCATTTTAGCTACAACAATACACATTGCCGCACCGCGACAACAGTTGCACTTGCTTTCGATTGTTTGCTTAGTTGGAAGCTTGTTGCGAGCTGATCGCGCCACGCCAGCCGGCGATCATTTTCAATTTCGATTGTGATCAATTTGGTTAGTTGTGATGCGGTCGAGCCGGGGCCAATGAGGCATGACGCTTCACACCCAACGGCAAGCAAATAGTACTACATAGATACATACATACATTCATATATACCCATAAGCGTATATACTTACATAAGACTCTTTACTGCGTGCATCAATTGCCAGTCGCTTGCGTCGCCCATCGTTTGACGCGTTCGATCGCCACACTGCTCGGTACGATCGTGTCGCACTTTGCATGCATATAAATTGCCGCTTAAAATTGTTGTTACTGTTGGCGGTTGGTGGTGGTGGTGGCGCAGGTTGAACTCCACAATTTGCCTGTCTGCTGTTTCCACTTTAACTTCAACTCGCTGGATTGTCTCGTAAATATTGCTTGTTGTTATTAATATACTTATATTCGTTGTTGTTGTTGTTAATGCTGTTTTTGCTGTTACGTCTGCCATTGGGTATCACTTTAAGTTAATGTTTGTTTGGTAATTTATTTTTATTATATTTATTTCGCTTATTTCGTAGCTTGTTGATTTTAATGGGCACTCAGTGTTGCATTTCGTATGCCAGTTAAATTTCTTTAAAGTCAATTTAATTAATAAAAATTAAAATAGCGTAGCCGAGAAATATGTTCGCAATAAAATAGTAATGGTGTCTTCTTTTATACAGATTTATAGTCCATTTATGTGACCGAGCCAAAGGGTTAAGTTGATAATTTTATGGCCTGATCGAAACGCCGATTTGTATTGCCAGAAGTTTTTAAGTGATTTAGTAAACTTATGAGCTTATAAAGTATTGAAAGTGTAAATGAATGTGGTGGTTTTCAATAATTTTCACACCTCAATTTACCACGATCGAAATCGAGCCATAAATTTTCAAGCTCCTGATACCTAATGTGACCTCAATCCCTATATCTGATTTATACCGAAAATATCGACCAAAACGTGAACTATATAAAATGGGGTTATATTTGATGATGAAACTTTATGCATGAATCGCTTCAGTAGTTCTAGTTTATGAACTCTTGATAAGTTCCAAGAAGATCCGACGTTTTCGAGCCAAATTTTGTGCAGCGTTGAGACCCACTTCTGACTCAATGTGTATGTAAACAAGCAAAATTACCGTATTTAGAGCGATCCCATTTCAAGCGAATCCATTTCACCCAAAACAAAAAAAAACGGTTTGAAGCCCCGTGAGATCATTAGTACGCATTTCTTCAAAAATGAAGACGTTAAGAACGTCAATGGCGACCGTTGTCGCGCCATGATTACCGATTATCTAAAGCCCAACTTTTAACTTTGGGGATATGTAAAGTCTAAAGTCTATGCCGCTTCGATTCAGCGCCTGGAGTAAAACATTACGCATGTCAATCGTCAGTTACCGGTCGAAATGCCAGTCATCGAAAATTGAACGCAACGGATGGACGATTTCAGACATTCCCGCGGCCAACTTTTGAACAAGATAATCTTTAATAACTAAATGACAAAGAATGTTCTTTCGAATAATGATAAACACTCTTCATTAAATTGGAAGTTTCTGTGTTTTTTCTTTAAACAAATAGGGAACCTTGAAATGGATTACCCTTTGTAAGGTCAACTTTCTCCACTCTCTTCTACTTCTCTTACATAGAATATTTTAGGGTGTTATTGCACATAGTAACCCCAGTTATTACTAAAACCCCTCTCTTCAAATTTAGGATTAATTTAACTGGACAAAAAATCTCTTCTCGATGCTTCGACTCTGATAAGTTCTTATTCAGACAATGTAAGTTTGAAGTCGACTGTATAGTATTACATTTCTACGCAGTAAAATGCACTTTTGCTACAGTTACTTCTATAACTATGGATCTTTTAATCGAATCTTTGTTTCTCAAAGTTTACCCAGGCTAGAGCTTAAATGTGATGGCCCAACATTGTTGAGAAACGATTTAATGGCTCTAAAAAAATTATAAGAGATGAAAACTATATTTTAGGTCGTCGATGAATATCGGTTTAAAACCAGGGAGACAGCAGACTGTGACATCCCCAGATAAAGTTTTCAGACATTTTTTACAGACCAGACTACTTAAGCCAAATAACTTATATTCTACAGATCAAGTGCTTGCAGTTGGACTGTCTTCGTAACCAACCTACGAAACGAGATAAAATTTTAGAAGGCAAAATTCTCACTAGTTTCTTTCCAAATTCGTTGTAAGAGAGACTATGGACTAAGAGAGACTATGGATAACTTGACTTGATTCGATATAAAGGTTTCAACAGAAGGAGCTCCATTTTGTGATAATTCACCAATACTAACAGGTAATGTTGGATTAGGTTCAACGATTAATTCAAGATGGTGATCACGTTTAGAATACTTTATACAGTCCTTTGTGTAGTCATAAAATGAAACTTCCGTAATAGGGTCTTATAGGTCGACAAAGCGTCATGACATCGATATAAATAGTTTCCTCTCCATTCTCACCAGCTCAGCGAAATGTTTGGAAGTGGAAACATCCAAATATTTAAGCCTTCATCTCGAAAATGCGGGACGTTAAAAAATTAAGTGTTGAGTTGTTTATATTTCATCTTCTTCAAATAGCTTCAACAACAGACATACGGTAAGATTCTTAACCTTGTCAACCCTGCGTGGACTGCGTGACGATAACCAGTTAGAAATCTTTCAACAAAGTAAACGCTATCCGTACTGAGGGAGAAGAGCTCATTTTACATGTTGCGATCCACCTCAGACCAAAAGGATTTTACGATATCGCACGAGCTAATGGTAGCCCAGCACTGGTCAAGTTCCTAGGAATTCCAGCTAGGAATTTCCGTAGTAGAATTCACGAAAAAAAAAACTAGTTAGCGGTTCTGTTCCTAATGTGCTCATAGCAGGGTTAGGATGCCTTTTCTTGACAGCTCATCAGTTCTACTGTAGTCTGGCATCCATATTCATCTCATCACAAAGCGACTCGGAACTACTGATAGCGACGTTAAGGAGCTCTGGCTAGTATCAGCTCATTGCTATCAGAGTGGATAATCACTTCTCTGAAGGAATCTCCCATAGATGCATAATCTCGAGTTGAAACCACTCTACCAACCTTCCTTATCAGGCTTTGACCTTTACAAAAAGCTCTATGAGCAGAGAAAATAAATAACGCCAGTGTTTGGCTTGGGGACTCCCTGATCCACAAGGTCTGATATGAAATCAAAGCGAAAGAAAATTCTGTAGTATTCAGACACATATTTATTTAGGATCTCAGATTATTTGAGTCGGCCACTAATTATAGAAGCTCAAAGTAGTAAAACTTTAATTTGTGTACCTTACTTCATATAATTGACCCACTGTGCAACGCTTCGTTAAGGAAAAGCAAAAGTAAGTTGCTGCACAATAATAAATATGACCGTGACAATGAGTGATAATTACAGAGCAATTATTGCAAAAGCAACAATAACAGCAACAAATAAATAGCGACTGCATTGCTTTAGCGAGGTAAAATAGCGAAAGAATAAGCTGCCAGAATGCAAGCATATTTGAGAAGCGTGAAAAAGTGCGCTACGACAACAACATTAAAATTGTTACAACAAATATATATAAATCCATGATACTATTGCAAGAATTGCATAAGTTGTATAAAAAAGCTGAAGAAACCACAATGTTAATAATAATAATTATAACAAATGCCGAGTGAAGAGCGTAGGCAGCGCGAATGAGCCGCGTGTAAGTATGTGCAAGCTGAACCAGACTTGAAAGAGTAAGCACGAGGCGTATATTTATGTATGTACACACGTATGTTTGATGGTGTGAGCAAATTATAATAAGTGATAAAAAGTGCGCAAACATATTACAACAACGTTAAAGAAAAAGTATGTGTTGCTATAATTATTAAGAGGGAAGTGGTTAGCAGCCTCTATTATCAGGAAGCCTACGTCTGCAATAATCAGCAGTTAATTTCTGTAAATTCTTGTTTTCTTTTTTTAATCTAACCACATGTATTGTCTTGAATTGGCTATTTTGCAACTTCATCTGAAATCTTACAAAAAGAAATAAAATGGAAATCTATGAAGGTTGCCCAAGAAGCCTCACACTATAATAGAGGCAGAGATAGAGACCAAAGTTGTTACTATAGCTCAACGAGACTATTTTGATTAAATTGTTTCAGGAGTGTTACTGAGTTGACAGTAGTTTCGACTCAATTTCAAGTTGCTTCAGTAAACTTGCTGGTTATATGGGGTACTCCAAATATAGGTTCGAGTTCAATACGATTATTTCACATAGTGTAATCTAACGTCCGTCTATTTACATATGTCATTTCATCAGCCCTCCATAATATTTTGCTAGGCCGAATACATATTAAAGTTACAGTTAAAAGGTGTTACATTCCTAACTCCCAAATAATACATGATTTTTGCAAATATAATTTGGTTCCAACTGGTCAGGTGGAAGGGATGCCCTTTCCATCTTGGTCGGGTTCGAGGCCGACGCAAAACCTCTGCTGTGCTGTGGATCCGCACCTGGCCACTGTGCGACTCAATTATAAGTGCCTCTAAGTTTAAACCACAGCTACCACGGGACTCCCCAAAGAGTCGAACCCTATGAGCAAATTGGAGCGAACTCCGAAAGCTTGCCAGATATAACCTCCGGGCAGACCTTGTAGCGTTTGCTACGACTAGTTGAGGACCGATCAAACTCAATGTCTGGTGACATTTGTCGCTTGAACTTTAAATGTTTATTCATTAAAAGGCATCTCACTCAAAATCTATATTACCAGTTCAAACTGAGTATTATAACGCTATTTCTGACATTTCGAGGCAAGCCAAATAACAAACATAGCATACCTTATCTACCCCCTGCTTGCTGGAGGCCGAAAGTTAATATGCAAATTCAGTAGCTTTTTCGCTTATTAAATAGATAGAGTCCAAGTGTGGTCCTCCCGACATTTCATGAGATCAACTAGGTAACCTAATCTATATTAGTGGACTATGGAAAAAGTTTTTGAGAATACAAAGCGTATTCTAAGTCTCACTTTTTCCGTTACATCCAAAGTTCATCTCAAAATGTGTACACTAATTTAGGAGAGACTTCCGTGAATGCCATTTCCACAGTCACATATCTACATATATATAGACGCTGCTGGCGTTCGTTCACCTGATTATCCAACCAGTTAGACCCAAAGCACACAGCATATCAAAATTCACTTATTTATTAGGTTTTTTCTTGCTTTTATTCTGCATGATTTATTGGCACTTCTGCATAAAACCTGACATTACATATGCACGTGTACCAAACCAGCAAATCAGAACCCGACAAATGGAGTAAAGAACACCTGCGAGCACGGCTTTGGCGCGTTCTTCGTTACAACTTTAGTAGTAAAAGTTGTTTTTTACTTTTTTTTAGACATTGCTGCTTATATTACAATAAATGCAGTTTGATGTATTTTTCCACGCCACAGTATGCGTTTGATTTACTTCATTGGTTGCTACACCCAGTGAACAAAAATACAGCAGCTCGGAGCCTATTGTTCTCTGATGTTGAACTCTTTTCAGCAGTATTTCCATCGTTTATTAACCAGCACTGAACTTTGAAGTTCTTTTGCAGCACGTAAAGGGGTATTTGGTTAACTGGGTTTTCCACATTACAAAAACGGTCTTAGCATATACTTTGTGATTATGTGTTAAAGCAGGTTTTATTTACACAGTCACTCAAACACATGTGAGCTCATCTCGTGGTCCACTTGGCAGCGCTGTACGAGCCCCTTATTTCTTATCGCCACATACATATATATTTACATACTATACACAAACGTACATACTGACTTGACTTTTTACTACAATACAAATATTGTTGTTTAAATTAATATTCCTGCTTTTATTTATGTTTATACTCACATAAACATGCCTATATTCTTAAAGATGGCATTATTTATTTAGTTTCTGACTTTATGACTCTTGGTGTTGTTTTTGGTTACAAGTAGTATGTATTTCGCAACAAAAAGTATAAATTTGTTTTGGAATTTTTTCATTAATTATATATGTATATATAAATGTTATTATTTATTTTAGTAAATTTCTTTATTTAAAAAAAATGGTTGCAAGATTTTTCCTGAAAATTATTTTTTACTTCCAAAAAACTTTTTTTATCTACTCGTATGTTGCTATGAAAGCTCATATAACGCAAAGCTGCTCCCAATCTCAGATGTTTAGAATTTTTTTAAATTAGTATTTGTGGACTCAAGAAAAATAACAAATTTTAATCATTGAAAATCGCCTCATTGCTCTGCAAAATATTTTCCAATACGATCTACCACTTTTGCATATGTTTGAGTCACTTGTCGAAGCACTTTTGCCATTTAGATTGAGGTATCTCCAGATCGGATCGCAAAACCTCTACGGGGTTTCGAAAAACGTTAATCGCTTAATTTATTTTTTACGAATGACAGGGGATATGTGAAACATTTTAATATCTTAACTTTTAAATTTAGAGATAATTTCTTATAAAATTCTTTCGCCGTCGCCGTGTTGAAAATGTTTCTTGATTGAAGAATATTTTTTGAAAGGGAGAACAGTGCAGACTTTTATGTGGAAAAAATGTTATCTCAACTGATCTTTTCAGACAGTGTGATCTCTTAAAACCTTAACTCTCTACCTTTCATTTACATGTTGAAACCATTTAAAGCTAAAATAGTCCGTTTCTATTTGTACTAATGTTAAAGCCTCCATTTGTAAGTTTAATAAAAAAAGTTTAATAAATAAAATTTAGTGTGTTGACCCCTAAAATATTCCTTCTAAGATTGAATTAGGCTAAAGATCTGATAGAGGTCGTCAATTAATGTTTTATAGACCGTTTAAGCCGACCCAGTATTTTAGTGTGTAAAATAGCTGAAAATCTATTATATTTTTTAACTAAAATGAAAATATCTTTGAAATGAATGTAAGAAATTCAACAAAATTATCGAGTGGAAGGCGGCTAGTATATGATTAATTCATTACCTGCTTTTCAATTTCTTTTTGACCATATCTTTTTTCTGCAAAAACAGAAACTGAACCAATCCATTTATTCTTCGCCAAAATTTCGCTGATTCAATAATTTCCTGATACAAGAAGCCACATTTTTCCATTTAATCATTCAAAGTAGCTTCGTGATCGATGTTCAACAAACTGATCAAGGTATTGCGTAAGATTATTTGCAATATTAGCTTGATAGAGTGTTTAAAATGCTCAAAAAATGGCCATTATTTGGTTTTTTCGATATTTGGGTGGAAATATTCAGTAAGATTTGACAGAAGTGGGCAATTTTTACCCAAAATAAATGATTTTTCTACCCTTGGAGTTTCAATGATCCATGGTCTTCAATTCACATGCCACGTTTTGCATTCCCTTGGTAAATTCTTGCTACTACTAAGATAATGTCTATAATTTTCGAAAAACATTCTGTGTTCTTATTTGTCTATAATTTTACAGCGAATAATTTCGAATCACTAGTCATATTATTGCATGCCACACCCCCGAGGCAAGCATTAAAACAAATAACTTCAAGCAATAACATACATAATTGTCTTAATCGCTTATCGTCTAGCATAAAGAGCAAATCGTTTTGTATAATATAATCGCATTTGTTTCAATTGACAATTGTCAGTCAGCAATCTTTGGACGACAATAAGCATTAGCAATTTTATGCTTATTTGAAATACAACAACAAAAACGAACAAATCTCTTGGGAAGCACATAATCTGCTGTTAAAGCAATGTTAAACGCTTGCTGACGCGCTTCTCAGCATTTCATCACATAATCGTTGGGAGGCAACCTGACTTGACTCGCGCTCGAGGCGTTGATTAGCTTAAGTTTTTATTGATTGAATTTTTTTCTTAAGCTCATTCGCCTACCAGCGTTTATTTGCGTTTTCGTTTTAAACGTAAACTTTAACATTGTACCAAGCTCAACTATCTCGTTAAGTTAAACTTCGTTTTTATCCGGCGAGTTCATTGCCAATATGGATGTGGCTGTGTATAATTTTTTCCAATCGCGCGCCAATCATTGAAGGACTGTCCGCGGGGCATGTCAATTAGTACTTGCGCACTTTTGCACATATTTACTCACATTTATATATTTACTTTAGTGCTGTGGTACAGTGTTGGCCCACCGCTGCGTTTAATGGGCGTACTCAAGGACTTTGGTGCGCTGGACCGCGTGTCAGTTGATTGCAGCCGCGCTGACGTCATCCTGCTTGCGCGCGTATCTCGTCTTTGTAAGTTCGCTCAATTAAGTGCTTAATAATTCGATCGTGATGTTGTATTTAGCGTATGACAATTTGCGAACAAATAGTTAATTGCATTAATCAGTTGAAGGCTCACATAACTGATGCGGCGTATGTCATTGAGGTTGGGTGGGTCTGGTAGTATTGCATCAATAATGTTTCGGAATACAGTTAAAGAACTGCAAAGTATTAGTGTCAGTAAGTATTATATTAGGAACACATTATTCTCAACCCCTTGAAATGACGTTGGGGAAACTGAATATCTGCTATAGAAAAACTCTAAAATGCGCTAACTTCGGTTGCACCGAGTCTCCACAGATGTAGTTTTTTTTAGCATAAAATGGTTTAAAAAATTTTTTCTTCTGATCAGTTTGCATGACAGCTATATACTATAGTGGTCCGATAGTAAGAAATATATTCAATATTGGTGAACATAAGCTCGTTGCCTCTTCAGAATCCAATCAAAATACCTCGAAATTCTAAAAAGCCCATTTATATCAGCCCTTTTTCTGTACAAAGTTTCCTTGTCTAACTCGTATATATAAGAAGAAACTAGTTTATATGCGGGTTGTTTTGAAAAATTTGGAAGATCTGTCAGAATAGCAGAGTGCTTGGGTAGAATAGACTTCGGATTTTTCACGTAAAGAAAGTATCAATTGCTGATTTGCTTCCACAAAAAAATTTAACAGTCCCGAAAAATCTAGCGAAATTATTTTTAATGAAAATTAAACTTAATCCATTTTGAAAATTATAGAAATTTTAAAAAGTAGGAATGAGCACACATTTTTTCCACTATATTTTCTACATCACTTACTCATAATTAATACCTTGTTATTCATTTTTTATTCTGGTGTCTTGAAATGTAAGCTTCAACTTTGTCAAGTTAATGGACCCAAATAGAGGGTGGGTCATCCAACATTTTAAATTTGAATTATCTATATTTCGACAATGGAAACGTCAAATACCATTCGGAAAGTGACAGATATTCAGTAAAAAGTTTAAAATTTACGAAATGGGTCGCTATTCGCTAGAAGAAAACCGGGAAATATTGAACACTTTTTTCCAAAGTTCATATGACCGAAGATGGTCAATTTGACCGAAAACCCCAGCACGAATCACTGTATGGTGCGGCTTTTGGTCTGGTGGCATCATCGGCTCATTTTTCTTCGAAAATGAAGAAGGTACCGTCGTAACCATCAATGAGCGATATCGTGCCATGTTAATCGAATTTTTCTTCAAGAAAATTGAAGAGGAAGACTTGGGCAACATTTGGTTCCAGCGCTACGTGCCATACAGCAAACGCTACACTCAATCTTTTACGCCCTCTCTTCGAATTTAAAATTTTATATGGCCCACCCGTTATCTTTTATTAAAAATGCATAAAAAAAAAACCAAACAATCAGACTCAATCTTAGCATACCACATGATCATAATTTTCAATCAGTATCTGCACAGTTAGGGCTTGTCATAAAGTGGCCAACACGCTACTGCCCTACGCAACAGCTACTACCACAAACAGGCGAATTTTTTTTAGCCACTCTAACGACCGGTAACAGAGCTCCCGCTGGGCAAGCTAGACGACGGGATACATGTTCTTTAATTCTTTTTTCCTAAATCTGAACACCAATGGGTTCATATAAACATAAGTATATTCAAGGTTCGTCTAAAAAGTGCAGCAGGCAAAAACTGCGAGCACTGGGCATAAATCTTGTAATGAAAATACAAAAGAAAATCAGATGGTGTCCCAAATGCCCACACAACAATTGAGTATTGTTGAAAAGTTGTGGTGGCAGCAACTAGTAGTGGCTACCAAGCTGAGGTTGGATTTTTCTAGCTTGATTTTTATTACTTCAATTATCGTTTTTTTCTTTTTACTTGACGGCCACAAACAATTAAGTTGCGTGTGCTGATTGCTATAAGTTTCTTGGGCACGCGCCTGGTGTAAGCGGCAGCCGACATTGGACAGGCGGCATCAGGCAAGTTAACTAACTCCTAATGCTGTATAAGAAGCGAACAACTAATGAAGCGAACTTGTATGTTCCTCGCTGCTGGAAATCATATTGGAACTTTGTCTGGTCAATTAGGTAATGCAAACGTAAATATTATACCCTTAGCCATCCAGGCGAATTAGCTTAAATCGAAGATTATTATTAGACTCCTTCCTTATCCATAATTAGCTTTTAAAACCATTTTAAAAAGATTTTTGTATACGAAAGAATCAAGTTTAATCATCGAGCAGTGATCATCCTATCATAATCTATATCTCTATAACAAGCACTTTCATATATGTATGTAACATTTGCACGTTAGTCAGCCTTTCTAATTTTAGTCGATCGCTGGACACAGGAAGTGCAGAACTTTGAGAGCCCAGACCTCTGTTAGTACACTTTTAATACTCAACATTATTTTGCTCTCAGGAATTGAAAATCATTTGGGACTAGTAATTATTAGTAATTGTAATACTGAAGTAGTTCCTAAAGGTTGTGCGCTGGGTTTGGTACCCGCCACGTGAAAAAGCACCCAATGGAAATGAAACAACACTGTTCAGAGATCAAAATCTCTATTATTAATACTTCACGAGCTATTCAGCTTTTTAAGAAAGGCTGTAAGCAATTTTCTTAAATTTTTTAATACATACCATATATAAAAATTCTATAAAGCCTTACTTGAAAAGAAGTATTAATGATAGCGATTTTGACCTCGAACCTTTTTTATAGCAAATGAAATTTCCTACAAATTTGTCATGTAGATGTTCTATAGCTCCTGCCATTCACGAGATATGCAAAAAAATACGAAATTCTTGCAAAAATCGGCTTTAGAGCCCCGTACTACCTCGCCGGTGTAAGTTACGACTTTGTTGCACTGAGCACTTTTGTAGAGTGAACAATTCTGATAAATATGCGTCTTAAGTCAAAGTGATGCCATGAAATACATCTGATTTGTAGGAGTTTAAAGATAAAAACTCACGATTGTAGTGTATTTTCTCTGGAAAATTTTTATAGGCCTTGGTTTAGTTCTTAATGTTAATATTAAGGGTTAAAATTTTCAGGGATTTTTTTTAAGGGTATTTTCAAGGAAATTACGTGACGGGACTGAAAAATATTAATAGTTGAAAAAAAAAAAAAAAAAAAAAAAAACAAAAACAAAAAACAAAAAACGTCCTAATGTACATACATATATTAGTATGTGTGTATGGAAAGTTTGGTAAGCGGTCTTGTCTTCCGACCTTTGTAAACCGCCAGTGTACCAATTAATAGCGCTATCCCCTAGTAATACGAAGAGCGGAGAGTTAACCCACTGAGCCTTACTCCCTTACGGCAACTTTAAACTTTTTTATGAAGTTTAATGTATGTATTTGAAACGCTGTCCCTCAAGACAGTCAGTGGTATTTCACTACCTAAGGCCTTCGGTTGTGACGAGCTTAAATTTTCTCTGACATTATTGATGCTTTTGTTTATAGCAAGTAGATTTTTAAGACTTTTTGTTGATTACTTGGCTGACTGAATATGTACTCATATTATATATAATTTTATACAAAAAAAAATAAATAAGTACCATAAATACAAATTACAGAAATACATACACACATATGTAAGTATGTATGTAAGAATTTGTGTACCTACAGTATTCGCTTTATCTAAAAGTGACCACAAATATTTTTATTTCAAGGTGTCGAATATTCTTAAATGCGCAAATTTTTCACTTACCACACTCCAAGCATTGTATGCATTTCTCAAGCTTTGCAAATATGCACGCTCTTATCACATAATTTCACAACAAATAATTATGGACACATCAGGGGTGGTTTTTATAGCACAACTATTGACAGCTTGCGGAGCTGAAAATATTTTATTTATTTAATTCAATTAATTCCTTTTTTTATTTTTGCTAAACAATGTTGTTTTTGTAGTTGTTTTTTAACCATGTTGTTTTTGTAATATTGCTTTATTTGCTGTTTACACAAAATTTTATCGTTTATTATTCTTATACAAGTTTCTGTTGTGTATTTTTATTGTTGTTGTTGCATGCACAAGCAAACGCGTTTTTACTACAAATACTACGCGATCACATTACGCATCGTCAACAAAATTGTAATAAAACTCAAACAACAACAAAAAGCAAAAAAATAAAAGAAAAGAATACTATCGTAGTAGTAAATGTCCGTCCGCAAGAATAACAGCACCGAAAAAGTCATGTCTCATATGCATTTGTCCGTCCGCTTGCAGTAAAAAAACTCAGTCAGAATGCTCGCTTGCTGGCCAGTTGGTGTGTCGTCCGTCGGTCCGTCCATGCACATGACCAGGCAATCAGCCAACCATTGTCGTAGAACTTTCATATTCCCTGCTTGCGTGTGTGAGTGTGCATATATTTGTTTATGTTCCTGTTTGTTTGTATGTATATGTAAAAATCCATTAAGGCAATGACCTGTTTTCATTTCTTCACTCAAACCAACATTGGGCGATAGGTAATACAGTCAAACAAGGCAAAAAAAAAAAAAGAAACAAACAAATAAACATACACCAACACACATGCATGATTGCCACATATTCATATACATATGTATGTATGTATATGCAGTTCACCACACAATCAACTCTACAGGCAGCTCCTTTATGCTGTTTAATGCTCTACACTTGTGGTTGTTGTTCGGTTTGTTGCAGTTGTTGTTGTGCCATAGGGTCTTGTTGGCTTTTAGAACATTACTTGGCTGTGATTGTGATTGTATCTGCGCGTATGTTGGGGAATTGTTGTTATTGTTGTAATTTTAGAAGTAGTTGTTGTAGTTAGTATTCTTGTGGTTGTCGTTGTATTTATTGCTGTTGTTGTAGCCTTATTTTTATTGTTGATATTTTCATGTTGTTGTTGTTGTTATTGTCATTTTTGTTTTTGTTGTAGTTGTTCTTGGTTTTTTGCTGTTGTTGTTTTTATATTTTGACGATCAGCTGCAGCTGTGTTTACATTTCGCTTGTTGCATATTGTTGTTTGGGGTTTTCATTTGTTTTTGTTGTTCTTATTATTATTGTTTACTCGTATCCAACAGAACTGTCCAGTCTTCGACGTCAATTCGTTTTTTTTTGTTCGTTTATTTCACATCTCTGCTTTTTCATGGTGTTTGAAACGATATTTTTCGTGTGATTTGCTGTTGTTGTTTTTCACTTTTTATTATATTTCTTTTATATCATAATACTTTATTTTTTGTGTTTTTCTATTTCTCTTTTCTTTATGTTTCTTCTCTTTCATTTTGTTATTTTCTTGTGTGTTTTGCATTTTGCTGCAAGTTGTGTTGTGAAATTGTAGAAACGATCGCATTGTTTTGTGTTAAATTGAATAGAAATTTTCCTATGTCAGCTCTTTTTGTAAAGATTTTTCTCTTAGTTTTGGAAGAATTTACTCTCTTTGTATCTTCTACTATTTGATAGTGTTTCGTTCACACTAATATTTTCATATGTTGAGATGAGTTCATTGTTTGATGTTCTTTCGAATATGTAGTATATACTAAGATATCTTATTCTACCTTATTTTTAATTTGTCAAATTGATGGCACCCGATCTATAAAATATGCATTAGATCATAATCTATGCTTCTAATTACTTCCTTTGATTATACAAGTACTTATTTAACAAATTCGGCATGACTTTCTATCGAAGAATCAAAAGATTGCCAAGCGTGCTTTCAATGTACTTAGTTTATATGATACGATAACTTAAGTGAATTTATTAGTTACACCATTCTAATGCGACTCATAATCTTTTTATCTAGCTCTAACTCTAACATTCTCTTTCTATAGTACCTCCGCCATCTCTTCTCCAAAATAAAACAAAATCTTTGGAGCTCTCTCTTTGTAATTGTATGCCTTAAAAGAGCAAAAAACTACCACAACATGCAATATGTGTTTACATACATGAACACACATGAGGCGAGTTGATTTGGCGCTCGGTCCTTTTTGTAGGGTACTGGTACACTGTGCTGCTATATAAAGGGCAGCTGTTGAAATATCAGCTCAGTACGCTTGGAGCAGCGATATTAGGTGGTGACTAGATAATGATTATAGAATTTGGTATAAATCCTTGAGTTTGGTATAAACCTGCTAAATATTTCTTCTGAATAATATTTTTTAGTTCTAGTCTAAAATGTCGACCTCTACTATATTATCCTGGTTATAACCTGCTTATATTCGAATAAATAAAAGATGACATTTTTTATTAAGCCCTTGTGCTATATCTATGCTTGTTGCTGAAAAAATATTTAAAAAGTTTTTTTTTTTTATCTTTAAACTAGCACCACAACTTTTTCAGTGTTGAAACCTAAATGTATGCTATATTTTTTGTATACGAGTATTATCACTACTTAGTCTCCTATTGGAATTGAATGCAGAATGAAGCAGTGATTATTAAAAATGAGTAATCGCGCCTTATACTAGGCTTCATACTTTGATTAATGTCACCACTTTATCTTTATAATTAAATATTGGTGTTAGTAAAATATATAGCTGTTAATTTTTGAATGATAATTAATTTTTATAAATGCGCCTAATGATATGCTTTATCTTTTATTGATAGTACTTAAATAATTTAGTCCACTTTTGATTTGTAGCAATACTACTTATTTTATTGCCACATAACTCATTCGATTGGTAATAAATTTTGACAAATTTTATGAACACGCCTAATTATATGCCTTATATTTGACATACTTTAATTGTATATCTTTTTACAATTGTTGATCTGTAACATAATGATTTTCTTAAAGTTTTCTCAACTATATAAAAAATATAGCTGAAGTTCAGCTCTTGACCTATTTCTTTATACGATGCATAATTTGAGGACCAAGCAGAAAGAGACGAGCTTAAATCTTTGGTAATATTACTAAACTCTGCCTGATTGTATGCTGTACTCAAAAAATGCAGAAATTGAATTTTAATAATTTAGCCAGTTTTGTGGATTGATTCATAATGCTCTCCTTGATCTTAAAACTGATCTAGAAATGAACAATTATATAATAAATACTAAAATAATCAGACTTTCTTTATTTGCATACATTTAGGGGCTATTTTTCTGCCTTTTATTATTTATAATTGACAATTATCATAATGTCAGCTAAGCTCTAGAAATATACGCTTGGCGCTTTTTCATGCTTAGTTACACAAGTCTCTGCTTAAAAAAAAAAAATAGAGGAACATATGGTCCATTGCAAGCATTATGTTTGCGCCGATTACATCTCATGTTCAAGTTCACTTTCGCAGTCACTGTCAAGCGATTACTCCACTATTTACACTGCCGGCAAAAGTGCACACACTTGCAGCGTTGCATTTTGTTATACAATCGTAAACTGTGTCTTCGGTAGCAAGAGCGAGTGTCGTTGCATGCTACATGCTGCGCATAACTCCCCATGTACCATCATACATAATGCAGTCCAGCGCTGTAATGGAGACAAGCCTCTGGCCTGAAAAGTGAGGCGCACTCACTCAGCAGGCGCGTGCATGTTCGTGCACGTTTTCGTTGCAACTTATACTCGCGCACGCGTTTGACGTCGTCAATTGCATTAGTGTTTCTGTTGTTGCTGTATTCTTGGCGAGCCCCAGCTGTGCCGTGTATAGTTGGCCCGTCAGTCTTTGCCATAAACCTCTATACAGCTTGGCTTATGCTGACAGCCATCAGCGACAAGCCGACAACTGCCAGCCAGCTTTGCGCTCGTTCCCTCAATTTGATTGCGCCTCTTGCCGGTGGTGTTGTTCTACTAACTTGTTTGCCGAACTAACCGTGTCCACGAAATCCACTCGTGCTGTTGTGTGTGTGTTCGTGCTTGAAGCGTGCCGCGTACAGTGCAGCACAAAAAGTCTTTTTGGCGCGAAGATTTCGATTTTCTTTCAGCTGGTTTTGGTACAAACAATACGATGATGATTTCAGCCAGTTTTCCCGGTTTTTTATTGCCCAGCTTCAGCCTAGACGCGCGTCAAACAACAATAGTGGTGGCGTGAGTTGTCGAGAACTACGGCTTTTCCAGTGATCTTGTGGATATTCTTAGTATATTTGTTTAAATAGAGTTGCCAAGTGATTTGTTAATTTCTTATAACCACTATAACCGTGGGTTGGGCTGAGTCGAGAACACAAATATTCGTTAGTTACCAACGGTGGTCCAACTCAAGTACTTGGTGGACGTTTTTTTTAACTTCCGTTGTCCAACCCTGAGTTTTGAATCGAATAAATCTCTGGAACATCGCTTTTCATGCATACGATTACAAATTACAAAGTTTTCAATTTTTAAACGAAGCCCATTTAATTTTGATTCATTTTTTTCTGCAGATATTTGGCAGCTCTACTCTCATTTTTTTTCTACACAACTCTTCGTTGTAATATTGGCGCATTTTCCAGCTGCCAAAGCACATACCCAGGTACGAGTTCTTCTAAGTGTCTTAGAAAAGAATTGCAAATTTGCGACTTAGCTGCGGTTAGTGGTTGTTGTAAATGCGATTGTGAATACTATTGTTGTTGTGGCTTGTTGTTTTAGCTCGTAGTCGCTACTGGGCTGCTGCGCCATTGATTGTCATTGCCTTTGGCCTGTGATCTTGTAACATTTTAACTACGCGCATGCAACCATGACTTGCAGCATCAATATAAAGTCAACAACAATAAAAACAAGGCGATAAAATATATATATGAAATAAAAACGAATGCTTCGAAACAAATAGCAGCAGCAGTTGCGGCAACAAGTCTCTGCAGTAGCAGCAATTGTGCAAAACAACATTTACGTGCAACTTGCAACGTGCGACGAATGCAGTTTTTTTTTAAGTAAAAGAAGTATGAGGACTTCTATGTAATGGAATGAGGGTCATTTGTGCCATAAGTGAGGCAGCTAGTTAGTGGTACTTTTAGAGTTCCATTAACTTAAGTTCAGAAATTTTGCAAAATAAAAAAGGGATAAATTATATGACAACAAATTTAAAAAATAATAAAAATATTAAAGATGTTTGGATACCTAATTGTGAATCACATCAAAATTTGCGCTTCAAAATCATTAACTTACATACATAAGTATAACAGACGTCTAGTATTATATCCAGTCCATAAGTTACTAGTTAACTTTAAGCTGGTTTCTCTCCGTGCAAGACTTCTTTCTAAAGCTTACATTCACGTTCCCCATCCTTTTTATTAAGGCCTATCAACGCAATGTCATTTTTAATTGAACGTTAATCGTAAGCGCAGCTGATGCAGCGCAGAAGACTTCTCTGGATCACTCTTACGTTTCACAAACTCTGGACAAACTTCGCTGCCAGCGTCTACGCCTTCAACATCCCATACGCAGCTTTGTGTGATGTGCCGCTCTGGCTGATCTTTAGAGGTTAAACACCGCTTCATTTTACATTTCTTTGCTTTTGTATTTAATTGCATTAAATGCGCTTAAGTGGCTCCTGATCACAAGTCAATGAAGTAATAAAGATCAAGGATAAATTGTAATTAAACCAGCTGCAATTAGTACAAAAAACTGGATGATAATAAATAATAATTTTTTTTAGAGAAAACGGTAAGAGTTATACACTCATATATAAATTGTGGGTCTGGTTGAGTGTCCAGCTATAAAATCGAGTGCAAACTTTCATAGCGGAGTAAACCAATAAAATACTTTTAAATCTTTTTTTGTTTTCTGTGCAAAGAGCGACTTAATAATTTTCAAACCAGCTAAAACTGGCATTAACCGTTTATCTTTTTAGTTGGGCAAGAGCTAATAGAAAAACTTTTGTGCAAAAAGTTAATGCATTTAATTGCCGAGAGCTTACCCTATATTTGCGAAACCCAGATCGCTTCAGATTTTCCAGTTTTAGCAACTTTTATAGATTCTCTCTAATATGCGGTACTTTCGTTGGCTCTACCAGCACTCATCTATACTCACCGAACTTTAGCACCTCTTAGTGATTCTCTTTTCGATTCTCCGGCTCGCACTAACTTTCACTTACCACATCTCACCGCCCCTCAATATTTCTTTCCAGTTCTCGACAACTCTGACCGGATTTTATCACCTCTTGTCGGTTCTCATTGGCTCTTAATAATTTTAAAAATTAATTGCCAAGAGCTCACTCTAAATTTGTGAACCCCGGTGCTTTACGGATTTTCCAGTTTTAGCCGCTTTTCTACCTCTCTCGCTTTTTCTGACCGATCCGTAGCACCTCAAGTTCTGTCAGAATTCTGGGTCTTTACTTTAAAAATTTGAACCCGGTGCTTTAGGGTTTCTAGTTTCCTCTACCTTCTCGCCTTTTTAAACCTTTAAGCCTGAGTTTACTCCCCGCTCTCACTGACTTTCATTTCCTTACCGCTTTCACCGCATTCAATATTTCCTCCATCCTTTTATATTTTATCACCTCTCGTCGGCTCTCATTGGCTCTTACCAGGTTTCAGAAATTCTCACTGGTTCTCGCCGCCACTCAACTGCTTTTCGCCGCGCCTCAGCAGCGCTCAATGATTTTTAACGATTTTCTGTGATTTTTTTTGCAGTCTTTCATCGTCTCCCAAGGGTTTTCACCGGATCTTATGGCTTCTCACAGCCTTTACTAGTCCACTGTCTCTAAACTGGTTTTCGATCATGATCGAATATCTCAATGCCTTTCTTCGCAGAGATTGGCGCTTATTCTTAATGCCACTCATTTGTTCTAACTGTTTCTCGATGATTCTCATCCGATCTTTTTGCCTTTCATCGGCTTTCAATATCTCTATTCGGTTCTTAGTGATTCTCTCTGATTATTATCACCTCCCAGCGATTATCAATCTCATCGATTCTCTATGATACTCACTGCTTCTTATCAATTCTAAATAACTTTCACCGGTCTGTATGATTATCACTTATTCTCATCACCTTTCATTTGTTTGCGACGGCTCTTGCTGTTTCTAAGTGGTTTTTATAATTTTTCACTGGTTTTTACCGCCTTTCAGAGTCTCTCATTGGCTCTGAAGTGTTCTCATCCCTTCTCAGCGGTGCTCGCAGCTTTTTGTGCTTCTTGGTGATTATCACCGGTTCTCATCAGTTCTCATGTTAACTCTGTTCAGTCCTTCAGTACTCTCACCGACTTTTTAGGCCTCACACTAGACCTCGTTATCATCAGATGCTTTTCATTAAGATATCTTGCCAATTTACCAAAATTCTAGGTAAATAAGTGCTATTGTCCTAATATTCGGTATGCGGGCTTGATAAAATTTTAGATTAGAGTTGAACTACGAGTATATTGGAGACACTAATTTTTCTATTGCGAATTTTATACCGATACCATCTATTATTTTTGATTTTTCTATCGTTAATGCAGATTATATGGCGTAGCTTAAAATGTGCATTAGACATAGTTGTAATTTAATACGCCTTTCTCATAGTCTGAACCTGTAAATTTATGAAAACTCTGATTTTTTGTTCTTTTTGTTGGCGTATATGACTTTTGTCAAACTTTTTTCGATTTTCAACAAAAATTGTTTGTCTTGTTAAAATATATCTTTCCTAATCTGAAAAGTATTTTGAGCAAAAGCAACAATATTTACAACAACATATGCAAATGTATTTATTTATTTTTAATTACTTAACAATTACTAACCAGTTTAGATATAAAAACAACTACCACATGTCATAATTGGACATGTGCAACATCGATTATGAAATTTGTTTACCAATTGTGGCATGCGGCGACCTGCTTGCTTGCTGCAATAATTTTGGCGGGAAAACCGGTAGTCTACTACGTTATAGTAAGCATGCAAATTATGTGGGTTTCACAAGCGCGCCAAAAGCGCTTAATGCTAACACTAAAAGCAAGCTTTACTAGTAGCTTAAGCCACGAAGCTAAGCTAGAACAGGTGCTGTACGAATTAGATATTGAAATTGCTGCAAATTTGTTTGTGGTAGAAATTTGTGAGCTGGTGCCAAAGTTGCCACAAAGCAATTAAACAGGTCCCCAGCACATTGGCGTTGACTACTTACCGTTAGATAACTGGATAATTGGTGGTCAGATCACCAACAAATAGCTGTAGGTCCACCCACACCGAATTTGCGCACCGCACGCCATGTTGTATGCGCAACCTGTGTTTAGCGCGCAGCTACTTGCCACACGGTCGCACAAATTGCTGCTGTTTTATTTTCTATTTACGTGCGCAAATTTATTGACAACACTTCCTACGTGAAAATCACCTAAAATAGTGGCCGCGTGCATGTTGTTGTCGCTATTTTGCTGCTTGCAACTGCTGGCACCCTGCAGCTTAGACGCTAAACTTGTTATTTTTTTTGTATTCAATATTATATATATTTTTTCTGGTTTGCCTTTTTGTTTCTGTTTGGCTTATTCTGTCTTTTTTCTCAATTTTTGCGACTCGTTGTTTACATGCGAAAGTTGTTGCCCTTGTACCGCTATTGGTGTTGTTGCATAGCAAGTGTGCAGCTGCTGCCTGCCGTTTCTCGGTTGCATGCCACTAAATAATCAGTAAATAATAGCAATGTAGCCAAATAGCTAACACAATATTTATGTTGGCGGCAATATTGGCTATGGGCCAACGCACGTCCGCGCACGTCACGAGTTGTTGTTACTCAAACAGCGTACAGCAACAAAATCGAATACGCCTGTGGTAACAGCAATGACATATGACAGTAAAAAAACTAAAATGCTGCGGCAAAACACCGCGGTGGCACAACAATTAAAGTTTTAGTTGGAAATAAAACTAAGTTCGCTCATTCTAAAACTTTTTTGCTTGTAATTTTTTAATTTTTTTCTTTTGCGCTTTTTTGTTGATTTTTATTACAGCTTCCAGTTTATCGCTCTTACGGCTATCATTTAATTAGTATTTAAGTTTTTTCTATTTATTCAATTTGTGTTCAAATGTCTTATTCAATTTCAATGACAAAACAGACGGAACATTAAATCAACAGTGGCGACCTCGAGTATACAGGCTTCAGGGTTTTTGCTAAAAATTTATTTGGCAAACCATTGTATTGTTGGTCGTAAAATAGTTTAAAATTCTTTGTGTTTTTCTTATAGTAGCTTTAGTTCTTTCAGTTGTTTGGTGGTTCACCTAGCAGGTTAGATGACCCACATGGCTTGAAAAAGTTCCTCAGCATATTCATTCTAGCTCTAGCTTGGCAGTTTAAGTATGGACCTCACAATGCATTGATTTTTCAAAAAATATTTCAAGTTGTACGACCATAAAAATATGAGTAAATGGACTGCGTGGATTCCTTATACGAAGAAAATATAACGAGTTGTTGGGTCACTAAGCTCGGCAACATCTTACAATCCACACAATTCCTTTGAGAAATCCAGATTTGATAGACCAAAAGTCGTGGTAAACTAAATATGTCAAGAAAAAATTCGATGTCCCCAACATAGCTCTTCGAGACGTCGCTATACATAGATAAGTTGAGTGAGTTGTTGTCTGGTACATAAGATTTCTTTCCAAGTCCATTTTCAAAGAAATTTATCGAAAAATCCCCACTGGCATTTAGCGTGAGTTCTCCAATTTATTTCTGCTAAATATCTTGATAATCTTAATATAAACAGATAATGATTAGAAACACAAATAGCACCCAGATAACAGCTTTGGACTACTAAACCTTGAACAAAAATACCATTTACCAGAGCAAATACCGGACCAAATACTCATCTAATTAACAGAAGAATCAGTGAAACATTGTCAAAGATCAGTTCAGCCTATGAAAAGTGAAAGCAAGTTTTGTTCCAAAATCATATAATTCTTTAAAAAAAATAGTGTCGCGTTAACTGATGAGAAGCAATGCTTTCCGACAACCAGGATGATAAGAAAAGTACTATTACTGGCGATGAGTTCTGGATCTATGCTTACGACGCGGACGAAGACGGCTCTCGTGGCAGAGGTTATCCAAAGCCGAAAAAAACACGTCAAAACAAGTCAAGAATCAACGTTATGTTGACAGTATTCTTTGATTACTGTGATGGTGTGGTACTCTCCAAATACGTTTCGACCGGCCAAACTGTCAGCAAGGAATCCTATATGAATGTTATGCGTCGTTTACGTGAAGCTATTGGTAAAGAGAGGTCGAAATTATGGGCCGACAGCTCGTGGTATTTGCACACCGTAATACACCGCCGCACGCTGCATTGATACTTCTTGAGTTTTTCGTCAAACTGTCAACTATATAATGTGGTGACGAAGAACCAATATTCGCCTCATTTAGCTCCATGTGAGTTCTAGGTATTCAACAAACTCATACGACCGTCCCAGGGAAACCGTTGAGTCAAATGAAGACATTAAACGTGAATCACTACGTGCATTGGAGACTGTTCTGGAAATTGACTTTAACAACTGTTTCGAGGATAGGAAAATACGTTGGCACAAGTGTATTACGGCCAAGACCCTTTAATTTGAGGGGAGCGACATAGATTTTAAAGATTAAACTAAGAATTTTTAAAACTTTAAATAAGACTTCGTTTTTTGCTCACAGTAGTAAATTTCTAAATATATTCCATAGGAGGGGTTCCGAGCTACTGAGACTTATAGTCGTGACTTTTAAAAATTCCTAATCTGAGTTCATAGCTGGTCTTTCAAGGTATGCACGTTGATCTTTTGACAAAATCAATAATAATCTAATAACTTCTGGATTGGTAAGGAAAGAGTATGTTAGTGTCAGGTTTGTAATTTAGTTTACTTAAAAAGCGTTAAGATAACCTCAAACCGAAACTTTGTTTATAAACTTAAGAAACTTTTCATACACATTCCGAGAAATACCTGACCTTTCTTCAAGCTACCTTTTTCTGGATACCAGGGTTAGCTTGCCTTCATACCAGCTTACCACGCAATCAAATGTAGTAACAAATAACCAACACATTGAGTTGGAATTGTGTTCCAGAAAGCTAAGCAATTTCGGTATACAACTAGGTAAACAGCTCTAATTCTGTGTATTAGATTTTAAGCCATGGAGACACATAATTTGTGTAATTATTATTAAAAAACCAAATCGACCCTATTTTTTTTTTGTATGAAAACTGTTTTGGCGAATATTAATGTCAACATCAGAAATTGCTTTGCAAATATAACTTTTTCCAACAGTCCAACTTCTTGGCTGGCAAACTGATTTCACTAGGCTCCCGTCCTTCATATACCGCTATATTCCGCTGCACGTATTTCATTCTTTTCGTAGTTTAATAAACCATAACGGTGTTATTTTACTCATTTGGTGCACCACACTAATGCCGATAATAATAGTAAAGTATATGAACAAATGTTTGGCTTTGCCATCAGGTTGTCAAATTTGCATTTAATTTCGGTAATAAAATCTTGAATTTAAGAGGAATTAACGGGAATAACGGTTACCGCAAATTAGCACTCAAAGCTATTAAAGTGCAAATATATGAACTACAAAAACCGTTAAGTAGGTGCTGGTGTGCATTAATTTCATAAGAAGTTGAGTTGATGTCTAACAGTGTTTATGTAACACAGGCCAACGGCGCATGCGCGTGGGTTTAACATGAGCAGTTGCTAAGAAACTGGGCAGATATATATGTAGATGTTAGCGGTGCAAATAATAGTTGGTAGGGAAATAGGACTGCTGTAAGCAGAGTAACTGTTTTTAAGTTTAGAAATCTTAGAAAGTCGTTAGTAGAACAGGAAACTGATTTAAGTATTGTAAGCTGATGTAATAACAAGTTAAAAGAGGTTGAATTTAACCATGATCTTGATGTATCCACACTCTGTTCGAATAAAGTTCAAACAAAGCTGGTAAGAACAAGAGAAAACGTTAACTCGCATGCACCTAAGCTATAATACCCTTCACATTGACTAAAGATTCCAGGTATGTGAAATGGATATTGATCGGTCAGTTTGTGTTACTGCTATATGAATGAATTGGTATGGTAGTCGGATCTGAACAATCCGAATCGGATATTGTACCGTTGCTTTGGAAAAAATAATTTTATTATACCGTTAACATAACAACTATATGCTATAGTAGTCTGATATAGGCGGTTCCGGCAAATGATCCGCTTCTTGGGGAGAAAAGTGCGCGTGTGAAATTTCAGATCGTATGAAGAGACGGACTTGGCTAAACCGACTCGGCTTTTAATATCATATATATTTTTTAGGGTTTCCTCCAAACTAGAGGCAAAATTAATATACCCTCCTGAGGATATAACAAAGTGAATCGATAGTAGATGTTATATTAGCTAGAGTGCCAATTTTTGGTTCCTTGTTCTGATGTGAGCCGTATTCAAGGTCTGGACTATGAGGCGAGTGAAACAAAACTACCAGTCGTGCAATATTAATCCGAGGTCGAATTCTCATTTTTTTCGGCAATCCCCCACTTTGTTGATATCGTTCTTCTTCAATGATTTCACTTTGTTTACAAGCTCATAATACAGTACGACCTTCTGATTCCAATTTTTACGCTTTTTAATGTATTCTGCCGCTTTTAAATGGTTACATGGGTTCTCATTTGTAAAAAACAGACTTTTTTCAACAAATTTTTTCTCATATAAAAAATTAACTATTTTATTAGAATTTTTATTGTTACAAACATACACTACTAACAAAAAATTCCGAAATTATCGGAAAAAATATTTTAAACTCGGCCAATGGGATGCCATTTCCAGTGACCCCTCGGAAAAACAGATGCTCCCGTGTTGGCAGGATAACTACTTTCGGCATCATCTAAAGTGAACAAAATACATACTTTAGTTAAAATCTTAACTTGGACGAAGGAAAAAAAGGATGAAAATTGAATTTTTGGCAGATATTTTTACATAACAAACTAAAATTTCAGTGAAAATTTCGTGTAATTTTCGTGTAATTTTTTTTCAAATAGTTGTAATCGAAAAAAATATTTCGTCCAAGTCTTTAAGAGTTGTATCTCAAAGCCCCGTGTAAAATTTTATGAAGACAGGATTGATTAGTTCTCGAAAAATCTTACAAATCGACTTCCAAAACAAAGATTCACAGATAAGCTTGTAAACTTTGGACAATTTTCTTCAGGTTTTGTAGAATTTAATAAGAAAATAATAAAATAAGTTTTTTAAAAAGCCTAAGTCCCATTAAATGGGAATCTGGAATGGCTGCTTGAGTAACTTTCAGAGATTTGCGAGCTCTTCTCCGTCGAACAAAGCTTCCAGTTCCTGATTTCCCCACGAATACATTTGTGGACTTAATAGTTAATGCCGAAGCAGTCTAAAGAAGCTGACGCTCTAAGTAGAGAATATTTTTATGGATTGTGTGCGCCTTAAGCTACAGGAATAATCAACCAAATTTCTAAGAAAATCTGACAACCGGCTTGGGATAATCATCTAAAAGAAAAATAACTTCTCTACTTTTCGGCAAAACATTAAGTACCGATATATGGCCATAAATTATCGAATACTCATACATATCAGCAATAAAAACACTAAAGCGCAGACAGCGAACTGCAGGTGCCGTTACTGCAATAGAATTAATGACAAGTTAACGCTGCCACAGAGCAAAACCGGTAAACTTGCAGACAGGTTGGCTACAACAACAGCATGTAGGCGGAATATTAAGCAGGCGCGGGTGATGGTGGGCTACAAAAAATAAACACTTAAAATTTGGATTAAGTGAATATGCGAAAAATATTGCAAAAAGGAAGGAGAAACCGACTTTTTGCCGCGCAAGAAGGTGCTGGCAAACACTTGCCACAAGCGGTGCAAGTAAATTGAGACTGAGTGTATATGTATGTATATATGTGTATATATATTTGTATGTGTGTGTGTGTGCTTATGTCTAAGCGCTTATCTGTAATCAGTTAATGGAATATGTTGTCGACTCTTTTATGCATTTAAATATATACTTATGAACAGATTTGTATATAAATATATGTTTTATATTAATGCAACCACTTGCGCCATAAAGTGTTTGTGTAAAAGAAAAAATAAAATTGAATTGAATTAATTTGTGGTAACTGTAATTGCGCATGCGTTTTGCATAAATTAAACGGCACACAATGCCCACGCAAAATGTTGACAGCAAAAAACTGAGCGATACAAAGCAACAATTTTTATAATAAACTTTAAATAATAAATGGACACCCACAATTGTGGCAACGTGCAAAGCAATTTATACTTAAATACACACATAGAAATATATATTTATTTTGTCCAACTAATAGCCAGCTTCGTACTCGACTATGAACAATTGCAGTGACACTTGCAGTGCCTGCGGCCTACAAGCCCATCGACCAACTGGCTGATTGCAAGCAATTGATTGCCGATTGAACGTGTGCGACAGCAAACACATGCCCACAAAGCATATACGAACAAATTTATTTATATACATATACATGGCCACAATAGCGCACACTTATGCCAATTGATTGCCAAGAATAAATAAAATAGCCTAGAAGAGTATTGCTTTAAACCCGACAAGTTGTTGCAACACCAAAAATGGTCTGGCACGTCACGTGTGGCTTTGCTGGAAAATTGTTTGTTTACCTATTTGTGAGTGCAGTGTGTAAATGTCAATTTGTCGCGTTAAAAAAAAAATTGGAAAAAGAAACTATAATGCCAAATTGAGAATATAGTTTTCTTGTATGCGCTTAGTGCAGTAGGGTGGTCACTAAATGCGGGAAATATATTATTTATTGATAATTCAATGTTCAAGTTGATAACTGAATAGTATAAGAAGAATGCAGTACTCGTTTATGGGGACATGAAGGTTATTTGAACTAGGTTTATCGCATTTTTATATAATGGTTTTTTCAATAACAAAAGTTTTATCGATTTAAAGGGCAGCAAACGACGCCACATTTTTCCCCGCTCTTTTAACATTTCTCTTTAGAAAAGTTTGCCATTTCAACAAATTCGGAAATTCGGAGTCAGTAGGGTCCAACATTAAAAGCGCTACATCCAATTTATAGTCGTCATAACCGTTCTGTGAGATCAACTATTTATAGTCTAGTGGAAAACTTTGAATCCAGTACAAAACGTTTTCCCCTTCCGGTGAGACTTAGAAGTGTCCGTAGTGGCGAGAATACTCGTATTGCTGCCGCTAGCACATCAATGGAGGAAGAAATAAATCAGTCTCTTTACACGTCGTCCTCAAGCGTTGGGCATGTCTATGACGTCGTTGTGGCGAATTTCGCGAAAGGCCCACTTTCTTACAAGATCAAATTGACGCAATAACTGAAGCCGTTTGAATACCAGAATCGTCGAATGTTCATGAATTGGGCTGAGCAACAACTTGTAAATGATCCGGATTTTCATCGAAAACTCATCCTCAACGATGAGGCTAATTTCTGGCTGAATTGTTTCGTCAATGAGCAAAATATGCATTATTTGTCAGGCACCAATCTACACGTAATCCATGAGTCGCCATGAGTTCCGAACGGTCCATGATTATCAAGATCGGCACAATACTGCGAATGGGAAACGCTACCGCTTTATGATAACCGATATTTTTGACCGGATTAGTTGGTATGAATTGGACAATATGTGGTTCCAACAGGATGACGCCACAAACCACAATCGATTTTTTGAAACCCAAGTGCTACGACAAGTTTATGGTTAGTGCCAATAAGCCAAGGACGATTGATGAACTTCGTACGAATATCGAACGTGAAATTACAGTCGATTTATGCTTGAAAACCGTCGAAACTTCGGTTCAGCGTCTGGACTTCTGCAAGAGTGCCCGTGGTGGCCATGCAAAGGAAATCGAGTTCTATACATAATAGCATCGAATGTACTTTTACACGAATATCTTTTGATATTCCAAACCGTTTTTATATTATTAAAAAAAAAACTTGCTCTTATTGAAAACCCCGTTTTTACCTTTCCTAAACTTTACATTATCAATTTCGTCCAATATTTGATATCTTTAGCTTAGATATTGAAAAAAATATAGAAAGTAAATAAGCACTTAAAAAATTATTTGAGCCAAGTCCAATACAAGGTCATTTTCTCTCTAATACTAAATGCTTTTCAGAAGATATTGTCTTTAGATACCTCGCTCTCTGCACTTAACTTTATTCAAATTTTGTAGTTTTTCTTAGAGTTAAAAAACTCACGGAAATATTTGGACAAGTAAATGAGCCAACAAAATCTTAAATATATTTTTGTTACTAGCAAATACATTATATTCAGATTTATATACCGCTAGAAATTTAATTTCTTCCAACGGATGACTCTTTTTCTGCGCTTCTGCTTTGATTTCCCGCCTTCATGCTTTGGCTGGTCTGTCACGACTTCCTTTAGGATTCCAATCTCGCGCTGTTCTGTTCTGCTAATGTAGTCGGGTAATTTGCACAAATTATGGTCGTTTTCTATTTACGACGCCGAATATTGGTTAGGTATCGGTATGTAGACGTTAACTTTCTAATAGCACTTGACCAGAATACCCGCAAAATATTTCGAAGCCATCGGTTGAAAAAAGATGGCAGGGTTTGAGAAACACTCTGTGTATTGCTTCATGTCGTCCAGCCATAAAATGATAAAAGTTTTCTCGAATCGAATATTTTTATCTGTAAGCGTAAACTTCATTTGTTTCGGTATCAGTAATCAAGAGGATACCGACTTCACTTGGTCGTCAGAGCCTCATTCGTGAAGAACAGGGAGTACCGCGGCACCGCGCTTTTCTATGCCGAAGATATGTACATCTTTGATGTCAAGAAGTATTGAGTAATGATCATTGACTTTGTATAGTAAATAAACATAAAGCTCCAATCAGCGAGGATTGGTCATATTGACGCTCTAGCGATGATGACTTTCAATGAGAAAGTCGGTGATAATAAAGAAGGAGGTACACTGTGTTCTATGAAGTTAACGGGTAGAAGAAGCTGTGATGAAACTTGGCTTATGAAGCTGGAGAAGACGCGTGCTAAACTGCCATAAAAAAGTCTACCAAATTACTGAAATCTCAACATTTGAAAAAATCTTGATTTATTTGTTTAACTGAGAATCCTAAAAATATAACTTTGTGTTCTACTATAAGCATAACTACCTATGAATATGTATGTATATCAAAAGTATTGAAATATTTATGAATACTCCCAAGCTATTAATACTGAAGACAATTTTATATACCACATAATCCATTTGAGTGGCAGAGCAATTACAAAAGCAAGCGAAGAGTCTGAAAATTGTTTCACAATCACTTTCTACAAGAAGTCAATGTCCTTTACGCTATGAAAGCAGACAACATGAGGATATCGATTACACTAAAACTGTTGTCAAAGTGCATGTAAATAGGCGCTGACAGCACGCGTGGCTCAAGCAAGTTTGACAGCACTCAAACACTAATCTTGCAGACCAAACACAAGAACCAAATCAAGTAAATATTGTTTATCAAGAAGTGAGAGGACCAAGTATATTATTTTTATTGTTGAAAAACAAAAATGATTTATTTTTGAATTATAAAATGATCGAAAAATGCACAAAATTAAGCTTGACAGCTCATTTTTCAAGCTGATCGATATTAATAGTGACGTGTGTTGGAAGATTTTTTTTTCTTCCTCCACTTATACATTTGTATTTATGTAAATGCGCGTTGAGTTGTCAAAGCGAATGTCAAATGTGTAATGTCAAATGATCTTAGTTGCTATGCTCTGCTGAAAATTAATTATTCAATAAAACAAAATAAGCTGCAACAACAAGCGGTCTCCTATGATTTGTGGATACAACAAGGAAATGTGAATATCCATGTTCGACTATGTAAACATAAACTCCCCTCTTGATAAGCACAAGCGAGAAATACCGACACACGCCAAAGTGAGGACGAAAGCAACGCGTAGCGAACTGTCAGAAAGCGAATATTTCCATGATTGACAGCCGAGTGCAACTGTCAGTGCAGAGCGCGCCAAAGCACTTGCAGTGTCAGTGACGGCAGCAGGCATGTGTTATGAACTTGCAGTAAACCTGCCACCCCATATGCCAGTATTTTTTTATCAAACACATAATCTAATGACATTTCTTGTGTGCGGCACAAATAGAAGTTTTCCTTTTGAAAGTGGCCCCACAATGTTGCAACGCGTTTTAGAAATATCGGCGCTGCATTTGCTGCCGTGTTGCACTTTTGACGCTGTCAACTGCCGGCGCAACAACGTTTCTATATTTCTCAGTTGCGTTTGTGCCACCTACAGTTTGGTTGCAAAGTTTGCAATAACAACAGCGCGGTGGCAATAAGCAACACTACTACGCGCAATTGCCACTGAGCGTGCGTACGCGTGCCACCATATGTTGCATGTTGCTGACAGCGCTTAATCTCAAGCGTACTACGACACGTACTAGAGGTCCCTTGGTGGAGTCTTTCGAGCACTGTAGGCGGTGGGAAGTTGTTGAGGGGGGTTTCAAATATTGCATAGAAAAAGGTGATCTTGTGACAGAGGATAAATTAAGGCTCCAAGTTAGCAGTTGGGCCCAAAGATTCCTATTATTACTATTAAGTGTAAGAAATGGAAATTGCTTTGCTTAGTAATAAGGAGTGAAGGAAGTTGCTTTGCTCAGAAACAAAGCTCAAATATAAAGAGATCTATTGAAAGTGTCGGGAAAAGACTAACTCACTTAATCCTTGATCATTTCGCAATATTTTCTGGTGCAAGGTTTTTTGGATACTCGTCGTCGTGGTCGTGGTTTTTTAATCGTCGCGGTTTTATTGGAAATGGACTCCTTTTGATCTGGACTTGAAAAGCAACTTTTAACCAATGGATTTCATCATCCGCACTAAATACTAAAGAGAAGCAAGTTCTTAATTAAGCTTCACGTTCCTAATCCTTCTTCTTATTTATTTTGTCTATAGTCCTGATTGTTGAAATACAATGTGCTTAGTCTCTGAATAGTCTCAAGAACTCTAGGAGAAGGAGGAAAGGGACTTATCTCAGCTATTTTCTGGTTAGTCACTCAGTTTTTGATAACACTGGAAACAGAAACCATAAAACAGATCTTCATTTCACTCAGAACTTTAGCTATTTTGATATTCTTCGATTCGAAGATTTGCCTTGCTTTTTGAAAGACATTCCCGAAAGTCTTATCCCTCTCTTGATTACCGCCCTATATGCTCTATATAGCTTCAATAGTTTTTTTTTAAGAACACACACCCTCAGCACACAACTTGCAACACACCACATGTCGCATGTTGCACGGCTTAGTGCATGCGCTAATGTCAAAGTGAAAATTATGCCGAAACACATTTTTAATAGAGAAATGGGAGCGTTAGTTTCCCCTTGACATATTTTCAAATCACCGCTCAACCCACCGACTATGTGATCCACCGCGCTATTTTTCCAACTCACTCACTCTCGGAAAATCCCCTACTCATATGCTGTTATTGCTGTAGTTGCTGGTGTTTAAAAATAGCGCCCCGCATTTGGCGCACACCGCCAGAAGCTATACAACAATAACAGCAAATTGCTGTGTTCGCTCCACACAACGAATTAGACGCTGAAACTTAAAAAAAAAAACTAATAATTCTAAAACATTTTTTCAATGAAATGTTAAACAAATAAAAAATCAACGGGAAATTTATAAGCAAAACAAAAAATATTTTCCCTCGTTAAGCTGAAATCGCTTAAACTGTGGGGTTTTTAATTTTACAGAGTATATGTATGTCCATTCATATGTATGTGTACTTTCTATAGAAAAACTATGAAAATAAAGCACTATTTGTGTATTTGAATAGTGAAAAGTGCTCCCCTGCTGCGCTAAACTTTTTTTTTAAATTTTTTTCCCCTGCCGCACTAAGGTGGAGTAAGTTTTCGATTAAAAAAGTTTATAATTTTTGGATTTATTTTGTGAATATTCCGGATTTTTCAATAAGGTTTATAAAAGTTCGAAGTCTCGTTTCGGCCATTTTTAATAAGTCATGATCTTTAAAGTAAATTTCTGTGTGTTTTCATTGTATTCAGTAATGTTTACAATATCATCATAGAAAGATATAGGCAAGAACAATGTTTACAAATTATTCAATTCTTTTAAAAAAATAATCGTTCTCCAATCGCTATTCGCCAAATTGTTGTAAATTTCAAGCGTTTATTTTCTTTACATAATGTTTAAGTGCCAATAAGATAAAGAACCGCTCGAAGTATTATAAATATTGCTGCCGTTCAGGCAAATGTTGCTGAAGACCTCAATTTGTCGATTCTAAAACGTTCTCCAGTATTGAGATTGTCTCAAACTTCAACCTGGTGGGTCCTGAGAAAGGATTTGGGTACATCCGCATAAACATTGTCGATAGAGAGTAATATAGATTGGTGATAACTAACTTTATGGCCTCAACCGGAAGAACTTGATTCTGACAATACCTGGTTCCAACAAGGTGGGGCTACGTGTCACACATCACGTGCAACAAACAAATTATTACAAGAAAAGTTTGCTGGTTTGATTATTTCAAGAAATTGTAACATTGAATAATCCCGAAGGAAATGTGATTTAACACCGTTAGACTACCCTTTGTGTAGTTATTTGAAATCGTTCGTCTTTAGCAATAAACCAGACTATCTTGAAGCTTTAGAAGACAATATTGCCAGTGTTATTCACGGCTTGATTAATGGAAAAGTACTCTACTTGTGTAGTTTGAATAAAGTTATATTCAGAAGAGAAGAAGAATTATATCAATAGTACCTTATATTAAAGAAAAAACTCTTGAAAAGTTCCAAGAAGATCCGACGTTTTCCAGCCAAATTTTGTTCAGCGATGAGGCCCGTTTCTCAATGGGTATGTAAACAAGCAAAATCGCCACATTTGGAACAAAGGGCACCATGAAGAGCCTCTGGAGCTGCCATTTGATCAAGAAAAAACAACGGCCGGTAGAATCATCGGTCCATATTTCTTCAAAAATGATGCTGGTGAGATCGTAACCATCAATGGCGACCGTTATAACGCGTTATCGCGGTATGATAACCGACCATTTGATGCCTGAAATTGAAGCTATTGATCTCAGCGATATTTGGTTTTAACAAGACGGCGACACTTCACACACATCGCATCAATCAATGGACTTATTGATTCATTGAGCAGATATTTTCACGTTTTGGGCGGGACGATTGGTAACCAAGTTCGTATGACATCTCAAAGTTAGACTTTTTCCTGTGAGGATATGTAAAGAGTAAAGTATTCGCTACGCCTCGACCAGTCGAAACGCCCGAACGAGTCATCGCAAATTGGGTTCAATGGATGGACCATCTCGTACGTAAGCGCGGCAACATTTGAAAGAGGTAATCTTCAAAAAATTAGTGCCAAAGAATGTTCTTTGAATGATAATTAACACTTACCAGTAAATTTGAAATGTCTGTGTTTTTTTTTTAAAAAGTTAGGAACAACAAAATAGGGTCACCTTTTATATAAAAAAGCAGTTCAACATTTTCTTATTATATTTTAAAATCATATTTATTTGGTAGACAATTAAATATTTTTTTTAATTTTTATATTTCTACAAAAATGTACAAATTAATTTTTTAAAACTTTTTAATAATTTCAAAACCCCGAACACACCTTAGTTTACATACATAATTAAATGTACTGTATATAATTTTATTCGCCTCTGGTGTGAAGAAAATCTTGCTGAGTTGAATGGCTTTCGAAATGGGAAGTAAATCTCTCGCTATTTGCATTACATGCTTTTAATATTGTGTAGTTGTTGTTGATCTAGATTAATTTATTATACAAGTCGTTCACGGTTGCTCTGCTGCGATACGAGCGCACTCTTCGGCTATTACAGTTGTATTTCCCGCATTTATTTTCATTGCGCGTTGACTGATCGAACGCCAGCATAACTAAATTCGTTTTCATTTGGGGATCTTTAGCCATAATACTTATAATTCATGAAAATTACTTGTACTTGTATGGATTTTGTGGTCTTAGTGTTGCGGCCGGTTGTTGCATTAGTTGTCTTGTCATATTGCTGATTTGTTTTGGGGGATTTTCTCGAAGAAATGTGTTGAAAATAAACAGCAGCCTGTAAGATTTCTGATTTTAGAAAAATGTCTTGTATTGAGTGTTGTTGTGTTTGGTACATTGATGAATTGGATAGATGTGGCGGTTCATTCTTTGAGTAATTAGGAGATTTTTGGAAGATTTGGTGACGTAAATTGCTTATGCAAATACAATTTGCGGTTGTTGAAATCAAGATCTTGACTTAGCTGTTTTATTATATTATAATGTAACTGAACTATATACAAAAAGTTTTCTAGATTTTGGTAAGATTTACAACAAAACCGAAATCTTTCCACATCTTTGTCTGTTATCCTATAAATGAAACCGTAGTTATGAATAAACTGTGGTCATGTCTTTATCGATAAGCGGAGCATATATTTTCATTTCTCAGAAATGTATATATAAGATATGGAGGTCCAATACTTATAACAGAGTTAAAAGAATAACTGCTACCAGCTTACGGCGGTTCCTACCGAGACAAGGACGATATTTGAGGAGTTTAAAAAAAGCTGCACCAAAAAGAGTAAGAATAGCACAATAGCCTGATATCAATATATTTCCAAGCTTCTTTGTTGTTGTTTTGATTCATATTAAATCTTCCCATTTAGCTTTGCATTATAAATAATTTACGACTAAATGAACATTTCGACTGATAATGCGCGTTGCATGATGTTTTGCTCCAAGGCCTCAATCAAAACGAAATTGTCCACATAGACTTTAGATTTTACATATCTTTACAGGAAAGAGTGTAACGATGTGATATTACACGATCTTGGTAGCCAATCGACCGGCCACAAAACGTAAAATTATCTGCTCACCGAAGTGTTCTCTCAATATATCCATTGATTGATGCGATGTGTGGGAAGTGACACCGGCTTGTTGAAACCAAATCTCACCAAGATCACAAGCTTCAATTTTTGGCATCAAATCGTCGGTTATCATGGCTTGATAATTGATTTTTACATTTTCACCGGCATCATTTCTGAAGAAATATGGGCCATTGATTCCACCGGTCCATAACCCACATCACACCGGAATCGTTATTCTTAAACTTATTTGTTAAGCGTTTACTCTAAGGTTTACTGGGCAGCTGTAGCTGTCGATGGATTGAGACTGACATCTTTCGGCTTTACCATTACTCATAGATGCAAAAAATGATGGTTATTCTATTGAGATAGTTTCAAAATATTTAGTACTTAAAGAATCATCGTGGCTGTAGAACTCAACTTATAATTTGATAATTTAAAACTCCTCTCTCAACTTTCCTTCAATAGTCCATTATTGGAACACTAAAGCACCAACAGCTGCCTTTAAAACAAATGACGAATAAAAGTACATAAGCAACCTGCAAACTCGTAAAAAAGTGTACAAGGCAATGACATCTTAGAGCCAAAGGCGACAGTGATATGAAACAGCAGCCTACGCCGACGACAGGAAGTCACCAAAACACAAAGCAGAAATGAATCAAACGCCTAATGAAGAACCACCACTTGCACGCTTGCGCTCAAGGGGGCAATTAGATCGAGCGCTGAGCAGCTGAAAATTATTGTAATAAAACTGTAACCGAATAATCATATAAATGCAATCAAAATGGTGAAAACAAAAATAATAACAGCAGCACATCGATTAGTTTCTGGCTGGCTGGCGCGACAAGCTGAGGCTGCCGACTCATGAGCGGCCGCCAGCGTAGAATTTCAAGAATTCAAATAAATAAAGGCATAATCGATGTGCATGTGTGAGTGTAAGTGTTGCAGCAAAAGTGCAGAGTAAGAGATAAATATTTTTAGTAACAATTAGGGTCATTGAAAAATGTGGTGAGCTGAAAAAAATTTCAATCAAAGACGTGAAATTATTTGAAGATTAAAATTCACTGCTCGCTGCAGCACACTGCTTTTACTGATATGAGTTCAGGCAACAGCGAAGCGCATAATAACAAATTAACTGGCATAAAAAATGCGCCTACAAGTCAAATGCAGCATTGAACCGTCGCATCACCCGAAAACCACATCGTAGGCACAAACACATTAAATCACGCGACCTATTAAGAGAGTTCTTGTCGTAGCGTAAATGACACTTTGTTGCATGTCTCAGCTACTAAAGTGGCGATCTTACCACACGCTTTGCTGCTTATTTTCTTAACCACACATCTGTTGTGAGCGAGTTCATCGAATCAAAGGCATTAAAGTGCCGCCACCGCTTCCTGCCCGGTATTTGTGTTGCATGCCACTCCTTGTATGGCATATAATCACACGCCAGCCTTTCATGTGCGCAGCCAACATATTTATGATGCTTTCTGCTCGCCTCTTAGTGGTGTTTGCCATAATTCTAACGAAAGCAATTTGTAGAGTTGATTAACGACAACAAAACAAATGGTTTCTTACATTTTCTTCACTTGAAAAATTTTAAAAAAAAAAAAACGATTTTCTTTGACCATCTGACTTCTTAATATCATATACATATGTACATACTCCCTATACTAATCTTAGCTCGCTTTATTGCACTTCACACGAGTCATTAAATGTCAAGTTGCATTTCGAAGATTTGCCATAAAAGTTGAGTGCGACATAAAATTGATATTAAAGACATTTTTATAAGCTTGTTTCATTGAAAATTTTCCTCCAATACTCAAAAAAAAATCAATCGGTATATGTATATATTACTTTGAAATTTTTTTCTGCCTCAGCAACAAAAATGGTCTAGGCTAATAAATTTCAGTTAATGTCTTGTTTTTGTGGGAGAAATGGTATGTGGCGCTCAATTACTGTAGTAAATATTATGCTTAAGCAATGATCGTGTAACACGTGTTTTGGGGAGCCATTGTTTAAGTATTTGGGCGTCAAAATAATAATTGCTGCTTTCAAATTGAAGACCTACTTTACATAAGTAGATCAATCATGAGTGGAAAATCGATTTATGGCTTAATAAAATGTTAGAAGAAGTGCTTAATGTACCGTTTTGATGTGCCTTCTAGTTTCTATATGTAACTAATGAACAGGAATAAGCGTGTAACGAAGCTAACAATACCCCTGACAGGTACATTTATTAAGACATACGAGGGTATAAAAAACTTTTATCTTGATTTTAAATGTTCAGTTTTAATAGTAGCTATACTTATGTTAAAGAAATCCAATCTGAACAATTTGTATGGAAATTGTAGAGTTGTTGTTGTTATGCCATATTTCGAGCAGATATCTCGTTTAATAAAAAAGTTTTGCAAACAAGGAGGTAAGGACGTGTGCAAAATTTCGGATCAATGTCTCAAAAACTGAGAGACTAGTTAGCATATATACATACGGATTTGACTAACTCGGCTTCAGGTCGTCAGGTTGGTTAATTATAAAGGGTGTTTGTTTTTAGAAATGTGGTTTTCAAAGATTAGTAAATATAAATAAGTATAAAATCACACTTCGATGGCTAATCTGTCGATTTATTGAGTGAAAGTCGCTTACTGAACGTTTTCCCTTTCCTTGAGCTTTCGTCATTCTGTATCAGCTAAAAATAGTTTAGATATTATTAACTAATTATGATGACAAATGAGTGTTTCTTAGTTGACTCAAGGCTGTGTAAAATAATTACAAACTCGTACGTGCTTTCTTTCTGTATACACAATGTCACCAAGGTAAAAAAATTGCATATACGGGGAAATACCTTAAGGTTCTAGCAAAATGTTGCGAAAGGATTCAATATTCACTGTTCAACTGAATGGTTTACTATCAAATACAATATAATATAGTTATGAAACTAAGTGTATCTAAGTAAAGCGCTTTTAATATGGTGTTACCGCACAAGAGTTAAGCTATAACATAAATATAAGGCTTTGCCATTAGATTTAAAAAAATATTCCGGCCAAGTCACTACAACGGTTGGTTTACTAATTTCCTGCCGAGTGTCCCTTATTTAACTCTCTATTCCTATAGAGAAAACCAAATAGCTATTTTTTGAGGTTGAAACTGCATCTTTGCAACGATTTTAGATTATCATCACTTTAAGTGCCACAATATTATTTATAAATTGAGCTTCATCGCTGAAGAAAATTTGTATTTGGTAAGGACACAACCAAGATCCTTCCGCAAAATCTTCTATAAACTGGATATGCACATCTACAATTGTGGGCGGCGATGGCGGTTAAACTTATTCTCGAAATTTTGCTCCACAGCAGCAACCGCGACTTCGGTACGCATTGTACGGAGTTGGTGAGGATTAGCATTACCCATTAGAGAATGCATGCTGCAAAACCGAACCGTGGTTGCGCGAATTGCCACCTCTGAATAGGCTGGAGCTATAGCTGCGTCGCGTGAACCAAACCATTGTTTTGGTAATAAATGTGCACGCATTGGAAACGTTGTCTCGTTGTTAGTCTGTGCATTATGAAATGGCTAACAAAACTGAGTATAAGTAGTTCAAGTAACAACGGTAAAAAAGTCAAATTCGATGGCCTCAAAGAAAACAACTCATTATCTGTATATGTATGTTTACACTTTATAGGTTATACGTAGATTTCTTCTGGGTGGCACAAAATTAGTGGCAAACTTAATATTTGCTGTTCGGGGTGTAAAAATAAGCACTACAATTCAGTTTTGGAAATTTGGCTATTGCTTTAGAGCGATATCTTTCAAAAGTCCTTTAGTCAAAGAGTCTAAATGCTGCTATCTATCACATACATATGTATGTACTTACTTTCACTTTCCCAAATTAAGCTATAGAGTCTAGGGTTGATGTTAATATATTTTTTAACTGTTGTACAACATGATCTTCTCTTTTACTGCTGTTGTTTAATGAGAACACGAGGTTGAAAAAAACTTTACCAACCTTTTTGAATAAAATTTGTTGAATTATTTTTACGAAAATCAGTTCTTGACATTCCGTAACTGATACTATTTTTGAAACTATGCTATTTGCTCTCAGTTACTTTTATTCCAGAAGGAATGCAATAAAGTTAGTATACTCTCTCATTTAAAAAACCTAGTTTGTTTCACCAAAAACAGGTGGCAAGGTCTTCAAATATTTTTGACTAAAATCAATTTGACTACCCTAAAAATAGTGCAAAAAGTTCTGATTTCAACTATTTTCTCGATAAACAACACTATGATAACTTATTATTGCATTATTTTCTTTGTCAATATACCCCCTAAAATCGGATATGAAGCGATTTTGTCTAATCATTGGAAATAAAATTTTTAGCTCATTAATGCAATGCGGACTTCATCCCAAAACAAAAGCATTTAAAAATTTATACTTTAAAAAAATGTGGGTATGTGCTTTTCGTATCTTTTCACCCTCTCCATCCTCTTCAAGGGAGTCACCCACTAATTCATTTAGGGCCCTCATCCATTTTAACGCTTCACGACATGTGCGACTCTTATCTATCAAATACCCGCCCGTCAGCTCCCCGCCGCCCGGAAAAGTATAAGCTGAAGTAAATCCTTGCAAATAAATACAATAAAAACGTGAATTCTAGTGTTTTAATGGGTTTTTGGAAAAGTGTATGGACAAGCCCGAATTTAAAGTGGTGCAGTGGGAGTAGGGTGTACTAAATTTCGGAAGTGTGGGTACAACTTTCAGTTAAATCTTAGAGATTTTAATTATTATAGAGATTTAATGGTTTAATCAGAACCTCTTTGTGACGAGCCTTAACCCACTTTCGACGTTCGCATGCATTTGTTTTGATAAAGTGGTTATCCGTTGAAAATAGTATAACTAAAGAAACCCTTGTATTTGTTTTACTAAAGAACCCCCCTAATATATACACACATAAAAATCCTATACCCACCTCTCAAAACACATTGTCTACATTTCTGTATATTCATTGCGATTCATGCATAATTTATGAATTATTCATGAGCTTCGACCACTCTGCATGTTTTATCCAACGCAGAACGTGTGTGGGTGAGGCTCTACATGAATTTCATACACGCTTATCATATCCATAAACATATCCACAAACACTACTGCTTGACTGTCGCTAACCATTTTGGGTCACTTAAGTATCGGTCAACTTCTCATAAGCCACACTAATTTCTTTATTTATGCTTCTACGTGTGTTTGTGCTTAGCATTTTTCGCAAGTCATCGCAGTTGTTCGGCGGCTGATCAGTCAGTTCGTTCTCAAGCGTTGTATGCATTGATGTGTCAGGTGGCTCATTACATTTACGGCAAGTGTGGGTGGGTGTAATTGAAGCTCATTGAGTCGTGTGTAAGTAGTTGGAAATTAAGTGATTTTTGGATTTAGTGATTTTCAGATTTTTTAAATATCGTATTTTTCGCAATTTTTGGGGTGGCTGCGCTCTTACATTCATTTATTAATAACCACTATAATGCTAACTGTAGATTATTTAGCGAGGAATAGAACTAGTTTCGGTTTATTGAAATTGATGTGACAGTTTTTGGGTTGATTGCAATACATTAGTGTTATAACTGCGATAGAGTGATTTAAATGGTCATGACATAGGCATATCGGTAAAAATAATATTCAGTTAGATATAATTGATAATATCTCGCACAGAATAAATTAAATTAATCTACATTTGATCCTATATTTTCTATTGGTTGTGGTAAGGCTATTTTTTCCTTGTTCTGACTGCCTCTCTTCAAGTCCTCTTAATTGAAGCTAAACGCTTTTTAAAGAACTCTTAGTCAAAAGTTCTTAATGACTACCAGTTTCCACAAAAAATTCGTTTAATATTTTTATCGCCTTTTTGGGGCTTATAAGTTAAAATACAGTCCCAATTAGAGTGAGAAATATTTTTTGGTGCTAATTTAAGGGATATGCAGTTCGAAGGCCAAAATTTTTTCTAAGAAAACTTTTAAATTTATTGACTCAAGAATTTGTAAATGTATATTGGTCTTTATAACTGTATTTTAAGACTCATTATTACAGCTGATCTCCTCTCCTAACAGACATTTTGTGGTGACCACTACTCTAAAATTAAAAAAAAAAAAAAAAACAAATAGAATTGGTTAAATTAATATTAATAATAATAAAGCAAATCGATGGAATAAGAAAAACAAAATTTTTTGACACAATGTCTGTTTCTCATAAACAAAAAATAGATTTTCGACCAAATTACATTAAAATAGCTCTTGTTAAAATTTAAGACTTATCGATTTAGCCGTTTTCAAATAATGTTAGTAACCGGCTTTGAAAACACCATTTTGCGAAAAACGCGCTTAAAGTTTGGCTTGTACCTCAAGCAGTCTGAAATGTCTTTTCAAATTTGCGTGTCTGTTCAAAACTATTCACCGGAACGATATAAAATTTTCTGTGTGTATTCTTAAACGATATTTTGGAAATTCTAACTGCATATAACCCTTAAAAGATCAGCCTTTGCTGCTTAGGTCAAAACAATTGCACTTATACGCCGTTCGCTCAGAATGTCTTAATCTCTAAAAGTGTTATCCAGAAGCCCGCGTTTTTCAGATACGCAGAATCTTTATTAAAAAATACAAAACAAAACTGACTTTTTCGAAACGATGCCCACGATTTCTCAAGTTCTAATGTACTTTTACTTGAAATTTTTGCAGAGTCTTCTTTATAGGCTTGTCTATGGTTGGAACTAGCCCCATCACAAAATTTTTATTTTTGTTATTTTTAAAAAATTCGAAATAGTCGGAAAAAGTGATAAAAAAAATTTTTTTTTCAGGCAGTCGCCATTTTAAAAAAAAAAAAAAAACAAAATTGTTTCCCACTTTTCCGTAGTTCCATTGCGACATTATTCTAGACTAATAATCTTTTTTTTTTTGGTTTCAGATAACTAGGAGGGTTGAAATTATGGGCATGGTCACGTGGAAATTTTTAGAGACCCCCCACTTCGTCAGCTCATAACTTTTGAAATTTTTTACTTTCTTTAGTTTTTAATTTTTTTTCTGTACTCTTCAAAAATTAATAAATAACTAATAAAAAATGGATAGTAATAATATTAATTGCCTTTTTTTACGACACTTTAAAAATTACCTGAAATTCATGCTTCTAGACTAGAATACCCCCTTAAACTCTGCTTAGCCAAATATTTATTTTTTACCCGACAGTCGCAACTGTTTTATGTGTATTTACTTGTCACACGACCTTGCTCTAAAAATAGAAGGTCTTCCTCGTGGAAATATGGGAATAAATAGGAAGTACATAGTAACTTAACTGATTTTAAAGTATATCTTCGAGTATATAGTATATTTCCGAGTACCCGGTGCCAATTTGTAAGGAATAAAAATGTAGCCTAGAACTTCTATCGCCAACAAGTGCAAGTTTTGCTAATGGTTCCACTGATAAATTATTATCTTATTTCATTAAGATAACTTCAGAGAGCCCATGAATAAAAGTCCTTTAATCGAGAAAAAACTGGACGTTTTATTTTAGGATCCCTGCAATAATATGCTAGTAAATTCAACACTCGTTTACTGCCTTGTTGTCATAGCTTTTAAACTAAACTTCATCATTCCGCTACAGAGAAACAAAGTCTGCCAAGTCTACTCGAACGTGCGAAGTGTTTTCATAAAACCATATTTGTTCCATAGGTTGAGTTTTGAGTTCTGATTCCAGGGTAATCCAAATAGTTGCTAAAATTATCTATTCCAATTGAGCCTTAGGATCGACCACGATATATGTATTACATACATATATCTACAAAAGTTTTAGTTTCGGTCATCATATAGATATAACCAAGTTATAACCAAATTTTAGTTTTGTTTTGGCAATAAGAAGACTTGCTGTTTTATACCGCCATTTTCTTCTCTTGAAATCTTTTGGAAAATGATGTTACGTTATTTTACATTTTAGGTGAAGATATGAACCCTTGGATTCGATGGTTTCAAGTTGATTTTAGACGACATTTTTTTAAACATGACATTTTAAAAAACGTCATTTACAAATAAAAAAGTTTCTGTACAAGAACTTAATTTTGACTGGTTTGCTTACAAGTCAGCTATAATGGTATGATCTCAACGGTTTGTAAACTGTGGCATTGCCTTGAAATAAAAACCATGACAAAGATATCTTTTAAAAAATAATTCTGTACATGAACTTAATTTTTATTTTTCAATTTGTATGGCAGCTATAGGTTATAGTGGACTGATATCGGAAGTTCCGTTAAATGGGCAGCTTCTTGGGTAAAACAAAGATTCGTGCAAAATTACAGATCGATATCTGTTTTAGATAGACGAAGGCACCAGTTTATGTACATAAAGACAGACCAAAAGACCGACCAATGAAAATGTTAAGTGATCTTCCAAGAAGGAATGTTTTTCCTACCACACTAGCTTTTAAAACACTCCTACATTCGGAATATTATGACAGACCAATTGTCAACAATTGAGTTGTAGCACTAATAAATGGTAATATAAGTAGATGAGTATCAACAGCAAACTACAAACTAGGAAGATGGTATGATATAAACAACAACAAAAAAAACTTATGAAAAAATCTCAATTCTTAAAATACACGACAAATCGTGCAGATCTTTTTTGCACATATTTTCCAGCAAAAACGAAAACAAATCACTGAATGGATACATGGCTTCATGCCAACAAAGGCGCTCAGCACCTGCGTCTGCAGCCATGGTTAGTTGCAAACCATGCGACCGTCCGTCCTGTCGTTGTTTTTTCTTGTTTACCTGCTTTTCGCTATATTTGCGTGGTGCGCCGACGCGACTGGCATAAACAATTAGCACCCGTCCATCAAACTTTAGCGCAGCTGTCTATTCAGCACCGGCAGTCACACTTTTCTTTATATGTCAACTTGTCCGCGGTGTTGACCAAATGGATGGATGAGTTTGGAGTAAGTAAGTGATTGAATGTTGCATTGCGCCTCTGCTGTTTACACATGTTTGTCGCAGATACACTTCTTTGCGCATATATACAGTTGTTGCCGCTTTGCGAAGTGAATGTCAAGTGTGTCCACCACCCTGCAAGAGCAATTACTTCATAAAGTCTATAGGACTGCACTGCACTTGCATATAGATCCATTCAGTGGGTGCTAAGTACATAGTTTTTGTTGTAAAAAGCGTTTGTTGTTGTTGCTTCTGCCCATTGTTGGCGCTGCTTTAGTTTCGTTAGTGTTATGGTGGCAACTTGGTGGACGCATTTTGCTTACAACTCGCTTCAAAAGCGTCTTTTTTCCGATGTAATTTTAAATTCGAGTAAGTCATCGCTTTTGTTGGCTTGTTAGCTTGACTAAAAATGGTGCCGTCAGTTTGAAGAATTAGCAAACTGACTTTACCTCAACGGTGTGCACTTCGTTCGGCGGGAAGGGCTTACATTTAAAAACGAACAATTTTCTTTCTCTATATGAGGGATATATGAATATTCGTGACTTTATTCCGATCGTTAAGATATTGGAAATGGCGTTAAATAGTTGAAGTCTAGTTAAAAGAAATCCATATTGTCTAAAAGGGTGGTCTTAGAATCCAGGAAAAGTGTCTTTGATCCTGATACTGAAACAGACAGTCATGCATATTCTTGCTTTCGCCACTTCTGTTCCTGTGATTTTGATGTGAAAGATGTACTACGTTCCGGAAGGTCAATGGTCGAAAATATCGATAAAATAATGGCAAACTTAAGATCCGGCCATCACGTAGGCTGGATATAAAAAGAAGTTCGATATATGTATGGCTGACACACGAGTGGCACTGAACGATTAAATTTGTATTTGCGCATCTCTTCTGGATCACAATAAAATCAATCCACTTCTGAAAGGGATATTTGCTTGTGATAAAAATCGGTATGTGTTTAGTGGGATTGGCAGAAACTATCTTTAGTGATATGAGCTGCTCTCGTATTGTCATTTTTTTAACTCGGATCTATACTGTCAGCAATTGGACCGTCTTAAGGAAGTAATCGTCCATAAACGGCCAGCTGTGACCAATATTGGAATTGTGCCCAATCGAAAAGATTGTTATGCATTCACCTTATCGCACAAAGTGACTTTTTCCAGACTATAAATAAATAAGCCTAATAAAGTTCAGTATAGGTCGGGAGCATTGTAATATTTACGAAAGTTCACGAAGTTCAACAAACAAGGCCTTTGTGACTTGATAGTCTACATATAGTTGTAGTCTACATAAAATTTACCAGTTATGTAATATGCCAGTGTACGTAGTTATGCCTACGACTTCAAAGGGTTTCGGAACGTTCCTACTTATCAAGTTGTCGTAGAAGATTATGCATCGAAAATGGTTTTAGAAGCTTGGTCAATTATCCAACAACATATTTTTAAAAGCTGGCATTTATTCTAAGCAATAACTCAACGAAACTTTGAAACGACTTTGCAATCAAAAAGGATCTATCTTCTCTAGGAACGCTGCTGGAAGTACCAAGCTTTCATTTTTGTCAGGTCAGTGACTGGTTTGCGATTTAAAACCATACTTTTTGGCAATAACTCAAAGTCCATAACCCTAGTCTAGTATTACGTACAAATCTCTTAGCAATATTTATGGCCTTTGTATGTATTATTCACCCTTTTCTTAGCACCGCCACCGCTACTTAATCTCCTAATTAATCAAAAATAATATTTTTTGCGGCCTCTTTACACGTTAAAAGCATTAAAAATACCACTTAGATCGACAGTTGAAGGCAATTACGATAAGTCTGCTAAAACATACTCCAAAGCTATACTTTATTCCATAAACCACTCAAAAGCCAAGCTAATGGCTTACATAACCCTTTTTGTGTGCCAAAACGCAATTTTCACTCAAAATGTCACGCTTGCTTGACCAAAATATATGCCTGCAAAGTGTAAATTTTAAATGTTGCCTCTCTGCTATGATACTTTTAATCCAGTTAGCGCTTTCGAAAGAGTTAACAACGCGTGAATTTCAGCGCAACGAGATTAACAGGCGCAGCGCTTCAGACACTTACGTAAGCATAAACAAATGTTTGAATATGCTACCCTCGCTCCACCAAAAGCAGCAACTTTTTGATGAATTATGTAGCCACAGGTTTAGCTTAATTCACCACACTCGCTATTCACAGCCTAAAAGTATACTACGCGTTCACTGCCATTCGCGCTGGTTAAGCGCCTAAAAATTGACGTATGCATCAGCGCCTTTTCTGTATTCTGGCAAGTACCGTTAGCACTCGCCACTTCAACCACAACCACAACGACTTCCACTGTGTCCGCCTGCCCGCTCTTCCTCTCAGCCCATAATTGTGCGGTAATTATTTATGCACAAAGCTTAGCTCGCACATCCTTTGTACACCTTTTTCCCCACTCATACAAACACACACAAGGAGTATTTTTCGGTATTCTAAATAAATATGCTCGTGATTAATTGCCACATTAACGTGTGGCATTTGTTGATTTAAGCAACTTCTCATAATTGCCTGCGCTGCGTTGGCTTCTGCATCGCTGCGTAATGAAGCTGCATGCAAGTGTGTGTGTGGCTTAAAGGGTTGCCTTTTTGCTATGACATATGAACTGGTTTTATTGATTAATGACTAAAAGTTTTCAGCGGTAAAACAACTTGAGGCTTTTTCGAAAGACGCAATAAATATTTTATGAAGAAGTTATCAATAGTAAAGGGTAAAGAAATAAATATCTAGAATGAAAAAATAAAATATATTGAAACAAAATTCAAAAGCAAAAAATTTTACAAAATCTACAAGAAAAAAAATTCTTGTTCATAGACGACTGCCAAAATATTTTATTTACAGAATTTTGTCGATGTCTTCAATCATTTTAGAAGTTTTACACTATCACTATTTAAGATTTGAAATCTAAATATTAAAAAAATTTAAAATTTTTATTATTTCGTTGTACAGTAAAGATTTTGTTGAATTTGGTAATTTTGATTTTGAATTAAATTTAGCTAAGTTGAATAAATCCAAATCACCAAAATCGTTGCTGTGAATTAAGAGTGCTAGCATTTCTAAAAACTACGGACAAATTTTTTGTTGGCCTATCTGAATAACACGTACATTTTTAATGATAAAATTTAAACGGCTGGTAACCCTTCTGAATGCAATCTGAACTTCTAGAATTTTAATTACAGTTTAATGATTTTGAATGAATTGATATTTTAGAAAAATTTCAATAAATATATTCACGATTATTTCCAATATAATCTTTGGTGTTATAGATATAACGAATTTATAAAAAAGTTCGGACTTTTTTCAATAACTTCAAGGTTTAATTGAGCATAGTTAGAATGATCATATACGCAAATTACTGTACGAATACTTATTAATTCTGGAGGTAATTTTGCAGTGTTATCCTTTTGGAATCCGCGGCCTTATTGCAAAAAATGAGACACTTGTTTTTCACAATCTTCCCTTGTATATCGAATTGTTCATAGAAAATAATTCTCTACAGCAAGGAACATTTTATTGTGTGATGACCGGACAATATAATGGATGTATAAGCACCTTTTAACCAAGTTCTTTCAACGAATCACTATCGATATGTAGGACCAGGCGTTGCACTGATAAATAAATTTCTTCTAATAGAGGTTTTCTCAATGCGACTTCTTCTAAATCCCTCACTGATAATACGCAGTTCAAATAAATTACACATTAAAAAGGTTTGCCTTGTAAATACTTGATACGTGACTTTCTACAATTACTAAGCAATGTGTTCTTTCAAAACTCGGTTCAAATCTTGAATATTGTGATGAAATTAGCTTTAAATCAAACTGGATACCTTTGTAAAAGCTGTCTTCCTCAGCGGCTGACAGGCGCATCGACAGGGGGCTAGGTCGGAAGAGATTCCCCTCGGACCCAGAGTTCGCAAAGGTTCGTACATATTTTTCAAAAAAAAATTATGAATAGTTAAAAATTAAATGCTTTTGATAAGTGATTAATTCGAACATTTATTTAAACGTTGTGATTGTTACGAAAATACCGGCAGCTTTAGTTTGCTAAACATTGGAAAATGACAATATTCCTTCAGAAGTTTGCCGTGGGCAGGTATATGGTAATGGTAGTAAAACATTTTGGTAAAAAGCACCACGAATTTGTAATTAAATTTTTCGGGTTAATGAAATTTCAAATATCTTTTTTTTTGCTAAGTTTTGGTAGGGCTGTTGGCTACTAAGCCAAATATGAGTGCGATCTGTAAACTAGTTTTTTTTTTACAGCAGCTACATATGTCGGTACATTGCGTTTCGATTTTCACAAGGAAAGAACTTGTCTCAAAATTTTATATTTTGAACCAAATTTATTGTACGGAATCGAATGTTGGAAAATGCTTACTGTGATTTAGTTTTATGAAATATCCAAGCCTACGAATGGTACAAAGCCTTCAAAGACGGTCGAAAGATTGTTGAAGGCATGCCATGTTCTGGACGACCTTCTACATCTTCAGCTGATGAAAATATTAAAAAAGGGAAGGCCATACCACTGGAAAATCGTCAAGAAGGTAATAGACAGATGGCTAGAGAGCACGATGGGAATTTTTGAATTTAGCGCCCTTATTGGTGCGAAAATGAGCTTCGAACAAAGAGCCAACACTAAATTTTCTTTTAAAATGATAAAACTTTTACCGAAACGTTTCAATTGATGAAACAAGTTTATGGCGATAATTGCCTCAAGTAGCAGAGTGCACGAGTCAAAGTGGTCGTGAGGATATAAATGACAATCAACATGTGGGCCGATCAATATTCGTGATCACCGGAAACTTTACTATTGAGTGAATTCATCAAAAATCAGCCGATATCATTATTGAAACTCATGGAAATGAAATAGAACTTCTCCAAAACATCGACTCATTTCATTTTAACCAAATATTTGGGCTTACGAAAGGTGTCTGCACGGTTTGTTTCGCACAAATTGACTGATGACCAAAAATTGCTCAGAATCCAACATTCGAAGGACAATTATTTGACAAAAAATCACATTTAACTATTAACCACTCCCTGTAATCACCTGATATTGCACCGTGCGACTTCCACCTTTTCAAAAAAATGCATTTGCCATGAAAAGAAAGCGTTATGCAGACGTAGAAGCCATTTAAAAGGCTTGTAAATACTGTATTGAAGCAGAAGGAGACTGTTTTGAATAAAATAACTTTATTTTGCCGAAAAAACTTTTGTTCCTTTTTTTTAAGTTTTGTTTACTTTGGAACGCACCATGTAAATTTTAATTTCAAGAAGCTTAAGCTAAAATATGGGACGTGGTAGTTTTTATAATTACAGTTAAGTTCCGAATAATGAAGTCCCTTTAAAATCGTTTATTGAACTCGAATATATTTATATCTTTAGGGTTAGGAGCTGCTATTATTTGTGTAGCCTCTTGCCAGTCTTGATTATAATAGGTTCTTATCAGGATAATAATACATTCTTGTAAGTAGTTTAGAGAATACCCACATGGTAATTTATGTATACGAGTACACCGCCGTATAATCTACTTCATCTGATTGGCCAAGTGTTTTCATCAAAGAATTGTGTAGAATCATACTCAGCACTTGCTATTTCACACATTTAATATTAACAAACTGAGTAAGAATTTCTAGAAAGATCTCTAGGAAAAGATTTAACAAAATTTTGCATTTTAATCCAATTATTTTTCGATCATTGACTCTAATGCCACCTTCATCAACTTAATCCTTTCCGTACAACCAAATTACAATTATCCGTGCATAATTAACCTCACACATACGAAATTGAATGTGGAATAATACAATACGAAAACCAAATAATCATCGAGCATGGAAAGGTAAACAAAAAGTAGATGCTAATAAAAATTTCATAATGCCAATGCGAACTGATTGATGAGAATTACCATGCATTACTACCTATGTATCCGGTCGTTGGCTGAGCGTGAGATAAAAATCGGAAAATGCAAACAAGACTGTGGGGCCAACAACAAAAGCAATGTTGGAACACTTTGTATGCCGAACAGTCAGAAGAATAGTTGGTTGACGATTAGTCATCAAAGGCCAGAAAATATGATGATATTAAACGGAGTGAATGGAGTAAAGTTTTGGAAAAACAATGAACTGTGGTTGTTGGAAGAATTAATGGTAAACAAGAAGTAAGCAAGTAGAGAAAGAAAAAAGCACAATACTTGATTGTTATTATGTTTTATTTACCGCTCATTACCACTAAAGGCATTTTCGTCATCGTTTACTGGTCATTGTGGGTGATCTGAAATTATTTCGAGTAAATAATAAAAAACAACAACAATTATAGTTAGAAGAAAAACGATTAACAAATGTCAATTAGCCGCCGTTTGTGCCGCAACACGTATAAAACTTTGTTTTTCTTCGTCATACTTGAATTTTTCGTTGGATATAACTTGTGTTGAAATAGGTTCACGATGTGTTCCTTCTATGGCGTATGTAAACATTTGGAAGAAAAGGTGTATAATGAGTCAACCAGTCAACAGATGGTGGTATGCAACATGTTAACAGATGCAAGTAAGCGATAAGAGATGCAAGAAATGAACGAAATAAAAAAAAAAAAAACTTTTGTAACGACTATTTGTTGACCGCAATGACCGCTGTGTGGCACTGCTACTAAATAAACAGATATGTACCATATACTTATGTGTGTATGTGAGAGCTGATAAAGCATTATTGATCGATTTCAAAATTTTGTTATGGAATCCCGAAAAATCGGGATTGATCCCGAAGTGTTATTCGCGTAAAATCGAAAATTTACTAATACAAAATATATTATACATAGCATTATAAATAATTCAGAAAATTCGGGATTGATCCCGTAGAGATTTTTTCACAAAATTAAATTTATAAATGTAAAATTTGTAAAACTAAAGAACTATTTGACAAAAAAATATATGTATGTTCAAATAATAAAATTAAATCCCAAAAAATCGGGACTGATCCCGAAATGATTTAAAAAACTCGAAAGTAAATGACAAATACAAAATATGCGATTAGAATACTTATAAGGAACAGAGAAAATTGGAGCATGACTCTGCAGTCAATTGCAGAATACCCTTCACCTCTAACAGTTTCAACACAAAATATTTTCGTGATCCCGAAATCGTCGCTAGGAATATACTCTTTATAAAATTTAATTTAAACAATTTTATTTGCTTAGCCACTCGCTACAATTTTATGCCTTGCATTATATTTTTCTCATATTTTCCTATTTATGTACAGCTATTTATTCAAAGCCCGAAAGCCTCCTTAAGCAAATAATAAAATTCTCATTTGGTTGTTAAATGTGGGAATAGTAATGCAGCAAACAAACAAAAACCAACGAAAATTAAAAAAATTCTGCCTATTAGTCAGCTTTGATCATCGGCAAAACATGCAAAGTGATTCTTCTGCCACACATCTCAACGACTGCGATCCAAAGCATTTGATCTGTATCGGGATCGTTCGATTTGTTTGCGTTGCTAATTGAATTTTCTGTACTTATTTATTTTTTAGGGTAATATTTGTAATGTACACATTGTTGCTACAAATACTTTGTGCCCACATTCACGCGAATGCTGTATATCTTTGTCATTGTTGCTGTTTATTTACACATGTGCTCAAATGAAAAGCATGTGGATCAAATGAGACACACTTACTACACTGGGAGAAAAAAAAAAAATTATTTTTATCTATCTCTCTTTTATTCTATAGCGGTGTGTTACCCGATTCTGGTTTCTTTTTCTTTGAATATTTCTATTTCTATTTCCTCATATAATATATACATATAGTAAGTGATAGGTGATCCAGAGGAGCTTTTCCCATATTTAGGGTTACATCATATTATTATCGCAATAGAAAGAGAGAAAGAAAGACAGAAACAGATCTTAAATGCCTCAATTGTCGTCAAACAAAAAATTTTTATTCATAAATACTGGAACTAAGCTTTCCGGAAAAATTCATAAATAGATTGTTTGTCGTTGAAAAGATAAAGTAAAGTCTTCTGTGGTGTTCCTGGGACAAAAATATCATTAAATTGGCCTACACAGAATATTTTATAGAAAAATAGTATTGAGTCGTTCACTAAGTAATTTCGATTTTTAGTGCAATTAAAAGACGATTTTTTAAGGCAGATTTTATGAAATTATACTTTACCCATTTTGATCCAATACCTTTTGTTATCTTTCGGGCAATAGATTGATTCTACTTTCACAAAATATCTTATCCTTGGAGGAGAAAAACTGTTCAAATTGGTTTTTGACGTTTTGATTTGAGGAGAAGGTTCTCCCATCCAAAACATTTTGCAGAGATCGGAACAAGCAAAAGTCTCAAGGAGCCAAGTCTGGAGAAGAAGGTGGGGCTTTTTCCGACCATGATCTCTTGCACTTCCCATCCTCAAGATCGAAATTTTGCTAACCAATTTTGGTACTGACGTTCCGTCAACACATCTTCTCCGTACATATCACATAATTTCCACTTTGCTTGAACTGAATTTTTAACCTTTTGATATTAAAACAGTAAAATATACCGAAAATGCTGTTTTCATTATTTAATTTTCGACAGGGCACCAAACAAAAACTATTCCAAACATTTAAGATTTTTTACCAACAAACTTTTCTATTATAGCTGTTGAAATATATAAGGGTAAGATCAGCTGTGTCATCGAAAACATTTACTAAGTAATAAATTACAATATAATGTAATACAATTGATAGCTTATCGTCCTAGCCTTGTACGATAATCTACTACCAGAAAGTTACTACTACATTCTTCGGATTCAAATTCGGCAATATTTATTCGCTACTAGTTTTCACTGAGTTCCCCTAACTGTCTGTTAACTCTATCTCTGATTTCTCCAACCCAAATCCGTTTGCAGAACTCAAAAATATATATTGCCTTGAAATTAAAACATCCGGATCGTTTTAAGGTTAAAAAATTTCTTTATAGAATGCCTTTCTCTCTTTTCCTTACAGTGTAATCACCACCATACCGCGCATCGGCAAGCAGTGTGGCCATACGAAGTGAAGGTGTTTCGTACATTTTTCGTTCACTTTAATTCGGTCTAACTGTTCTATAATTATTTGACAAGATCGCCGCTCATCGGTGCGTACATTGACTGATGACTGTGACCGATGCTGATAATTGCTGCGACGAGCGATGCGCGTACGCAGCTTGGAACTACTGAGAAGGTGAGCAAACGATGTTACAATCTACAAATGTGTGTAAAACCAATTTATTGTAGATGCAGGCTTTAACATATCTACACACGTACATAAGTATATACTGCATATAACTATTGTATTAACGAGCATTGATCGGTATCTCTTGGCAGTATCACATTTCAGCCCAACTGTTTATTTTGAAACCTTTATTCTTTTCAATATACTTTTTTTCGTTTGTTTACCAATTCTCCCGAGTGTCTGTTGCATCTTTGTGGCGTATGACTCATCGGCGTGTGAACTTTTAATGATCGCACACTTGATTAACTGGCTTCCTAAACAGCATAACAAATCGGCTAGTTGAAGAAAGCGTGTTGCCGGTACGCGAGTTGGGGCGCAACTTATTAAATGGAGCTGGAGAATGACGACGTGTGTGTTGCATATTAAGCAGTTGCATCAGTTGTGCATGCCACTTTGACTGCAATTCAGTTGACTGACTCAACCCATTTCGTTAATCTTCAATGCTTCGTCGGCATGATTAGTTGGAAGTTGTGAAAGAAACGCTTAAATGTCAAAAGTGTTTTAGAAGAACTATTTTTTTCGTTTTTCCAATAACAAATTTTTACTATCGAAACGTGTTGCAATTAACTCATTTGTTGTGTGGCTGCCATAGCAGTGATGCAGCAGTTCTCATGCACTTTGTGACGCGACATCGCTGTTGTTCGGCGGCGGTGAGACCCATCAACATTTCATTTAATTAGTAATGCTTTCAAATTGTTTTTTTTTTTTTTTTTTTTGAATTTTGTAAACTTCTAATATAATATTAGTGACTGCAGCTAATTTATTAATAATAGTGGCGGTGTGGTTAGTTGAAAAGGTGTACACTATTTATCTTATTTATAGCTTAATATCTGCATTTGCATGGCTTAAAAGCATTCGAGGCGGTCGCCACAAATTAACAGCTTCCAAGTGGCAAAAGTAATTTGTATTAGAGGTTGCAACAACAATTAACATCATAAATTAACTCTTTTAGGCATATTAAAGAATAATAAACATTTTTTAATAGGTTAATGATATTAACTTACAAAAAGTTCTCTTGATACTTGATGATTGTTGTTGAGGTGAGCCTTTAGACGAATATGAATTCAAACCTTTGGAAAATAGGATTTTGGATAAATGGTTTTGCATCAGAAATCTGAGTACCTGAAACCTTAAAATATGTATTTTGGATTCATTATTGTGTGTACTCTAATAGTATATTAGTTCATATACAAAATATATAATAGGATGAGTTAGTAATATAAACGAAAATATAATCGAAGATATCGTTTTAAAGTATTATTAAATCGGAGAATTGTTAAAGGTACATATATAAGAAAAGTTCTCATTTGGTCAAAATTTTTGGTTTCAGCAGCAGTACAGACAATGGTTTAACTATAGCATTAGTAAAAACTCAAATAAAAAATTGTTTGGGCTTTTTCCTCTCTCTTCATATTTTACTGCCAAACAAAAGTACGCTAAAATTACGCTAATATAAAAATATGAAAAACTTTTATTTACTCTCTCTCGACTGCTTAAAAAGCGATTTGCACGATTCGAGTTGCGTGCAACACCCATGCAATGCCAGACAAGTCCATTGACTTTATAGCCATTAGTTAAGCGTTGCATCAAGCGACTAACGCCACAGTGTTGTGAAATATTTAACACCTCATTTGCTCACCCGCTTGGTTAGCGCCCATAATTAGCACGGGTAGGTGTTGGCCAACGTTTATAAAGGTACTAATTTCGCTCAGTTTGATTGTATTTTGATTTTGCTTAACATTTTTTTCTGCTATTTTGACAGCTTTCGTGTTATGAAATTTATTTAGACATTCATAATTTACTTGTTTTTGGCATTTGCTGTTGACATGCGATTAATAAATTTTTGACTCACTCACACAAATAAAAACTTTAGTATTTGCTGGCTTTCATGCATTTTTTTATAGTATTTCCTCTTTTGTAGATTTTTATAACGAAAAGTTTTTCATGCACTTATTTCTTCTTCTTCTTTTCGTGCAACCTTTGCGATTATAATTTTTTATGGGTTCATTTCCCAGCGGTCAATTACTTGAGCGTCTGTGATTTTTGTTTACATGAATTAATTCACCATTTTTTCTTTTTCGACATCCTTTTTCCTATTTTATATTCTTTATTTTTTTTTGCAGGTAAATGAGTCCTTTTTGGTGTTTTTTCCGGTAATCTAGGTGTGCACTTTTGTTATAATTCCTATTTAATTTGCGTCTGTGTGTTGAGCAGCGTGAAAATCCGTACTTAGCTGCTGAGCTTGAGGATTACAGGTACATTGAGCGGTATATATAATGTAAGGAATTCCATTTCGAGCGTAAATTTGCAAAAATTATTTACGCAAAAATTGTTTTGCAAGTGACAGCTTTGTTTAAATGGCCATTAAAAATTTCACGTCTTTTAATTCGTATGTATGTATGTAAGTATAAGTATTTTTTCGATTTTGAAGCCACTTAAAAATCATGTAAAAAGCAGTACTTCAGTACAAAGCAACGCCCAGTAAATGGTTGAGCAAACAAAAGTCACCGAGGCGTGGCAAAAAGGTAAACTTTTGTGTTCGACACCTTTGAATAATACTACAAAGCAAAGGTGGCGTGGAATTTGAACTACGGCAAGTTAAGAGTTCAATTGTTATGTATTAAATTAGCGGTACTAGTAACAAGCTCTAAGTAGCCTGCGTACAGTGTGAATAAATTTACGTTAGAGTAAGAGGCAACAGTAATTTCTTTTACTTATACAGTTACATAATATATATATTTTGCTGGTATTAATTAACAAATTTGAGACTTTGTAAAAATTATGAACTTTGTGCAATAATAAAAAAAAATTATGAAAGATTGTGTTGAAAATGTTTCCTAAGTCTACCAAAACTTAAGCGGTATACACTTAATTGTATACCAATATCTATTTTTAACGAAACAGGTCACTTTAACATACTGGAGAGTTTGGAGACTTGTTAAAATAATTTTATTTTGCTTTGAAATTAATACTAAAGCAATAATAATTTTACTCTGCTAAAATTTCTGTAATTTTTATAAAGTGGAGAGTTTGTAGAGTTGTTGGATTGCATATGAAAATATCTACAACAAAAAGTAAAGTAACTAAGTATAGATTTGTTGGAATTTAAATCCATTTTAAAAGTTTGGAGAGTTTGTAGACTTTTTAAAAAGTAGTTAAATATACATAATTTGGCATTGTAAATAAGTTTACTTAGGTTTTGCAGTAAAATTGTGTGTTTAAGTATTTATTGTGCTGCTTATTCATTAAATTATTTACTTATTAAAATTATTAAACTGTCCAAATTTAGAGGGAGTTATAGTAAGTGGAGGTATGCAGTATTTATAATTGTCTTTCACTTTTATAGTCGTCTATATTACAGCAAATTAATAAACACCAGTTCCGTTTTGACTATAAAGGTTGACTTCATTTAAGTGTCTCAAATGCACACGTTTGTTTGTTTGTCAATGTCTGGTTGTCTGGCGTGAAAATTCGCACGACATTTGATATATTGCCAAAAGTCCTTTGTCCAATTGAATAATTAGAAACAAAAGCAAAGAAATTTTTCCAACGACTAAAACGCTACAGACAAATTAATGGTAAGTGTACACGCGTTAATCTGTAAAAATAAAATTGTAAATATATAAATATGTAATGTACCTGTGCCATATGTAGTTATAACGTATGTGTCTATACTGGAAAATTCGCTTTTCATACTTTAACTCCCTACCTTATTTCAATTACCAAAATGTCGGTGACAAGTATTAACAGTCAAAACTCAAATCCATAGCACGAAGGTTATAGCAGTCAAAACAAACGTTAAAGAGCCAAAACTGCCATATCCATACACAAACAAAACTCATTTCATTTGCAGCAAAAAGTATGTATTCTTTTATAAAAAGTTTCATAGTTGGGACATTTGCGTTCGCCCTGTCGCGACCAGTTACTCACGTAATTGCGCCGCCAGTGCGGATATTGCTTTTACTGCGCTCTTTGTGGAATTTTTGAGTTTATATTTAAATATATTTTTTTTTTACATAAACAAACTTAATTTTCCTGGTTTTGGTTTTTAAACCATATAATGAGCTTTTCATTTTCCATATATTGCAAAGTAACCACCAGAATGCCCACAGCTATAAGAATGCTGTGAATTTGGTGTCGTTCGACTTTAAATTTTATAGGAATTTCACAATTATCCAACCTTAGTCCAGTAGTTGACTCCAAGATATATGTCAAAATCTTGCTCTTATAAGTTAACTGAATATTTACTTGTTGCACGACTGATCAATGGAGCGAGCAAAATCTAATGAGTCAAGCTCATCTGCTCAGAGCTTTAGAACTAGTCACCAATAAATCTGAAGGTGGTTTAAACCACAAAAATAAATAAGCTTACATCTCTCCATTTACCCTGTACAACGCATGGATTAGCTTGAAAAACTCAATTACAATATACTTGTATGTATTTGGTTCTCGGTAGAGACATAATGTTTGAAATGTATCAAGTACTTCTAAACTAGTTTTGAAACCATATATAAAGATTCTGAATTGAAGAACCCATTTTCTGTTAGATTGTTAAAAGATAAGTAAGATCTCAGAAGGTTACTATTCTTATATCTTCTTCCCTTACTACTTGGAGCCCACAAAGCAACAACATCTAAAAAACAATCATATATGCTTGCTTAAGGAGTTAAATGGCGATTGTCATTGTCAAGTAACCCGTTAGTTTCAAGTCTGCACAGGCCACCTATGGTTTTGAGGACGTTGTATACAGTAGGTTAAGCGTTTAGCGCATAACCCTCAGAAGAAAAAAAAGATCTTGTAAAGATTTCCAATGATCTCACAGATTTTTAGAGGCACCAAATAGTATCTTGTGATAAAGAGAAAGTTTTGCAGACTCTACTTCTAGCGATCCTCAATCAGCACATATTTTTTCTAACTATGAATTCTTTATCTAAATTTGTTTTCATATTATCTGCAATAAAATAGAACACATATTCATATATTACTCTACCTTTCGCTATCTATTATAAGCCCTATCCCGCGCCGTGTGACCTCTACCAGCTTCCGTCAAAGGACAAAAAGCGCCCGTTTAGCATTCTTTATTTAATATGGTTGGAAAAACTTTCTGCAATTACCTTATGACCAGCAGTGGACACGAGAACACATAGACACAAAGACAACTGCTGTGTAATGATGGCAGTCCTAGTTGTACGCGTCGTCCATGTAATGTCTCGATTTGCATACACACATTTTAGTGAGGATATGCATACACCGTGAATGTCCGCAATAGAAATCGTTTTTTGTAACTTTAGCGCTATTAAAAAGTTTAACCCTAAAGGGCGACTCATTAAATGTTATCTGACGACGAACCAAAAGAGTAATAAAATTGTTTAAACTGTTGAATCCGACGGTTGAAAGCAAAAAGTTGAAATTGTTAATAAATATACATATATACTTCTATATAAATATAATTTTGGAGCAAATAATAAACTTAAGGGCTGGCTTAAAGTATTCTATGTATGTGTGGTGAGGATATACAAATTTTAAAGGTTTTGCTCTAAGATATATATGATATGCAAGGAGGAATACTTTTCACAAAAATCAGGAAGTCATGTTATTGAAAATCAATGCAGAAATATTACTTAAAAAATATTAGGAGTAAAATTAATGATCTACTGAAATCCTCATTATACTAAAACAGCTTGCCAGCAGAAACCTCTGTTAAAATGGAGGATCCTTAAAAAATGAATATTTTGTAAGTAGGCTAAGCATAACATCGTGATTTGCTTTAGTTTTCTGCCTAACTCTAGCCTTTAATACAATATCTCTTAAGGATTTTTGTCACCCCTTGTATAAATACTTGTATGATGGATCAAAGTATGACAAATGTGTAGTTAGCTGTCTGAAAATATTACCGAAAAGTAGCCTACAGGATGAAATTTGCAAAGACGTTTACCGGGTTATAACTGAAAAGAATAAACGAGGATTGCTAGAAATAAACAGTTTGTTTATACTATACTTGTCGATACAGTATATATAACGGTTAGTTCGTAGAAAAATAATTTGAGTAGCCAAAATCGTAGCACCTGAGAAGCCAATGGTTTCCAAAGAGCACAAAAATATTGACATAAAATAGGAACTGTACCTGAAGAGCTAATTTCCTATGTTGCTGAAAGGTAAATATATGTATAGTTAATAGAAAAAAATTTCATAAAAGAAGAAAGTAAATTAGAAGAGAGTGTTTCTGTAAAGCTTGACTATCAAGTGGGAAATAGGCTGGAAAATAAAGAAAATGAGGACCCCTCTTAACAGGAAACAAGTTTCCATAAAGCTTCAAATATCAACAATCAGCGAATATGTGGGTGTATATGTGATGCTTTCACAGGAAACTGTTATATAAAAATCATTCGACGCTAATAAAATGTATTTCTTTTTTTTGGCTTTTCTATAAAAATATTTTCATCTTCAAACATTATATCAAGGCATTTTTTTAGAATCTCATACATTAAAAAAACCAAAGTTATAGCAGATTGATTGAGACATAGAGATGTATCAGAGATCGCCCATGTAGAGCTCATTTACTTGCGCACGGCTTTATTGTTGTTCGAGGGTTATATGTAGAATATAATTCAAAAAATAGAATATAAAAATGTTTGAAGTGTTTTTCCAATAACTGCAGGTCTACATATGTAGATAATGCTAAGCTTGTGAGAGGATCAATAATGTAAAGACGGTTCTGAAATTAACATTTCGAATGTTCAGAGTCTGTTTATGAAACATCACATCTTTCAGACATAAGAGCCACACTAAAATTACGAAAAGATCTTCAACAAATATTGCTTAAGTTGCGGCAGAAACTAAAGTGGTATGCAAAACTTGACACCAAATTTCTGCCACTACTAAATCTCACATTAACTCAGCTTAAGATTGCCACACAGCAATAATTTAAGAGTATTTCCATAGAACACAATTTCCATTTTTGCATAATTACTGACAAAACGACATCCTCAACGCGCGTTGTTAATGATTTTTGCACAAATTTCGTTTATACTCGCGCCAGACACCAAACAACACTGCTTTCAACTACAACGCTCAACTTATTCATGCAAAATGTGCATTTAATTTTTGTTGGCTCAATATTCTCTTTTTTCTTGCTTTTATTTCCGCTTTCATTTGAATGAATGAATAAGTTGATGGTTTTTGCGCATTTTTACGATGATTAAAAAGCGACTTATCGCCATGTCATGTGACGCGCTTTATGACTTACAATGACGAAAAACTTTGCCCTGCCCGAGCTTTTGTAATTTGCAAGAAAAATGGCAAAAGTAAAGACAATGAATGGTGAGTAGAAATGAGGAAAAGCGACATTATTTACTATAAAGAGTGATATTTTTGCCTTTTCGCTGCCGAAGCATGACTACAGCAAGGTGAATTTATAGACTGCGCACCCCTCAACTGATAACCGTAATGAAAATGCAATGAAATGTTTATTTTTAATGGTTTTAATTACAGTTAAAGAAATGTTTAATGACATTTTAAGATTTGCACTGCAATAACAACCCAAATGTCATTGCTTTTTCCCGCACAGTTTTTATGATTACTGCCATAAATCCGACAGTTTTGAAGTTGCGCTAAGCGTAACATAACTGTAAAAGTGCAGATTTAAGCTTAAATTTCGCAAATGCACCATTAAAACTTGGTAGTGTGCTGTACGAAGATTTAAATTCATTTCTGTGGCAATTTAATATCTGTAGCGTATAAATTTTGCTCGCATTAAATGTATAAAATCAGGGCTATAATTCATTTTGTCACCTCAACTGCAGTATCTATTATACAATGTTGCAACTGCAGGGCATAGTAGGATATGCCGCCAGTTGCAAACACACACAATTTGCATTGAACTGCTTTGCTTTGATTGCATTTTGCCGTCAAAATCGCCCTTTGAAAGGCTGTAAATTATATTAAACACAAAAACTTATTGATTACTCATACGCAGTGGCAAGACGCAACATATAGCTATGTTAGTGGTGGTGTATGAAAATTTGCTTTTATGCGTTTATATTGCTGTAAGCACTTACAAGACATACTATGTTGCACTTATATCGTATTTGTCACCTTAACTCTATGCAATTGCTCCTTTTAGTCTTCCCCGCAGTCTTGACTCTCCCTTCCGCACTACATCCCTCTAATTCTGCTTCAGTCCACTTCTGTCCGTTAATAGGCTTTTGCCTGGCGGCACTCTGGCGACACTCACCATTTATAATGTAAAATAAATTGGATTATCCTTTGATTCAGCAACACCTTGCTGTGTTGCACAAATACGCCACACACTTATAACAATAAACAAGTAATACGAGTATATACCCAGCAGGAAACATACATATATAGTACAGATGAAATAAAACTGAGACTTTTCTCCATGACTATTCTGTATATACTATGTATATAGGTGTAGCTTGAAATGAATAAAGAATTCTGTGTAAATATACCTTGTTACACGCTTTAGCTTCCTTATTTCCAATTGGGCCATATTTCCTCCAGGAATGAGAAGTATTGAAAATAGGAAAGGACTAGTCGATCAGCTATTGCAAACATAGAATCTGATTTTCTTATTTGTTGACTACGTGGCTGGCAGACAATACTTCTAACCTTACGATAAATGTCTGTCTTCCTATGCGTCTGTATATAACCGAACTAGTTCCTCAGTTTTTGAGATATAGATCGGAAATTTTGCAGACCTCCTTTTCTTTCCTTGAAATTGCTTTTTTTCACAGTCGACACTAGTTTAGTATAGGATATAGTTGACCGAAAAAAATAAGCTCTTGTATGGAAAAAGTTTTTCTTGTGACGAGTAATCTTCAAAATTAGCTCGAATTATTGCTTAGGGCAGCGCTACAATCTCCGATGAAATTATTCAGATCTGATTTATGTAGCATATATGTAGCTGCCACACAAAGAGACCGATCGAAATCCAGTTATTGTATGGAAAGCATCTGTATTTATGAAGGCGTTTCTAGCTTTGGTGCAATCGAGTTTAACGTTTTCGTGTATTTACGGAAGATAGTCTAAAATAATTTCAGGTTATTGTTCCAAAATGCTACCTCTCCAAAAAATTAATCGTGATATTGAAAAGAGTTATACGTAATAAACCGTCTTTCCAGGATCTCAGCTGATCAGGTCCATGTAGTATTTCAGAGCAAATAATTCAAAATTGGAAGAGCATAACCCTTGGAAGCTTTCGACACTACTAATATTCGGTTAAGAGCCTAACGAAATAATACTTCAAGCGATTATTTTTCCATCTTCGTATGTAATATAGACAAAAATAACTGCTCGTGTATTCCAAATACGGCTACAGTTTCATATGAAATAATATTTGTTTCTCTTCAACTCAACCTATACCTAGGCATTTCTAGGCTTAAGAGTCTAGATGGACTGCCACAAAATGTGGGTATATTATTGCCTCCACACAGTTGAATTTCAAGCATATATGTAAAACAAGGTTCATATATTGCATAAAACTTCTTGAGGACTTACTAATAAGAAGTTTAATCTTTTTCCATAATAATATAACTGAATGTAGAAAAGAATTTATTTCGAAAATAGAATTGAAAAATGTAATAATTGCCATGACGGTCACTACAGGGGGACGACAAAAGTTTCCTAATCGAAATTAGTGAACTGGAGTAGTGTTTGGTTCCAGGAGGGTCTTAGTAGATTGTAGACGCTTTCTTTTGTAGACAATTTTCCGTTGGGTACTATGTTCGTTGGACATAAGGCTTTGAAGATACATATGTACATATCAGCCTCAGCCTATAGGTAATTTTACATACATACAAATATGTATATGTTACGCATCTGCCATTTTCTTGCACTAATGTTAAGGGAATCATTGTATTTTGCACTGCAGATATCGAAAGAAGTTTCGTATACAAAAAAATAATAAATATACGGATGTACACATATAAGTGTTAACATTCTTATCTTCATACAAACAAATCTTTACGAAAATAATATTCCAAATAGTATATCTTACTTTGCTGAAGTGATAATTGCATGCGACAAATATACCTGCCATTATTTGATATCGCCAACCAAATAACATATATAGGATTTATAAACCGGTTCGTTTAAACATACATAGATACAAAAGACAGAAATGTGTTCAGTCTCAAGCATTCACCAACAAATAATTGCATTCAATACACTTATCTTGGAGTTTGTAATTTACTTAAGTCATTCATCTTCTGCAAAGACATAAATTTAATGGCTCGATTGCAGTGTCAAAGTCAATTTTATTTGTGAATTTGTCTTGATTTCACAGTTAAATTACCAAAATGATTTGTGTGCGTGATTTATATTTGTAGCTGAGGAAAATCGAAAGGTAAATTGGTGCAATAAGATTAGTTGTGTTTGTTTGTGAAATGCATTTCAACTTAGGCAAGTGTCTGAATCGGTTGGTACAAGAAGAAATATTTAGAAATGAGGGGAATGAATGTGTTGGTTTATTAAGTTTAGTTAATCTTGATGAGGCTTTTGTTAAATTTATGGAGTTTTGTGGGGAATTAAGAAAAAAATTTATTTCTTTGGAATCGATGCGGATATCCACTCTATCCCAGTTTTATATTATGTAATATAAGGTTTAGTAAAAAGAATTAATTTTCATTATATTAAATTTAAAGTTTTATTTAGTTAGTTGAGTTAGTATAAATATTTGTTTATGTTAGAGGCTTTTAAGCGTATTATTTATACTAATTATTATATAAATCATTTCAAGACAAATTGATTTTGTTTGGCTGTATAATATTATTAAGAGCTTCATTGGTTAACAAACGCACAATTTGTATAATAGGTCCTTTATGTTTTCGGAAATATGTATTATTTGTGCTTGTTTTAAGGCATGATGTTCTTACTTATATAAAATTTTTCCAAGCATTCTTTCCGTATAGGTAAAACTTGTTGTACAAAAACGGATATAAATAAGATGGTTGGATTGTGTATGTAGCGGTTGCTTTTTCTAAGCTACTCCATTTTAAAAGTTTCCATATGTGGTTTCTTTGTAAATGTAAAAATACCGTAATGTTTCTAAGTAATTCTGAGGTGGGAAGGTCTGGTTTCGTCCAGATTATGTCGAGTCAACTGATAGGTAAATATAGAACGAGGAATCTATCGGTTTGTATGACAGCTGTATGATATAGTGATCTGATATGAATGATGATTGAATAATATCCCTTGCTAAATTTCGTTAAAATACTTTCTAAAATTAAAAGTTTTCCTTACAAAACTTTATTCTGATCGTTTATCTAGTGTGGCAGCTACATGCATATGTATATGATACGTTACGATCATCAAGAGGGCGGTGTTGTACCGCCCTCTAATGGATCCTAACTAATCCATAGCCACCAAATGTTGAGCAATTAGTCAGATAGTCAGTGCTTTCAATTAAGCTTTCTAAATTTGAATTGACTGTAAAGCAACAATCAAAGATGGTATTAAAAATTTTGGTGACTAAATGCTCGATAACATTTAGAAATTTTATCCTAAGCACTTCGTATAGGTTAGAGCTCAAGAGAATACCAAAGTAAAGTGAACAACGTAATTATACCCACCAATGTCAATGCTCTCGTTCAGTTACCTAGGTAAATTAGGCAAGAAAAAGGGTTTTCGGTATTTTTGATGAGAATTCCAAATCACAAACTGATTGTTAAAGGCGATGATAGTAACTATCAAAATTTATGGACTACGATTTTTGTCCAAGTGGACTTTTGAATATAAATGTTTTAAAAGTATATCCAGAAATTCTGGTCAATACTTCGTGATTTCAATCTTCACCTTACACATACATATGTATGTTCAGATTTTGAGACACAGACATGAAGACAGCCCCTCAAAAGTGTTTGAACCTTTGAACGAGGCCTCTTAAACTTTATATCCTACACTACTATTATATATTTGTGTACAACATAGCTTTTCTCCTTCCATCAGTCGCGTTGCCCCTCTACCCATAATCAATGTTATCAAACCGTTTGAGCATACATTGTTTATTGGCGATTTATCGAGGCGCCTACAGTGACAAGTGATGATTAATGAATCGCCATGTCCGGTTGAGCGTATCAATTCCGTCTACTTATACGTTGATCAAATAAGAAAATATGGCAAGGAATAAGATGCCATTATTACAATGTATACGCCGGCTTTTACACGCTAGTGGCAGGAGTATGCAACATGAAACGCTTTAGCAAATAATAATATACGCAATTATGTTTATAAATTTACAAAGTTGCCACATGACAGCGATGGCTAAATATATGGTATAAGTGGGTAGGTGGTTTTGTAATGACACTGTGGGAAATTTGGAATCAAATGACACAAGTTTTTTGGTTCATAATTCAGTTAAAGGGGCCAAAAGCAGTCTAACTTTCTCAATTTGCTCTGAGATTAGGATTAAAGGAATCATATTTCACTTTTTCTAACAACATATACTGGGACTAAGAATAAAGCACTGTCAAACAAAATAAGGGATTTTGGATCACTCTGGAATATAAACCATACTATAAATCCAAAAACACATCGAATTTTTTAAAATCGCAGACCATCGTAATCGGTCATTTGACTTGTTCTAAGTCAAATCATTCTGAAATTTGATTTGTCCACAATAACTGAAATGCAACTATATGTTTTTTTTGAAAAATGGTTGGTGCTAAAAATATGTTATAAATCTACACCAATCACACCAATCATATGATCGGCCAGCTAACCGTCTGTTATACCTCCAATGCTCACAGCTGACCGCTAATATATCAAATATTATGGAATTTAAGTTTTCATGTAGTAAAAATCAATCGTACGGTTACTTTTGACAAAAAAAAAGCAAAATTAGGCTTTTAGTATAAAGTTAGGTAGTGATAATTTGCATCGATTTCCCACAAGGAATCTACTTTAAGTTTAATGATCTCAGTATCAGCACAAATGCATGCCATACCAAATCAGCTAAAATCATTTGGGGGTACATGCAGCCTATCCAAAAGGGGCGGCATTGTAAGGTGGGTATGATAATTTGTCATTTTGTCTTGTAAAATGAGTAAATACATAAGTAAATGCAACGCAGCGAAATGTAATGCTATCGATAAACTTAATTATGCTCGGTAATTGTGGGGCATGCGCAACCTGCATTGAGTAGGTGTAGTGTTACAAGGCACTTTAGGCTGATTTGAAAGCTGTTAGAGGACTACAAGTACAGGAATACAGCTGTATGTGTGTGAGTGCATTGCATTCATATCTTAATGCAACATTATTAATTGCCTTGAAGTGTAAATTTTCAACTTTGTTTGCTGCCTCATATTACAAGTTCTAGCCACATAAGCACCCCTACACATATGATTATATTCCCTTATCAGTCTTGCAACAGCTCCTGCCTCATTTATTTCTAAGTAGATAAATTAGAGTATTGGCATATTTAGCTACATTTACATTTACAGTTATTTAGTATATATATATAAGAGTATCTAGACGAATACAGGCTTGCATATCACATGCATGTAGTTACATTACGAAATGACTCATTTGGTATTCACTTTGGCAGCTGCTTTAACTGGCACTTTGCATTAACTCAATTATCTCGCTGGTAATTTCTATATATTTTGCATAAATAATTACCTTGGCAATTGAAAGCAAATACAAGAAATGAATACACACATGACGTTTATACACATGCAACCAAGTAAATTATATGTGTGAAAGTAAGCATTTCCTTTAGTATTTGCAAGTAGTCTCCTGCGATTTTCTAGTGAAATTAATGACAAAATTTATTCGAAATTATGTAAGTGTGTAATTTTCAGTAAATGAGTTTAATGTGGTTTTCATGCATAAATTTTATGGTTTAAAATGATGTGTACCTATTGGCAATTTTATTTGATTTTACATAACATGCGTATATTAAAAATGTGGTGCGGTGGCTAAAAATTCCGTGGTTTCATATAATTAAATATTTTTAGTGATAGAAATTTAAAAGTCATGGTATAAGCATTAAAGGGTGATCCAAATGGAGATCGTGTCAAGCTGTCAGTGAAAAAAATAAAGCAGCCGTAGCTGAGAGTGTGTACGAAGACCGTGGAGAATCGATTCGTCGCCGATCGCAGCAACTCGGGCTAACGTAGGGAACGACTTGGCGCATTTTTCGTCGAGATCTTAGAACTCGAGCCTCGATTTATTGAAATAACACCTCGATGAACAGAGAATTTCACGTTTTGGTCCAGTCAATTGGCCATCAAAAATGTGTGGTATCACTGCGTTAGAATTTATCCGGTGAGGATATATGAAGTCTAAAGTCTAGGCAGACAATCCCGCTTCAGGCCTTAAAGCAAAATATTACTCGTTTCATTCGCTAGTTACCAGTCGAAATGGTCGAACGAGTTATCGAAAATTTTACTCAACGGAAGGACCATCTGAGACGTAGCCGCGGCCAGCATTTGAAAAATTTGAAGTTTCGGTGTTTTTTCTTTAAAAAAGTAAGGAACCCCGAAAAGGTTAGTTCACTTGGAAGAATTAAACTGTTATTTACAGGTTATTCGATTTTTCGCAAAGCTATGAAGGTAGTGCATTTGAAAAAATGGTTCTTTCTTAAATTGGGGTTAAAATACGATATTCTTACAACTATCATATGTGACCTGGGCTATGAAAAGCGGGGTTAGGTGTTAAAAAAAAAAAGAAAACAAAAGATTTTTTGACACCTAAGCCCCCTTTTCGTAGACCAGGTCACATGTTATATTCACAATTAGCTAGAGATACCACAAACAACTCGCTCATCTTTACGTGAGAAATAATTGATTTCAAATTTGCCGTGCTTCTATATACCTGTATATGTATTTTAGCCAATAAAAGAAGCAAAGAAAATGTTTTTTCCCCTTTTATTTTTCTGAAAGCATTCCATATCATAATTTTTTTAAGTACCTTATGTACTATAAACAGAAGATTTAGAGTCTGTTTTTTATTTTAAATATATTTATTTCAAGTTTGCCCTCAGGTTTTGAGCTATCGATCTGATATTTTTCATATGTCCATATCAGATGCTCATTTCTCGGAGCCGCATAATTTCCGTCTATTTAACGCCAATTTGGGATACCAAGTGCAGTCAGGCCCTTCTTCACGTATTCTCTTCAACGGGGTAGAAGTCTTCCTCTTCCTCTGCTTCCACCGGTTTCTTCTTCATTGATCGGACGATGTCACTGTCCATACCCCCGCGAGGCGAATAATGAGTGACTCGTAAAGTTTGTCGAGAGAGAACTTTAATTTTCAATTACCTACTCTATTCAAAAAGCACCTCTTTGCAAGAGTGGTTCTGCCTTGGATCAAGGCTTATATTGTTGCTGGTGTTGATGCTGAAACCGCTCTTAGTACCGAACGGGTTGGAGAGGTCCTTTCCGATTCTGATGGAGCTTTTGGTGTTATTAAATTACACAGCCGTTTTAGATTTGCGGGGATTTCAAGTCATACCAACCTAGAAAAAAGTATTTTGACGAATGGGGTGTCGCGCGAAATTTAAATTAGAAAGCCTTACTTTTTTCCCACAGTAGTATATGCTTTATAAGCTTCAGAGCTTAAACTTAGCGATCAGAGAGAGAGAGCTCAGTGAGTGGCGAATCCAAGACGGCTATGCTGCAATCCGTATAGATAAAGCAAGTATCGGCTTTCATAATTTTCAAACGCATGGCGACTTTCATTTAACGTTAAGGGATTACATGGATTTCACGGTTTACAAAAGTATATTTTTAGATTGTCTTATTAATTCAATATTATCTCCAAAATATTGTCATAAATTGTCAATTTGATCCGAGTAATAGTTTTGGAGATACAGCTTTGAAAATTTGCGCACTCAAGTCGCTGTTGATGGGTTTCGAGATATAATTGTCTTAAGTTTTACAAAAATTTTAACTTTTACACAGGCCTTCGAGATATAAATTACAAGTTGATAAATGAAGAGTTTATTTTTGTTCAGTTTCAACTATTTGAAAAATAGAAAACATCGGAAATTTTCACAAAATTTACATTTTTTTTGCAAAGACCCATGCCCAAAATTATATTTTCACTTATTTTTTTATTTTTTCTTCGCCCAATACTTAGTCTGTGGTTTCAATAAGAACGCTTATTTGGTTTTCTGTTTTTTACTTCCTGTAAGAAGTTCTGCTGCCAACGCGGAGACAACTTTGTGCTGAGGTGCTGCTGAAAATGATGTCGTAATACTTGAGTTTTCAATATTTTCCTGGTAAATATCACCCAATATTTGTTAAATATGTATCTTTGTAATAAAAATGATTTGAATGAAACATTTCATTTGTTATATGAAAACAAAATTATTGTAAATCGGACGTGGTTTTGCATGGAGAAAAGCACGTAACGCTTTAAGGAGGATATAATCTTTTGGACCTGTATAAAATGGTTTGCTGCTGAAATTTTATTGAACTTTTGAAATTCAGTGGCATCTTATATCTAACTGAAATTATATTCTAGTCTACAAAATGGTGTAAGAAATAATTGGTCAATGAGAGACTTGTGGAGGAGATGGCCTCTCAAATCTCTAATTTGCCATAAAAATCACATCGCTTTCGTAACTCTGACATCTACCATAAGCATTTACTATACGTATTTCTTTGCCTATACTCATGGAAGATCCTTTCAAGCGGAGCATTATTAGCATTTAAGCTACTGGCGCTTTATGAGCAGTCATGAGAAAAGGGCGCACCAAACAATGACAATGAAAAAAAAAAACAAAAAAACTATACCATAATACAGGGTAGGCCATTTAAAGTTGACCCATCTGGCAACGCTGTAACTTTTAACAGCGCTGACAAATCGGCTAATGTCATACCGCGTTAGAAGCGTCATTCGAAGACAATTTATACCATGGAACAGTACACTCCAAAAGAACGCGCTGAAATTGTTCAACTTTATATTCAAAATAGCTTTTCAATTGTGTTAACTCAACGTGCGTTTCGCAAAAAAATAAAGTGAAAAGTGCTCCAGTTAAGAACACAATTAAGTCTTTATACGCAAAATTTGTGAACACCGGTAATCTCAGTAATGCCAGTCATGCATCCAGACAACGCACAAGACGTTCTGATGAAAATATCGAAGCTGTACGAGTCAGTATTGAGGAGACTCCATCGACATCGAGTTATCGCTGCTCTCAGGAATTAGACATCTCTCGCACCACTCTCCGACGCATAATTCATAAAGATTTGAAGATGTTTCCATATAAAATTCAAATGGCACAAAAACTAAACCCAGCTGATTATCCGCGACGCCTTAATTTTGGCAAATGGGCCATCGAAATGGCTGAAAACGAACTTGACTTTTGGCGAAAACTCATCATGTCAGACGAGGCACATTTCTCGTTGAATGGAGACGTAAACAAGCAAAATTGCCGATTTTATGCCACCGAAAATCCTCAATTAATTGAAGAACAGCCTTTTTACGACCAAAAAGTAACAGTTTGGTGCGGTGTTTGCGCGAATATGATCATCGGACCGTATTTTTTCGAAGACGATGATGGAGCCACGACAACAGTCAATGGTGAGCGTTATCGAGCCATGATAACGGATTTTGTGATACCCATTATTCGCGAAAATGACATGGATAACTTCTGGTTTCAACAGGACGGGCTACATGCCATACAGCTCGACCAACAATCAATTTATTGCGACCATTTTTCCCCGGGCGATTGATATCGAAAAATGGTGATGTTGACTGGCCACCGAGATCACCAGATTTGACGCCACCAGACTTTTATTTGTGGGGTTATTTGAAATCCAAGGTATACGCTAATAAGCCAAAGACCTTAGCTCAACTGAAAGCCAACATTCGACGTGAAACAGCCGCCATATCATCCGAAACATTGGCCAAAGTCATGGAAAATGTCGAAAAAAGAGTGCATTTAGCTGTCAAAGCTAAAGGTGCCCATTTACGCGATCTAATTTTTAAATATTAGCTGAAACAAATCCCCTTGGACCAAAATAAATTATTTTTGAAATAAACAAAAAACATTGTTTTCTTTTGTTCTTTTTTTTTAGAAACAAATGGGTCAACTTTAAATGGCCTACCCTGTATTATATTAAGAAAAAATGCAGAAAAAATCTCACGTAGCAAAAGACTTGCAAATTTATTTGTTTGCAAAACAAATTTTCCGCACGGTAAATTTTTATTGACAATTAAATTTAGCAGACAAACCACAGTAAAAATGAAATGCAAACAAGCAGAGAAATGCAAATATATATAAATATATATGATGTAGATATGAGTGCCACAATCTCATATATTGCATTATATATATGTAAAAGTACGTGTGTGATTTTTCACTGGCTCATAAGGTTTCATAAGCAACCGACAAAACTTGGGTGGCTGTTGATAGATAAGCTATAAAAGTCGGGTAAGGAGTAGCTACTGTAAAATAACGAAGCAGAAAAACTGAATTTGTTGAAAAAATATGCTGCGAGACATTGAGGAAACCGCAAATGAGACAGACACACATACACACACATATGTAGCAAATGCAGAAAAATGCAAATTTGAAGATCATAAAAAAATTCGAAATTAAAAAAGAACATTAAAAATCCGCAAGCATATGAGTTATGCAGGCTTCAAATGCCGCAGGATATACGAAACACGCAAAAGGATGCATAAATTTGTACAACAACTACGACTCTGAACACTGAAGCAACATCTTAAGGGTGCAATGGGTGCTGCGAGCAACTCAAGCGCTTAGCTGCGCTTGCACTTGTGGAGAAAAGAAATAGCTACAGTAAAAAATACATACATATATAAATATTTTAATATTAATAATAAAACCGCATTTGACGTTTCCTCCTTGGCCATTAAAAAATATGAAAAATTGCCAAAATACTGTGCAACCCAAAAAAAGGCAAATAAATTACGCCGACAGCTATAAAAATATCTTACCATATTTATGTAGGTTTGTGTGTTCGCATTTGTTGATATGCCAAGAAATCAAATTCGAGCATTCATTCAACTGACAGTTTCGCCAAAGGATATTTATGTTGCTCATACATACATACATACATACAATACAGCAGAACATACATATTTCGGTAGCCTTTGCCTTTTGGAATCTTCTTCATTTATTTATTTTTTTTTCAAGTTGTCGTGCTCATTTAAGTGTAAAATATGCTAATTCTTGTTTTGATTTCCACTCAAAGAAATTAATTTTTTAAGAAACTCATGCAAGCCATTAAATATCTGAAGATTTCTGGACTTCATCCAACATTTTATGAGATTTCTAAGTAAAGGGTTATTGATGGAACGGTAAATATACATTTATACAATTAGAATTTTACACTTCATAACACTTTATTACATTTCACTGTAACTATATTTTTAATTTCAGTTTATTGAAAAGTCAAAAAATTATACCAGAAAAAGAAAACACCCTAATCTTAGCCTTACTCTTACTTTTAACCAAATTCTGCGAGGCTTCGTTGACAGTCGTCGTCTATCTCAAGACTGTCGCAGTCAGTATTAAGCCATACGATTTTTATACTCTCGCAACATGCCTCTAATAAGTTTAATTTATATACATACATATCTCTTCCTCGGATGTATTGCGAAGTCAGTCAGTGTGAAAGATTGTTGCCCTCACTAACGGAAAGGGTTGTGACTTTGGCTTAAGCTAAACAATATAGTCATTGAGCTCAGAAAGGAGTGTTGTTCTAGCTAGAGGTAAAGACTAACCTCTAGAAAACTTGTTGACGCCGCTCCAGGATACATAGTTTAACAAAGAAAACTCAGGTCGACTGTGGACCGACTCACTGGGTTGAGAAGGTTGTTTTCATAACTACCTACTCCATTGCTATCCTGGTTATAATGCAAACAGTTAGATTTCAGCTTTAAAGAGTTGCTTTTTGTCATTGAAAGCTTAGCTGTTTCCTAAATTCATATCTTTACATTCTGTATAACTTGAAAAAGTTTCCATAATTAAAATCATTGTATGCAACTGAAGATTTCTTCAAATTGTACCGAATTCCTTAGAAAATGTAGCGGCAGTAATTGGCCCATTGAATATGGCATTCATCACTTAGTGATCTTCTCATATAAATACTTTATTTTTTAATTGCACACAAATTGTTTTATAACATTTTTATTACTTTTATGAAAATTTCCTTGTACTCGTTTACAACAGTAGCCATCCATCTTTTGCCACAAACAGTTACATTGATTGTGATTAAGTGCATGAAATTAGAAAAATCTTGATAAAAATTAAACATACATTAAATGAGAAATGCTCCAACCACAAACTGACCAACGGATTTCGAAATATACCAACAGCATGTTGAAGAAAAAAAAAGAAGCTAGCGAAAAAATGGGCGTCAACAAAGGCAGTGGCATTTAAGCAATCATTCAAGCAACTAAACAACCAAAATGATGGTCAATTGCGGCCAACTGATGCTCGTCACTGATTAAAATATGTTACCGAAGTGAGGTGAAGATAAATGTGCCGAGAAAAATGCCACGTAAGAGTAGCTGATATATAGCGCGACCAGAGGTTATAAACTTCGAAGCGGCGATCAATCTCACTACAAATTAGGTGCAACAACAAAGAGTGGGCTTGAGTAGAGAAACAAATAGTTCAAATACCAACACGTACAAGTAGAGTGGGCAATGAAATACTTGTACACATAAAAACTAAGAAAATGTAAGAAGTTCAAAAAATCAAATGAAATCAGTTATCGGCTGTGCTTTTACATGAAAGCCAATGTTGAACATAACTTTTATTGCGCCCTGAAATCCCGAAAAAAGCTACAAAGTAAAAGAAGACACCAAAAATGTTTAACAATTACAACAAATGAGCTGGAATTCCAATGAAATGCAGCAGTGAATGAAACAGCAGCGCATTTTACAACTCCAAAACTTCGGTCCAGCATTGCCCGCGAGACAAGTGACCACGGCTAATAAATTACTCAATTCAACGCCACTCACAAATGGCTGATGGACCACTTTTATTGCCGCAAGCCAGATCTTACGATATACAAATATATACTTGTATAAGTGTATAAATTCATAGTTATATCTTCATAGCACCTTTTATCTGTAAACTGAAGATGGATGAGCCTGAGGATTGACCACTTCATACCGCCAAGCGTTGGCAGTTGTTGGCCAAAAGGGTTAATAAACAAACAACAAAAGCAAACACAACAATACAACAAATGTCCAATGTAGATCAAATGTATGATCAGTTGATGATCACTTTAATGTTCAGTAGTTGGAGGCAAAAAGAAAGCAGGCTTGTCTCTCAAATAGCCGAGGAGGCTTTGTGGTTTATCGCTTTTTTCGTAATTTCATTTCTAATGGCGGTTAAGTGTATGGCATTTATTTATGAATGTTTACATATACATACATGTGTAGCGCTTTGTGCACACTTTTATGCTCATTAATAATGAGAATTTAAAATGCTATAAACTCATTTTTTTTAAAACATTTTCTTTGGCATTTAAAATTCATTATGAATTTTGTCTTGGAATTTTGTGTTCGTTGATCTATTTAGCTATTTTTACAATTCTTGGAAGGTGTGGTATGTTTAGCCCTAATTTTTATAAGCTTTATTGTTTCATTACGCTTCTTTTATACTAGTGTGGCCAAAAAATAGTAAGACTTTTTAATTTAAGTTTTTTTTTTTTTTATTTAAGTTGGTATGACTGTCAGTGACATCTGTGCCAAATGTTCATTAAAATAATCATTAGTGTTTAGTATAGGCTTATATTCTATACGTTTTACGGCTATCAACATCAAGATATGATCAACACGTCAATAAAATAAAGGAATTGGTGCTTGAGAATCGACAATTAAAAGTCAGAGATCTTACTGATATCGTTGGAATATCAGAAGGATTAGTGAAAATCATTTGGAAAGTTCATTTGGGCCTTGGAAAAGTCAAAGCATGATTGGTTCCAAAATCACTTAATTTTCTGCGAAAAACAGCGTCGCGTTAACTTTTCTGTAGTGTAAGGTGGGAATGTTGTTATCAAATTTGTAGTTCAATTTGAAAGTTAGGAAATATTATATGCTTTCACATAAAGCCACGAATCCGTGAGCCTTTATATAAATATTTCATAT
>CM050327.1:38440453-38465453 GCA_027475135.1 Bactrocera correcta
TAAGTGGTTGTCATAGTTTTGGCGAATCATCATTCGATATGCGTAAAACTTCATTGAACTGACTCTTTTTTTTGTCTCGACACCTAAAAGCTTAAATTACCTATATGAAGTAGCAAACAAACATTTTTTTTTACTAACCATTCACCGGATTAATCATCTTTTATCCTAAGTGATATCCGTCTTCTCCACGGCAGAACATGAGCGAATATTGCATTGCGTCGTAAGACCGATGTGTCTCACTTATCCATTTTAGTGCCTTTTGATTTCTACCTTTGATGACAATATCACGCGACTGCAAATTTTCTCCAACAACAACAACTGATATTTCGCCAACTGTAGGTGCATTATATTGTCTTTCATGTGTCCCTGTTGGTCTTTCGTCCGCTTGTATGATTATACTATGATCATCTGTTGGCATACGTTCCAACGAAATCGTAAACAGTTTAATGAGGCCATTGTGTTCGTGTAACATTTGCTGCAATTGTTCGATTATTTCTCTTTTCGTTGTATTGAAGATAGCACAACGCCGATTTACTTCATCATGTGAATCTCCCAGAGAGTAAATTTAGAGATATTTGTGTTCTTGATCTGGATGCCGCAACAGCGATCCAGCGAGATGAAAAATTTGAACATGAACCTGTATAATTGGAGGAAGCTCTACCTTAAACGTTGGATTGTAGTTTTGTTCATTTACAATTTCACCGCCAAACGACGTCATTTGAAAACAATTGTTGTACATTTTAGTGTGCTTTAAGAAATGGCTCGAGTGAGGAGATTCACCGTAAAGCAGCTGGAACAATGGCTGTGGTGGTGGAAGCAATTCTGACAACTTAACCTTTCCCCCGGCGCAACATAACCCTGGCGGTTCATTTCTAAATTTGACTGCATTGCAATATTGACAAACTACTGACATCTGACGAATTTGAACAGATGCGCTTTATTGAATGTTTGGATCATATCGAAAACCGGCCCGTGCAATGTTCACAAAAGAAAGATGTTGCCGCTGTTGTCGTCCAATAATCGCATGTTGTGATCTTACTTCATCACTTTGGCGAGCACGAACTTCCCTTTTTCTCGATCGTTGTTGCTGATTGTGAACTTCCCTTCTTCTCAATCGTTCTTGCTGACTGTATGTTTGGTTGACATCTTCTAACTGGTGCGTGCTATTCTCCAGCAGTCTATTTCGTGGTGATACCCTCTCAATAACACTTTCCCTTTGACGTGCTCTGCTATTTCGTCTTCTCCCTGCGGCCTGGGAACTCCGAGAAGTGTAACCAAACGTACTGATTCTTGGCATCATAGCAAATATCTAATTGGAAATGATCATTCATTTGCATAAAGTTCATATAAGGTTTTACGGACCAATAACTTACCTTTGAAAACTCCAAAAAAAAAAAAAAAGAATTAAACTAATGAAGCAGATCAATTGAATGATAAATTCCAATGTACATAAATCGGTATTCGCCAACACGCTAAATCACTTTCACTAAATAACTCACTTTTCAAAACAAAATATATCAATATATCAGTAAAGCAATGCGCATTTTTATTGCCCTCTAAATTTTGCGTGTTCGATTGCAAAACAAAACTGACGTTTAATTTAATTTGTGTTTGTTTCATAAAACTGCCATTTCCATAAACCAAAAATAGCACGTAATAAATTACGATATAACCGCTACTGTCCCCGATAAATAAACAAAAATAGCTAGAAACAACCAAAATGTCGTGCTAGGTGAAAAATGAGATAAATGTATGCTGGATTAACAACCAAAATAATTAAAGATTGTATGGGAGGTACCACGCCCCCTTTTTCGATAACGCCAAGTTTTATGGGTGAGAATGGTGTTGTTTCCTATAGCTCTATAACAATTTTCATGTTCCTACCTTAAACACTCTTGAATATATTCACCTTGAAAAATTCAGTTTGTATGGGAGGTGCCACGCCCCCTTTTCCGATTACCCCTTCTTTTATGTGTAGGAAGGCTTTTGATACCATATAGGTCTATACCAATTTTCAGGTCCCTACCTTGAACCCTTTCACAGATATTCTGCTTAAAAAATTTAGTTTGAATTGGAGGTACCACGCCCCCTTATTCGATAGCCCCCGTTTTAAAGGTGAGAGTGGTGTTGCTATCCTGTAGCTCTGTACCAATTTTCATGTTCCTACCTTAAACACTTTTGAAGATATTGGACTTGAAAAATTCAATTTGTATGGGAGGTGCTACGCCCCCTTAATATTTTGTTCTTATTTTAAGACATGACATGCGCGTAGTAATAACAAACAAATCCCCCAAAGAAAGTATTTCATTTGGTTCAGCCGTTTACGAGTTTTAGCGTTACAACTATACACCATTTCATTTTTATATATATAGATGATTTGAATTTTATATTTATTTACAATTTCCTCTTTAATTGGAAAGTGTTCAAGCAGTTCTTCATCTGCTGAATGAATTGTTTCCGACAATTCTAAGTTTGATTCATTGTCGTTACCTTCTTCTATATTTGGTGAGTTTTCAATTCGACTCAAGAAATCAGCTACAACATTATTTTTTCCATTTAAATATTCTATTTCAAAGTTGTATTCTTGCAATTTCAATAACCATCTCTGATGGCGTTGAGAAAATTCTTTTCCTTTATATTTATTAACAAGATATTTGATCGGACAGTGATCAGTTATTATTTTAAATTTATTGCCATATATATATGGTCGAAAATATGTAATAGAGAAAATTACCGCTAAAAATTCTTTGTCTGTAGTTGAATATTTTTGCTCATGATTATTTAGAGTTCTTGAAATATAGCATACTGGTTGGCCTTGCTGTGAAAGCACTGCTCCAATAGCATAGTCACTGGCATCAGTTGTGATACTGAATTCTTTGTCGTACTCTGGGAATTTGAGAGTTGGGTGAGATGAAATGAGTGCTTTTAAATTTTCAAAGCTTTCAATATACTGTGGATCTTTAGCGTTTATTTTATTGCCCTTTTTCAAATATTTTATCATGGGGTAAGCTATTTTAGAATAATCTTTTATGAATTTTCGATAATACCCTGTTGCTCCTAAAAATCCTTTTAACTGTACCTCAGTTTTTGGTATTGGCAGCTTTTGAATTGCTATAATTTTATCTGGATTAGGCTTGATGCCTTCTTTTGTTAAAATGTGTCCTAGGAATGTAGTTTCTCTTTGAAGAAAACTGCATTTATCTGCCTATATTTTTAATTTATTTTCTTGTAGTTTCAAAAAAAATTTTATCAATGAGTCTATGTGTTCTTCTAATGAAGTTGAAAAAATTAATATGTCGTCTAAATATACAACACATATTTTATTTATATATTCCCTCAATATGTCATTCATAAATCTCTGAAAAGTAGCTGGGGCATTTTTCAACCCGAAAGGCATTCGGACGTATTCGTATAGTCCTGGCGGAGTGACAAAAGCTGTTTTCTGGATGTCCCTTTCTGCCATTAGAATCTGATGGTAACCTTTTGCTAGATCAAGAGTGCTAAAGTACTGCGCCTCCTTGCCCAACTTGTCTAAGATTCCATCGATATTCGGCAGAGGATACTTATCGTCTACAGTCAATTGGTTTAACCTCCTATAGCTTGTCCCCTTCTTTAATAATTTTTTGATTTCCTTTTTCTCATTTGATTTTAAATGATCAAGGTTGATGTTCTTTACTTCATTTATATTTAATGAATAAACTTGCTCTTGCTTAGTTTTCATATAGAATGGAAGATTCACACCATTTTTCAAAATTATTGTCATTTTTTTTAATTTCCTTTTTCTCATTTGATTTTAAATGATCAAGGTTAATGTTCTTTACTTCACTTATATCTAATGAATAAACTTGCTCTTGCATAGTTTTCATATAGAATGGAAGATTCACATCATTTTTCAAAATTATTGTCTTTTTTTCGATATCAATGGTTTTAATATTATTATAATTTTGTTTGACGATTCCGAGGCTAATTTGCAAAAATCTCCTACTCATTGTGTCTACGTCCCTACGTCCATGGGTTCTGGTCCCCTATTTTGTACTTGTTGTCAATTCCTTCAAAGGGAGATACATATCTTAAGTCTTTTTCGGCTTTTTGCCTAATTGTAAGTTGATTTATTGCTGCATTTTGTGCAGCTATCTGTGTTAAAGATGCCAAGCATCGAGTTAGCATTTCTATTTGCTCTGCCATATTTTTTTTTTTTATTTTTTTATTTTTATTTTGTTTTTTTAATGAATAAAACAGAAATTTTATTAAAATATAATTATTTTCACTTATTTGAACTTTTTTTTTTTACATTTAGACCACCCTTTTAGTGTCTTTATGGAAATTTCAATATGTATCTTATTTCGACAGTTTTACTTTCACTGGCAGTGTAAGATTTACTCCACATTCTACAATTTTAGTATTACTGATTTTTGGTCTTCGATGACTTATCTTATTTTATATATACTTGTACATATACTATATAATATAAAGTTATGTTTCAATAATTAATTTAATCTTACATTACTTCTCTGCATCTTGCCGGGAACCGCTGCTGCTGTTGTTGCTATTATTAAAGTTGTTGTTACTGTTACTGGTATCGTTATTGTTATTAATGTTGTTGCTGTTTTTTGCTGCTGTTGTTTTTGCCATTGTTGCTGTTGCTTTTGTCAATGCTGTTGTTGTTGCTGGTGTTGTTGCTGTTGTTAATGGTGTTGTTGTTGCTGCTACTGTTGTTTTTGTTAATGTTGTTGTTGTTGCTGTTGTTTTTGTCAATGTGGTTGTTGTTGCTTTTGTATGGCACTCACAAATATATAAATATTTTCGACGACTTAATAAGTATTTTTTTCGAATTTTTTATTTTTGTTTCTTCTTAGCAAATTTCATTTTTTTAGCAAAATTTATTCATCATTTATTTTTCATTTATTTATTTATTTATTTAGCGTATTTATAGTAGAAAAAGCGGGAACACCGAATTACCGACTGCGCCAATTACGTTTTTAATATGTAATTTCCCAAAGATTACATATGTCCCGTTTAAATAAAACTCCGGCTATATCCCGTACAGAGCGGCTTGCCGTCCAGTTTATTACTCAACATTTTATTCTATACAAAAACCTTATTCGCTAATTTTACTTGTAGCCGTTGTGCTGACTTGGCATTCCTCAGCATCAACGACCCAGCATATCTTAAATAAACATAACAGTGGCATTGGATTTCTTTAAAGGAATTTAAATACTTGCTTATGCATATTTCTTTATTTATGCATTTTAATATACATTTATGTATGTAGTTGAATCTGAAGATTCAACTTACATTTTAGAGGAATGAAAAAATTAGAAAATACTTGTCTTTTTTGGTATGAAAGTGGTGGAGTCGTTTGACGACGCAACTCGCGTGAAATGAGCTTTCCAAAAAGGTATAGCATGACCCGATGCGACGAATAAAACTAGAACTACGCGCTTTCAGCGTCAACTAGCGAAAATACCGCAAAACTTTTTTGAAAACCTATAAAATTTCCCACAAATTTGTCTTGTACATTTTTTATACAGCTTCTATCATTTACGAGATATATTAAAAAAAAAATCAAAATTCTTGCGAAAATCGGGTTTAGAGCCCCGGTTTGAGTTACGACTTTGTTGCACTGGGCGCTTTTGTAGAGTGAACAATTCTGAGAAATATGCGTCTTAAGTCAAAGCTATGCCATAAATACCTCTGATCTGTAGGAAAAACTCACGATTTTAGTGTATTTTTTAAGGAAAATTTTTACATACCTTAGTCCAGTTCTTAATGTTTATATTAACAGCTAAAATTTCCAGGGATTTTTTTTGGGTATTTCCAAGGAAATTTCGTGACGGGACTGAAAAAAAAATTAACAATTCAAAAAAACAAAAAGACACCCTAATGTACATATATATGTACTATAAATATCCACTGTTATGTGGTTGTTGTGTTTTTTTTTCTTCTGCCTATTTTTATATGTTAAAGCGATCCTGCTTGTTGCTTTGTTAGCCCAAGGGGTATCACCAGAACTTGCAAGTAAGAATACTTGCCTTTGAAAATTTGGTTTTTTTGTTGTAGTGTGTTTGGAGACACGAAGCAAGCTTGAAAGCAGGTAGTTGAACAATAGTATTTTTCAAAAAATTTTCTTAATACAGTTGACTTATGTATGTACCATATGTCTATGTATATTAATTACGGTATATAAAATTTGGCGCGCAAAGTTTGATGGCCCATAAATTTTTTGTATGTATATATGTGCACATATGTATGTATCTTTTTTACAATTGAGTATATTGACTTGTACGAGTATGTGTACATATTTATTATAGGCGATCTTGCTTGTTGCTTTATCAGTCCAAGGGTATCACCAAAATTTCCAAAATACAGGACTTTGAAATTTTTTTTTTCTTGATTTTAGAAAATTACAGTGTGCTTCGAAAAACAGAAAAAAAAGGTTTTATGGGCAATACTTATATCTACATACCTATGTATGTCTTCCTTATTCTTCTGCTTCCTTTTTGCTCTCTCTCTTTTTAATCTTTTTCTTATCGATGTTCTTCGTGTTGAGTTGTTATCTTCTTCCCACGTTGTTTGCAATAATTGTTTGCTGCTATGGATCCCATGTTGGTGTTAGATTTTTATTTTTGGTTTTGTTTCCTTATTAGGAATTTTACCGCGCCCGTATTAAATTTTTATTTTTTTTGTATTTGTTTTTTTTTTTTCTTAGTCAAATTCGCGCTCGTTTCGTAGATTTGATCACTTAAATACATATGTATGAACGTATTATTCTTCTTCTTCTTCCACTGCACTGCACTTTAATTATGTGCTATTGCGTATCCTTTTACATATTTTTGCTTTCTTTTCACAGTACTTTTTTATTTTTTGTGTTGTTTTGAGCGATTGTCTGAAAACCAACAAAGGAGCGGATGCTGATAGATTGCCGGCCGAGCTATTCAAACACGGCGGCGAAGAACTGATAAGGAGCATGCATCAGCTTCTTTGTAAAATATGGTCGGACGAAAGCATGCTCGACGATTGGAATTTAATTTGCTCTGCCCAATTCATAAAAAGAGAAACCCCACAATCTGCGAAAACTACCCTGCGATAAGTCTCCTAAATATCGCACATAAGGTTCTATCGAGCGTATTGTGTGAAATATTAAAATATTATCAGTGTGGCTTTAGACCTGAAAAGTCAACAACCGACCAGATATTCGTTATGCGCCAAATCTTGTAAAAGACCCGTGAAAAGACCAACTCTTCGTTGATTTCTAAATTGCTTTCGACAGCACGAAAAGGAGCTGCCTTTATACCACGATGTCTGAATTTGGTATCCCCGCGAAACTAATACGTCTGTTTAAACTGACGTTGAGCAATACCAAAATCTCCGTCAGGATCGGAAAAGACCTTTCCAAGCCGTTCGATACCAAACGAGGTTTCAGACAAGGCGACTCCCTATCGTGCGACTTCTGCAATCTGCTGCTGGAGAAAATAATTCGAGCTGCAGAACTTAATCGAGCAGTAACAATCTTTTGTAAGAGTGTACTGCTGCTGGCGTATGCCGATGATATTGATATCATCGGCCTCAACACCCGTGCCGTTAGTTTTGCTTTCTCCAGACTGGACAAGGAAGCAAAATAAATGGGTCTGGAAGTGAAAGAGGCAAGATGAAATATCTCCTATCATCAAACAAACAGTCGTCGCACTCGCGACTTGGCTCTCACGTCACTGTTAACAGTCATAACTTTGAAGTCGTAGGTAATTGGAACCAACGTAAACACCACCAATAATGTCATCCTTGAAATCCAACGCAGGATAACTCTTGCCAACAGGTGCTACTTCGGACTGAGTAGTCAATTGGGAAGCAAATTCCTCTCTCGACGAACAAAAACCAAACTCTATAAGTCACTCATAATTCCCGTCTTGTTATATGCTACATATGCTTGGACGATGACAACAACTGCGGTTATAATCGCATAAGCGGTGTCTACGCCAGTAAATAAGGGAAGAAGAAATTAATATGCCAGACAGGGAGTATCTACATCTATTAAGTTTACTGTACATACCTCCAAGCCGCAACTATTCCTATGTAACAATGTGAAATCGAACTACAACCGCGCCTTCTCCTAATATGACATTATTTTAAACTCCATTTGATTGTCTCACTTTCCAGTGTATAAATCAAGAAGTAGTTAATGTAAGGGGATAAAACTTTGCACGAATAATGCCTTTAGTGTATGCCACCGAACAGAAATTTCCCGAACCCAACCCAAACTGTTCTATTTCTTCAATACCAGAAATGTTGACTTGAGTATCTGTAGTTGACTTTTGACCGGAAACATCGGTCACTGATGGGATCTACAATTGAAATTCAAAGAGAATTCTTTCCTTGGCAATCGAATATCGGTGTTTTCAAAAATGGGTTGCATTAGGTTTTTCCTGAGCCCCCATATACACATTAAAAAGATTTTCGAACTTTCAGGTGACATTATGCATATGTCGGATAATATTTATAAAATTAGGCGAATACTTGACCTAGCCTCCCTAATAACCATTAGCAGTATTTTCGAAAATGTAGCTGTATTTGCTCCATATATATTATAAGTAACAAAAGGACAGACAACTTGATCAAAAACTACTCTGGCGCTACGAATCAGTCCGATCAACACGATTCTTTTTTGGCGAACCTCTACCATTTTTCGGCGAACATCATCGTTAATTTCAAATATTTTTTACCTATTGGGAAAATTTAAAGTTGTACCTTTGTTTACATTTTTTGCAAGCAACTAATTTAAAAATTAAAGTTTATACATTATGTATATACCTTTGTATGTTGTGAAAATAAATCCGAAAGTTTACATTTACATTACAAGTTTGCGAACCTCTTGGGTTAATTTCAAATACACTTGTGTTTTGTACTTTTATAAGAAAATAAATTCAATTTTTGATAACAACTTGAAGTGAAGTGCAAACGAGTTTTTTAATAGCAATTTTGGAATAAAATTATACGGTGAGTGCGAAAAAGATGGTACATACAAAAATACATGGTCCTTTGAGCCTAAAAGAAAGGCACTACGAAAACTAAGAGAAAAAAATATATATTATATACATGGGAAGGTGGCCGAAAACTTAAACAAAAAAATAAAAGTAATCTAAGAACAAGAAAGTTAAAAAAATTAATATATAGTACATACATATACAAAATACAAAAAAACAAAGAAAGTGTCAGTGACAGCAGTATAAAGTGCTTAGCACATAAAAGAACAAATCAGAGAATACATATGTCTCACATCATAAAAGGAAAACAAAAATAACAAAAAAGAAAGCAAACGGGCGGGAACTAAATTAAACATATAAGGCTAAATAAAAGCAATAAATTATACGAGCGCGAATTCAAACAAGAATCAAACATAAAAGAAAGAGAGCCAGCTGGCATCCAACCAAGAGGAGGAACTGGACAACACACTCACACTTACCACTTACCTCTGGTATAACCCAAAACCCCTGAGGGAAATCAAAGTGAGTTGTATCGTTTGCATTTTTTTGGTTTTAATTTTTATGTATATATGTACTCGTATATTTGTTTGCTAGTAACTACGGTTGCATACAAAACCGTTTAAACAACATTTTATTTAAACGGATTTTAAATACTTTTAAATACGGTATAAATTAAAAAACCGATATTAAAAAACAAAAAAAAGTGAGCAAAATTTGGTATTATACCGCTCACGTATACTTACCTTCTTAAAGAGAAAGAGAATATAAGCATACATATATACATACAAACAAGTACATTCTTACATTTAAATGCAGAGGTTAAATACTTGCACATTACAGTTTCTCTCTTCCTCTGTTTATTCGTACCGCCAAAGTAATAAAATTGTAGACATACTATATATAGTATATACATAACGTCTGTACATATATTCCACACAAAGGATATAATTAAAAGATTAAAAATAAGAACAAAAACTCATTGCAATATTTCGCAAAAATAAACTGCGCAATTATAAAAATTTTTCTTCAAAAAAAAAAAAATATTTAAAAAAAATAAAAAGGTTTATATACATAAACCATCTATGCATATAATTTACGTGTATATAAACATATATTCACGGTTCCAATAGGCAAACAAATTTTAATAAAATACCTCCCTCTTTGTGAAAAAGAACAAGAGAAGTGCACATAACATGAAACTATAGGCACATAAAATCGCACATACTTATATACAAAAGGTATACTCATATACAATATGTACATTAAAAAAAAATATATTATTATAATATTATTATTATATAGTATTGTAATAAATTATATTATAATATTAAACATAAACGCAAATAAATACTGGGCGGTTACTCTGTAAGGCGTTGCACAAGTGAAAAAGCTCGTAAATGAAAAAAAGCAACTCTGTAAGGCGACAGCGCATTGGAAATTGCGTTTTGCGCATTTATTTTTACCCCTTCGCAATGGCAGCACTCTGTATTGCGTAAACGACTGTCAAATATGTGCGTTTAACGTATTTTTGATTCGATATCAAACTGGCAAACGCAACGGACAAAAAATGTAAGTTTATAAGGCATATTTGTAGTTTTAATTTAAAAAATTAAAAAATTTATTTAACAGGGAACATTCTACAAATAAACAAACAAACCCAACACAGTACGAAATTTTAATCAAATAAAGGTGAAAATGTGAAAAATTAAAATTTTTACTTAACTAAATGTTTATAAAGTAGTCATACTGTTTTTTATTTGATCCCTTAAACGTTTAGCAATATTGGTTTCATTCGCATTTCCTATGGTTTCAGTATTAACTAGCATCGACTTCTTCAACTTCTATTGCTATATTGGCAGGTGATTCCTCATTAAAAAGATTTGCTGTTGATACCCTCTCTGCGCCAAAAATTTTAAAGTTGCAGCTAATTTCACAATTTCGGGTATTCCTGTGGTCCTGCGTGGAGTTTTTAGCTCACTACTTATGCTATCCAACACATATTTGAATGATTCCTTGCGTAATCGAAAGTTTTGAACGAAACTATTTACGAGTGGAAGCACAAATAAGTTTAAAGAATCACATTACACTTTATCATTCAAACTTACCTTTTTTCACTAAGACTCATCACATTAGACTTGTCTCTAATAATTTTCCGCACAACACGTTCATTTTTTCGTTTTCCTCCCATAACACAACGCAATCCATATTCATACTTTTTTATTTATTTAAAATTACTTTTATATATGCATAAAACTCTTCAAATTTAATTATGTTTGTCTGTCAATTTTTTACACTTCTTTGCTTTTCTGTTATTGATTTTGTTTTTATTCTTCTTCGTTTCGGTCAGTAATGTCAACTATACTGGAGATTTCTCAACCAGAAAACAGTGCAACATGTTTACAATGCGAAAGTGTTACAGAGTACCGATTGCCCTTCACAACGCAATTCACTTACTTGCCTTACAGAGTAACCCCCTGGCCAGTAATAAAAGCTATAAATGCGGATTTTATTAATTTTATCGGAAATAAAAAACTCTTATTTACCTAAAAGAGTTTTCGTTTGATAAAGTTCTCAGTATACAACGAAAGAAAATATATACAAATATTTTACAAATTTAAATTTTCTAAATGAATATAGATTCAAAAGAATCTAAAACATATCAATTCGTGAAAATTCTCAAAATGATTTCTGACGATAAGAGTCCTTGTATACCTGCAGAAGCTACACGCTCTAAGCAAGGTGCTACAAAACAAAAGAGGGGGAAAGACATATCATACTCTAAATTCATTTCTGAGAGTGACTGTCTAATAAAATACAGGGGGGTTACTCTGTAAGGCGTTACGAATAGCAATGCGTTGCGAAAGTGAATTGCGTTGTGAAGGGCAATCGGTACTCTGTAACACTTTCGCATTGTAAACAGTGTTGCACTGTTTTCTCGTTGAGAAATCTCCAGTATAGTTGATATTACTGACCGGAACGAAGGAGAATGAAAACAAAATCAATAACAGAAAAGTGAAGAAGTGTAAAAAATTGACAGACAAACATAATTAAATTTGAAGAGTTTTATGCATATATAAAAGTAATTTTAAATAAATAAAAAAGTGTGAATATGGATTGCGTTGTGTTATGGAAGGAAAACGAAAAAAATGAACGTGTTGAGCGGAAAATTATTAGAGACAAGTCTAATGTGATGAGTCTTAGTGAAAAAGGTAAGTTTGAATGATAAAGTGTAATGTGATTCTTTAAATTTATTTGTGCTTCCACTCGTAAATAGTTTCGTGCAAAACTTTCGATTAAGCAAGGAATCATTCAAATATGTGTTGGATAGCATAAGTAGTGAGATAAAAACTCCACGCAGGACCACAGGAATACCCGAAATTGTGAAATTAGCTGCAACTTTAAAATTTTTGGCGCAGGTAGAGTATCAAGAGCAAATCTTTTTAATGAGGAATCACCTGCCAATATAGCAATAAAAGCTGAAGAAGTCGATGCTAGTTATACTGAAACCATAGAAAATGCGAATGAAACCAATACTGCTAAACGTTTAAGGGATCAAATAAAAAACAGTATGACTACTTTATAAACATATAACACTATTTAGTTAAGTAAACATTTTAATTTTTCACATTTTCACATTTATTTGATTAAAATTCACATTAACGATATAAAGCTTTAGTCTCTTGCACATTTGTATATATATCTATATATGTAAGTTTTATATACCTGTATGTAATAAAAAGTAAAAACTATCACATCAACACAAAATGCGTTTTTAAATCAAAACAATTGTTGGGTTTGTTTGTTTATTTTTAGAATGTTTCCTGTTAAATAAATTTGTTTTTAATTAAAACTACAAATATACTTTATAAACTTACATTTTTTGTCCGTTGAGTTTGCCAGTTTGATATCGAATCAAAAATACGTTAAACGCACAGATTTGACAGTCGTTTACGCAATACAGAGTGCTGCCATTGCGAAGGGGTAAAAATACATGCGCAAAACGCAATTTCCAATGCGCTTGTCGCCTTACAGAGTTCCTTTTTTTCATTTACGAGATTTTTCACTGGCGCAACGCCTTATAGAGTAACCCTCGATTTGCTTCTTCGCCGATTCAAGACAATTCTGAATCGGCGCTAGAAATAAAAAGCCAAACGATTGAAAATTTTCGGGCACGTCTCAAAGCTGCATATGACGCAATTGCAGATACTGACGATTCAGATCTACCAGAAAACTTTAAATCTTCTACTTACGCCAAATTTAAAAAATTGCTTAAGAAGACATAAAAATTATGATCGCAGATCAACTAAAACTTATTCAATCAATCGCACCTACTCCCCATTCGAGAGTAGAGCTGCCACAAATACAAGCCCAAGATGTAAGTTCTGGCATTCACCTCAAAGTGCCAGCATGCGATACAGAAATATTTCATGGAGGTTATGAACAATGGCCGTCCTTCCGGGACATGTTTACTGCCGTGTACATATACCATCCAAAATTATCGCAAGCGCAAAAATTGTATCATCTCCGATACAAAGCAAAAGGTCAAGATATGAAAACAAAAGAATATTGGTCGACAAGCAAGTAACGATATTCATGCCGAAAATTTAAAAAGAACCATTGAAGAACTCATAAAATTAGAATAAACTGTTTTAAATTGTTTGTCGGTTCTATCGACACAAAATGGTCCCGCAGACAACTGGGACCCTATTCTGGTAAACATATACACCGCAGCATTACCAGAAAAATCACTACTTTTATGGGAGCAATCGCTTTCATCAAGAAGAGACAGCAAATGAGAGATTTCTTAACTACCCAATATGAAATTGCGGAAAGGGTAGATAAAAAAACAGTCAGAACTAAAAACGTTCAACACGACCTAAACAGAAGCTTCAATAGACCCCAAGTCAATAACAAACACAATTTAAATAGAAGCTTATTTGAAGCACAATCGTTCACATCTGAACAGAACAAATATGCAAACCATGCACAGCAGGTCATAAACTAAAAACTTGCGAGAAGTTTAAATATTTAATATTAACGAAAAGAACAACTTTATCAGGACAAAAAGACTCTGTACAAACTGCTTGTCCCACGCGCACAATCTTACTAAATGCGAAAGCAAATTCAACTGCGTAAATTGTCATTAAAGACATCATTCCATGTTACATTACAACATGTCTCTCAATGCACCTAAAAGTAACGCATTCTGAAGAAAATCCACAGGTTTAGGTGCAACAGCAACTACCGAAACACAAAATCTCGAAATTTGACAAGAGACACCCAGCTGCTCAAAGGCATTAAAAACTCAAACGCTACACAGCGAGAATCAAAGTAAGGTATTACTACCAACAGCAGTTGTCTCCATCGAACACAGAGGAGAACTGTTTACGCTAAGGGCTCTCATAGACCAAGGATCACACTGATCCTTTATAGCGTCGAAGGCACAAAATAAATTAAAATTGCCAACAAGGCAAGCAAAATTTTAAATTACGGGAATGGGCGGAAGAGTAGTACAAAACTCTAACAAAATATGCCCCATTTCCCTAATTTCCCCCCAAACGGATAAGCGCATTCAAGCAAATGCTATTGTCTTACCGCAACTAACAAACATGCTTCCAAGCTGTCAAATAAATAGCAAGCATTGGGGTAAGAATTCACACCTGACTCTAGCAGATCCCAACTGCAACACTCCAGCTCAAATAGACACCCTACTAGGCAGCGACCTTACATCGCAAATTATACTAGAAGGTGTTGAAAAAATCTCAAACACCCTTCTGGATCAAAACACTATTAGATCAGCTAATGGTCGGTATGTCGTACGACTACCACTAAAAAAACAAGTTCCAGACACACTCGCCTAAGGCCACTCTCACACCTCTGCAATACAGCAGTTTTTAAGTATGAAAAAAACCTACTTAGAAAAAGTGAACTCAAACAAGATTATGATGGTGTCTTAGAAGAATACCTCAATTTAGACCACATGGAGGAAGTAAGGCCATGTGAAAAAATCATAAAAGGCAAATATTACTCGTTCTACTTGCCATATCATGCAGTAGTAAAGCCTGACAAAAAAAAAACAACAAAAGTCAGAGTTGTCTTCAATGCCACAAGGACCACTAGATCGGGGAATTCCCTAAAGGACATTCTATTTACGGGACCCACACTCCAACCAGATTTAATACTCCTCATATTAAATTGGAGTTTATACAAATACGTATTCAATGGAGATGTGGAAAAAATACATAAAGACGATCAAGATTTTCAGCGAATTATTTTCCGAAGGTCTGCCAATAGTCCACTCCGCAACTTTAAATTAAAAACAGTAACTTTTGGCGTAAACTGTGCTCCATACTTAGCCAATCGTAAACTCCATGAAATGGCAGAAGACACAAAGTCAGAATTTCCTCCGGCAACACAAGTGCTAAAAACACAGACGTATGTAGACGATATCCTCTCTGGAAGCACAGTCATCCACTAGCATACGATACCTTATCCCACGTAATAAATGCCCTCAATACCGCAGGGTTTCCTTTAAAAAAGATCACAGCCAATCACCCAAATATTTTTAAAAATATTCCTAAAGACCATTTGTTGGATACTAATTTCCTTATATTTGAAAAGGAAAGTACAACAAAAACACTAGGCATCCAATGGAATGCGATATCGGACCAGTTTTCATACACGACTGAGTCCACATCCGCATTATACGCTATTACAAAATTCTCTCCTCGGTGGCAAAACTTTTTTACCCCGCAGGATGGCTTTCGCCAATTAGGATACAAGCGAAAATCCTGATCCAAGAATTATGGCTAGACGAAACCGACTGGGACGAACAAGTGAAACCGCTTCGCTTTGAAAAATGGTCCCAGTTCGCTAATAATTTGAACGACATCTCGCAGATACAAATTCCACGGTGGGTAAGCTATTCCCCCGAATACAAAGTGGAACTACACGGCTTCTGCGATGCCTCTGAAAAGGCTTATTGTGCCACGATCTATATGCGACACCGCAACCGCAAGCCACCTACTAGCTGCAAAAGCAAAAGTAGCATCTCTAAAAACGATAAGTGTACCACGACTTGAACTCTGTGGCGCTCTGCTACTAGAAAAGCTGGTTTCCATAGTGCAGACCCACATGAACATGACCAAATGCAAATTATTTTTATGGTCCGATTCCGAAATCGTTCTAGCCTGGTTAGAAAAGCCACTACACTCGTGGAAAACTTATATTTCTAATCGAACCTCTCAAATACTTGACCTAGTAAGAGCAGCCACATGGCGAAACGTAGCCAGTGCCGACAATCCTGCTGATCTAGGTACAAGAGGGTGCAAATCCCTGGATCTTGCCACCACCACGCTCTAGTGGAATGGCCCCCTATGGTTAACCGAATCCACAGATTCTTGGCCACAATCGACAATGCGCAACATAATCGCCCCAGAAAGTCGAAAAATCGACACCTATCATACAATAGTGGATAATAATGAAATCCTTGAACGATTTTCATCGTTCCCCCAAACCCTCAGAGTAGTCGCATATATGCTCAAATTCATAGAGCAACTTAAACTTAAAGTTAAAGGAGTAACTTACACCCATTGCGATACATTGACGCACCAGGACTTACAAAAAGCAAAGGTCGCGCTTATCGCCTCAACCCAAACGCGCTACTTCAGTCGCGACATATCGTTACTAAGAGAATCGAAGCCAATTGACAAAAAGAGCTCACTCTTAGTACTAAATCTATTTTTAGACACGAAAGGTTTGCTTCGTGCCAATGGTCGGCTCGATAATTCAAGCCTGACTTACAAAGAACGCCACCCCATCATAATACCTTAGAAGTCTCCTTTTGCCACATTACTCCTGAATTATGTACATCTATATATTAATGTTGCACGCCGAACAGCGCCTCATGCAACATATGGTTCGCCAAGAGTATTATATTCCCCGCCTTAAGCCCCAGATCAAAAAATACATTTTCATGTGCAAGATCTGCACTATGCATAAGCAGAAAATGCGAACGCAGATTATGGCAGCACTTCCAGCGGAACGCTGCAATTTCGCTCTGCCTTTCACACCACAGGTGTCGATTTTGCTGGGCCTTTTCAAATAAAGGCGTCCATGCTAAGACCTCCCACTCTCATAAAAGTGGTTTATGGGAATCAGCTGTAAAGAGCTTCAAATCTCATTTCAAGAAGCTAGCCGGCAGCTATAAATTTAATTATGAAGAATTCACGACATTATTAGCTAAAATTGAAGCCGTTCTCAACGCACGGCCGCTCACAGCACTATCGCAAGTTCCCTCCGAAATCACAGCCCTAACTAACTAAAATTCTTCATCATAACTTCAGTAGCCGAGGGAAAGAAGACTATATAAAGGACCTCCACAAGAGGTGCCGACGAAACAATACAGAAAATGCGGCAAAAGTTGGAGATTGTGTCCTGATTCACGACGATTGCCTGCCACCTACCGAATGGCGGCTGGGCCGCATAGAGAAGCTTTATTCAGGCTCCGACGGTCATATTCGTCTCCGTACGCAATCCGGAAAGCCAACAAGACCGCTCGTCAAACTATGCTTCTTACCGATCGCCGATAACCACGAAACGAAAACCGATAAACCGCTAAAATAAACCGAATATGAAAACAAAATAAAATAAAAATTTATATAAAGACATATATACATATATATATTTAAAATAACATGCAAAAATAGTCGATTAATCTAACGACCCACTCAAGCCACATAACGTGGCAGCCATGCTCATATGTCCTATATGCAACCAAATTCTAATTGAAATAACACTCTTCCAAACAGATCAATATGGATGCAGATATGCCAGCAGCCCCGACACCAAACACTCGTTCGGCTGTCAATATGCCACGCCAAGCGGCTGCCGGAGTTGCAGCGCCCCGAACAACCACCCCAACGGCGCCTCGGAGTGGAACGTTGCCGTCAACACACACGCTTGTCGCCGACCCACAACGCCGTAGATGTCATCTATGTCGTCGACCCCACCGGCTGCCACAATGCGTCATCTTTAAGGGATTGCCACCTCAGCAACGCCAGTTGGTCGTGCAGGCGCACGGCCATTGTCTCAATTGCCTGACGCCTATCCACCAAACTCACGAATGTACGTCGGGTCTCAGTATATACAGTAGACAACCTTTTGCGTGGTAGCTTTCATGGGGGTGAATAGCGGCCATCTTGGATTATCAGTGGTAGCAATCTGTAGCAACGCAGTGATGTATAAATTGAGGTACTAAATACTTAGCAAATTTATTTTATTAAATAAAAAAAACTATAAATATTGTTGCTTAATATAAAAGAAAATTATTTATTAATGTTATATATTTACCAATAGGTGATTTAAATGCCATAGTGTGCAATATTTCGGCCATAAAAATATCATTTACTGATATTCAGATATTCTTTTTGTAGTGAGTTCTTAATAATAACATGCAGTCCTGTTTATAGATTTCTCGGTGGTGAGTTTTCTTCTGAATGTATTTGTTTACATTTGACCGACAGAAAACATAAAAGGTGCAGCTTTCAATATTCGAACATTAAAATAAATCAAAACAAAGTTTATTTTGTATAAAGTTACTAAATATTTTATTTAAAGTTTAAAATTGGAGTGAACATAGGTTTTATACAATAGAAAATGTCCGTTGAACCAGATATCGCCAATGAAGCGGTACTTAAAAGAAGTGAAAAAGCACGGAAAACATACCCATCGTGCGGAGCTATAATTGGAATTACAAGGAATTGATTACTCAAAATTATTTGAGTCGTGTGTTAGTACGGGGTTTCAAGCTACTAATCTTGTGTTGGCAATAAAAGAAATCAATCTAATGGTATTGTAACCATTTTTTTGTGGAAAAGTTTAAGTATTTTAAAATATTGTTATCTTGATTGTAGGCAGCAGCCATTGAAACCTGAAGAAGCCGATTAGCATGAAACGGATGAATTCATTAGACGAAAACATAGCTGTCAATATTCCTTGGATTCACATCACATTCGTCACCAGAAGATCTATATACATATATATTTGATCAAGGACTGTTAACTCGTTTTAGATTATTTAATTTATTAGCATATGTATTTCTCACATACCCTTTATTCCAACGAAATTAAACAAATTTTATTAACATTATAAATATTTTTAATAATTTATTTTTTAATCTTTAAGTTCTGCATATTCCACACCACCCCTGAGGTTTGCAATAAGGCGCGTTATCGACTTTTTTTAGGTGTTCGGTTCCCCGGTAGGCCTATTTTCACCTTTACGACCTAAAATAAACATAATTAACAATTTACATAAAAATTTAAATATAAATATTGCACAAAATGTTTAATAAGATTTTTAAGCTCCCACAATAGATGCATCAAAAATCCTATAAATCCTATAAATCTATTAAATATATTAAAATACATCCCGTGCCCGGCGGCCACATAATGGGCAACACGACGCCAGCAACAACGACCGCGTCCGCGCCGCATCTCAGGCCTCAGCATATAGGACATATGAGCAGCGTCGTAGCCACTCTCCAGCAGCTTCAGAGAATTCTATGCTGAAATATTCGCCTAGGGGGGCCGGGATGGCTAAATGAGCCAGTCGTCTCCCCCACACCATACCTACGCCCATCTCTAACATGCACACCCACCTCGACATCACCACAGTCCACATCAACACCACCCACACGCGAGAGTTCAGAATCCACACACTCAAACACACACCACACCATTCCACTTAAAAAAGGGTCAGCGTATACAGCCTTTGAATCGACTTCGCTTTCCCGCCACCGCTACGCAGCGTTCCATCATCCGATATTTAAGTTTGTTCGCGAATTGAAATTACTTATACCAAGTGAATTTAAGTATAATATATTTAAAAAAAGGAAACCTCACTAATCGAGTGGTCAACTCATACTCGTATTGTTAAAACAAATATACCAACAATTGGCGCATAACGAAAGTTTTTTCTTTTATTTCAAACACATAAAGGGCACAAGTGGTAAGTGAAGCGGGCAGTGATTAAAACAATCATTAAGGTTCCAAATGCTTACCTTTGATCCCAACGGGCTGACTATTTGTTGTGACGTATCATCAAATAACACCAGACCATTCGTGCCACCACCGCTACGTCAGAAAATTTTTTAAACTTTACACAACCTCGCACTTCCCAGCGACAGAGTGACAATGAAACTCATCGCTCAAAGATACGTGTGGCCATCAATGAACAAAGATGTTACGCAATGGGCTCGAGAATGTGTCCCACGTCAACGTTCCAAAATACTCGCCACATTTCCTATTCCGGACGAGAGATTCGATCATGTCCATTTGTACCTAGTCGGACCATTGCCGGACTCTCACGGATTCAAGTACTGCATGACTATGATCGACCGATTTACGAAATGGCCAGAACAGTACCCATTAAAGACATAACGGCAAGCACGGTTGCCAACACGTTCTACTCCCATTGAATCGCCCGCTACGGATGTCCCAAGCTACTCACTACCGATCAAGGCACCTAATTCGAAAGTGCGCTTTTTACAGCTCTGGCACGGTTAACGTATTCGCACCACGGCATACCACCCAGCAGTCAACGGTCTGGTAGAAAGGTGGCAACGCACGCTCAAGGCCGTGTGCGTCATGTGTCATCAAATCTCTCAGTGGACTCAGGTTCTACCAACAGTATTATTGGGATTGAGAACTTGCTACAAGGAAGACTTAAAGGCAACTCCCGCAGAATATCTGTATGGGACAACACTCCGGGTTCCTGGCGAATTTTTCTCAGATGGAGATCCACCGGGAGACTCCCAATTTTCCTTGAAGGTTTTCGCTCATATATGAGAAAAATTAGACCAGTTCCTTCAACCCACCATTGCCGTCAGAAAACGTTCTGTTTCAAAGAACTGTCAACATGCACACACGTATTTCTGAGGATCGACGCAACTAAACGACCACTTGACCAGCCATATTCAGGCCCACACTAATTGATCAAAAGAATTGATGAACGTGTTTTTGCCATCGGTATTTACATACCGCTTAAGTATAGAGGCATATGTACATATATCTAGTATTGTTTTATGGGAAATCAATATATACTGATTTTATCTCGTTTAATTTTATTCGCCACTTAGCTGTCCACTCAAATTGAAATTGAACAGCGCACGTTAAATGAACCAACAACAAAATTGTGCAACCAAATCGGGCGATGGGTGCCCAGATTCGCAAGACGAAAACCCCACCGAGGAATTTTTTGAAACAAACACAACTTCCCAGCTCCCACCACTACAAGCTATTCACATCGACCGATTCGAACTACCGCCGTTTTGGAACCAGCAGATTTAATTGTGGTTTGCTGCCGTCGAAGCACAGTTCCAGCTCAGAAAAATAACAACGGACGCATCGTGGTCATCGTGGTCGAAAACATTATTTCTAATCCGTCCGAAACAGATAAGTATATCAAACTTAAGGAAGCACTGCCATTCCTCAGGAGCGCCGATTCAAAATGTTGCTATCCGAACTACGTGATCGACGGCCGTCTGAACTGCAGGCAGAAATCCACCGCCTGGGAGGAAATCATTTAGACGCAGCATTTGTGCGCACCATTTCCTCTACAAATACAACTAACACTTGCTGCCACTGGTGAAGGAAACAACACTATTCTCGCGCGAATAGCACATCGCCTCATGGAAGTTCAGCGAGGACATGAAGATCCCGGTATAGTGTCCATATGGCAACATGGCGCCTAATAAACGTGTTTGTGTTGAGTGTAATAGTGTAATTAAAGGAAACATTATTAGTTTGATCTGTATTAATTGTAAAAAGTGGTATCATATGAGCTGCAGTGGTCTGGATAAAATGAGTTTGAATTTTTTTACCAGAAGTTTAAAGATACTAATGTAAATACTGGTACTGTGGCAGATGCAAATTGGAGGTTAGCTTCGTTGTCCCGGAGTCGGAAAAAAAATTATTGGATCAAAAGTTTGCAATACATGTGGAACCTTTGCGTATGGAAATTAGAGAATTAAAGACAAGTGTCACTGTTATGGAAGAGGAAATTACTGAACTAAAAAAGGCTAGAGAAATGGATAAAAATGTATGTATATGAAAATAAAGCAAAGGCTCTGAACGACCTGGGTAAACGTGTCTTTACGTTAGAAAAAAAGGTTTTGAAATAGACATGCAAGGAGTATTCAGAGAAGCTGAGGAACGGAAAAGTAAGGAATCCAGCATCATCGGGTACAACTTTAAAGAATCAGACAATAATACTGGTGCGGAGAGACAGTTGGAAGATAAAACAGAATTCAATTAACTGCTACCGGATGATTGTAGAATTGGTAAAGCAGCAAAGAACAAGATTCGTCCAATGAAAATCGTACTTCCGTCTAAAGAATGTGCTAGAAAGATATTGACAACGAAACATAAAGATGAGTCGGTCACGCTCAAACAGTATTTGACATTAGCCCAAAGCGAAAAGATGAAGAAATTGCACAGTGAGTTGAAAGTGAGAGAAGATAAAAGAAAAAATATCTGGTCATTAGGTACAAATTTGGGTATCGATAAAAATGTAAATTTTCGGCCAAAAATCCTAATATCGGAGGAGCAATAACAAATATCACTATTGTTTATCAGAATATCAGGGGTTTACGCACTAAGCTGAATCATTTGTATACAATATCTGCGTCTAGTGATCCGGAGGTTGTGTGTGTTACTGAATCATGGTTGAACGATAGTATAAAAGACGGGGAGGTTATAAACAATACGTATCAGTTATTTAGGAAAGATCGTAAGGACATTACGAAACTGCGTGGAGGAGGAGTGTTTATAGCAGTGAAACGAATATTTCAGGCTGGTTTAATTAATGTTGTTCACCAGGGCATTGATTAAAAAAGATTAAACTTAAGAATGATGATTTGATTGTAGGATGTGTTTACAGTCCACCGAATGGAGACTGCAATGTATATGCTAAACACATACAGGACTCGGTAAATATAGTGAATAGATATCCTGGTTGTAAAATCCTGCTTCTTGGTGACTACATTTTTCCGGACACTAAATGGATCAGGATTGGAGGTGAAGAAGAGTTTATTGGAGAATCAGAGCAGGCGGGTTCGGTGATTGAGGCGTATTCTCTACTGGGCTTGACTCAAATTAATAAGATCTGTAATTCTGTCGGTAAATTTCTGGATTCATGCTTTACTAGTTAATTATGATTTTTTTGCTAATAGAATAGCTCCTATGGTTCTAGAGGACAAGTACCATCCCACTATTGGAATTGAAGATACACTACATGAGACTATCAGAGAGAAAGCGTTGGAATACTTGGACTTCAAAAAAGCCGACTATGGTGTTCTAAATAATTTTTTCTTCAAACAAACTGGATTCCTATGTACGAATTGAAGGATATTGATAGCATGGTAGAACACTTTTACGGAATCATTTCTGAAGGGATTAACAACTATGTTCCGAACTCGGTAAGAAAGGATTACAATTATCCTTGTTGGTTTAGTAGACTTCTAATTCACAAGATTAAATTGAAAAGGACAGCGCATCATCGATATAAGTGTTCTGGAAGTTACTTGGACTATGAAATTTTTAGGAAACTGAGAAAAGAATGTAAAAGGTTATGGAGTCAATGCTATAAAAACTTTACCAAAGGCGCTGAGGAGAAGATTAAATCTGACCCTGTATATTTCTGGAAATTTATATGAATGAAAAAAAGGACAGCCAAAGGAATACCGTCTAGTATGGAGTGGAATGACCTCAAGGCAGAAGGTGCTGATAGTGTATGTGACTTGTGTGCGGATTTCTTTAGCAGTATTTATCAGAAAGTGGACACATTTCTACAAGAAGACATCACATTCTCATTGGAGCGGCTGAAAAATTGTAATAGCAACTTGGAAGATCTTGAAATCACCTTTGATAAATCATTGAAAAGGATGTTAGATCTTGATAATAACAAATTCCCAGGGCCAGATGGTATTTCAAACTTCTTTCTAAGAGAATGTGCTGTGGTTTTGTGTGAACCACTGAGCTTTCTGTTAGATAAATCATTAAAATTGGGAATTTTTCCCAATTGCTGGAAAAATGGATACGTAGTACCTATGTTTATTTAAGGCTGGAAGAAAGATCGACGTGAGTAACTATAGACAAGTCTGCATTCAAACCGCATTACCTGAGCTGTTTGAAAAGTTGATATATACTCAGATTGAAACATGGTTTAAGGATTCTCTGATCAGACAGAAACATGGATTCGTCAAGGGAAGATCAACCACCTCGACCATATCTTACAGTATTGGTCTGAAAACTTGAATCATGAAGTTCTGTTGCTAAAGCTGAAGAAATATGGTATCACTGGTTGTATATATGAATGGTTTGAATCGTACTTGGGTGGAAGAAGACTCCGTGTACAGATCAGTGACTCCATCTCTAAAGATTTCAAGGTGACATCTGGTGTACCACAAGGGTCACACTTAGGGCCTCTACTGTTCTGTATCTTTGTTAATGATATAGGAGCGGAATTTACATCTCGGTACTCACTCTTCGCTGATGATTCGAAAATCTATAGGTGCATTGAGAACATCGGTGACACGTATGCATTTCAAGAGAATATATACAAGCTGGTGAGATGGTGTGAGTTTAATAAATTGAAGCTTAACTTGGGAAAATGTGCAGTCATTAAATATAGCCGTAAATCTGAAGTTAATAAACACCTTTATTATATGGGTAATGATATAGTTAAACAAGTAGAGTTAATAAAAGATCTTGGAATACATATGTACAGTAAACTCACATTTGTTGGTCACATAAATAATATTGTAGCCAAAGCCAATAAGTTCCTAGGTAGCCTGTTGAGAACAAGTAAAGATTTTGAGAATGGTAGTACGCTGATTGGTCTGTTCAATGCACTAGTGAGGCCAGTGTTGGACTATGGATGTGTAGTCTGGGACCCAATCTATAGTTATCAAATTGACAAATTGGATTCAGTACAAAAAAAGTTTAGGAGACATTTAAAAT